>CM060312.1:80800778-80820778 GCA_030674185.1 Monoplex corrugatus
TGTGTGTGTGTGTGTGTGTGTGTGTGTGTTGTATGTGTGTGTTTACAATGGTGTAGAGCATGTAATGTTTGTAAACAAAAAAAGCATAGTTTTATACTTTGTGAAAAATCCTTATTGCTTTATTACTTTATTACTCATGCATGAGAACAGAATACCTCTGTGTCTTAAGCAGTCTTTCATCGTCAGCCATAGTGTGTCATTTGACTGGTTTTTGACAAGAATGGGATGAAGACAAAAGTTTTTTGGTCAGAAACCCAGATGATATTTTGACAATGGTGTGTGTGTGTGTGGTGTGTGTGTGTGTGTGTGTGTGTGTGTGTGTGTGTGTGTGTGTGTGTGTGTGTGTGTGTGTGTTGTGTGTTTTCATGTGTGTGTGTGTTTTCATGTGTGTGTTTTCATGTGTGTGTGTGTGTGTGTGTGTGTGTGTGTGTGTGTGTGTGTGTGTGTGTGTGTGTGTGTGAGTGTGGTGTGTGTGTGTGTGAGTGAGAGAGAGAGAGAGAGACAGTCGTTCTCATGCATAACAGAATACCTTTCAGTGTCTTAAGCAGTCTTTCGTCATCAGCCATAATGTGTCACTTGACTGGTTTTTGACAAGAATAGGACAAAGACAAAAGTTTTTGTCTAAAGCCCAGGTAATATTTGGACAATGGTGTGTGTGGTGTGTGCGTATGTGTGTGTGTGTGTGTGTGTGTGTGTGTGTGTGTGTGTGTGTGTGTGTGTGTGTGTGTGCGTGCATGTGTGTGTGTGCATGTATGTGTGTGCAAGTCCATTCTCATGCATGAGAACAGAATACCTTTCAGTGTCTTAAGCAGTTTTTCCTGGTCAGCCATAATTTGTCACTTGACTGGATTTTGACAAGAATAGGACAAAGATAAAAGTTTTCGTCAGAAGCCCAGATAATGTTTGGACAATATTCTTGTGGCCCTCGCACACAGTGGATTCAGTAGGAAATGTGTGTATTTTATCACAGCTGTTGGAAAATGGCTACCTTCTGCCCTGTTTAAAAACAAAACCAAAACCAAAAAAACTCCTCAACTTATCTGTTGCTCTTACTTCAAGTAGAAGTGTTTGAAAAGAATCATCCTTTGTACACTTTTAACCCTTTTGACTCGTTTTATAAAATGTGTACTTTCAGAGTATTCCCATGTGAAAAAAAGAATGTGTCCGATAGCATAATTATTTCAAAGTATTAAGTTCCCTTCACTTCCCATCAGGCACACAAACGCATTCTCTCTAGTCTATCAGTTGTAACTCTCGACACTTGCAGGTATTCTGCTTATTGACATTATTTCAAAAAGTGATCTTCAACTATTCACAGCATTTTTATTTCAAAAAGTGATCATAACATAGCTGCTTATTTACATTAGTATCTAACATGACCCGTGGCAGCATCAAACCAGACACAGCTGTCCTTCTTCAATCTTTCATTTTTCTGCTCAAACTATCAATTAGTGAATTGTGTGTTCTATGCTCCTTGTCATTCTACAGCCTCATATGTGGAAAGTGTGGTTAAAGCTTTGTGGAACGAGTTCAGAATGTCAAACATGATTAAAGCAACAGAATGTAGTGTTTAAAGGAAGTAGCAGTAAAGCCACAGAATATAGTGTTTAACCCTTTGATTCCCGCAAAAAACTTAATCCTTTGACTCCCTCACTGTATCCACCAGCTTCCTGCAGGAAGCTGGTGGATATGGTGAGGGAGTCAAAGGGTTAAGTTTTTGTTTTGCTTGCATGGTTGACAATGCAGGATGCAGGGGACAAGGTGTGGGAGTCAAAGGGTTAAAGGAAGTAGAAGTCAGAAGGATGGTTAAAAGACCAAGAGTTCACCTGCCTGACCAAGAGTTCACCTGCCTTTCAATATGGTAGTTAGGCTGCACCTAATTTGCTGAATTCTGTACACACAATTCTGTGCAAAAACTTTTTACACACAGAATGGGTCACAAAATGTGAAGAGATTTTTCTCTTACAGTTTTTCTTTCACTAGCGTTGAACATTTTCTCAGATGCATGTGTGCACATTGATTTTGCCCACAGTGTGCAGGTTGTAATCTTTTGCAGTTGGCGTACTCTGTCTTTGGGAAGCATGCATGCAACATGTTTTCATATTTTCGAAAGCCAGCCACTGTTATGATTTAGGGATATTAAATGTACATGTCAGGTATTTTGCACGTGTATACACGTGAAGGGGGTCTCAGCACTACAGTCTGCATACATGTTGAGCTGGGTGATCAGAAAAATCTCCACCCTTTATTCACCAGGTGGAAGTTCATAGGCAGATTAAACCCAGGACCTTATGACTGGAAATCTGACCTCTAACGAGTATAATGTCAAGTTTTTCGAACTGAAAGAGTTTTAAGATAACATTATGATGTCAAATAGAACTTCCATTGATTAGCTCCCTTGACTTGAGCTGATAGGAGAAGTGATGAAACAGAACTGTTTATATTTTTTTTCAAATTTTTGATAAACATGGTATTTTTGTTTCATAAAAATGTGTCAAAAATCTGAAATACATAACCAGTTCATAAATGGCGTGTTTCAATTACATGTGAAAAATTAATTCAGATTAATCTCCAGATAATTATAATCTTTATCAAACTGCTATTAGTAGAGAAATGTTTTGTCCTGAATGTGAACTGACTGTAAAGTGACCACAAAGTGCCATGTGAGGCTGTAAACATGTTTAAAGTACTGTGAAAGCTGGAGGGAAAGAGAGCACCAGGTAGACCAGGGAGAGAATGCTGGACGGATTGCAGAGTGGCTGGGATGAAGAGGGTGGGGGAGATGCTGGGGGCAACGAGGATAGAGATGGTTGGAAGTCCATGGTCGCCAACGCCATGCGGTAGGGCACCTGATGATGATGATGAAAGTACTGTCTCGTTCTTCAAATAACTCTTCACCTTCCCTAAATGTGATTGCTTCGTTCTCTCCCATTTACACTTACAATATATCACTGATAACATGTTTACATCAAACATGACATTTTTTCACAAAATATGATATTTTTCATATCTGTCCATTTTAATGACTCAACATGACTTATGAATATATACTTACATCAGCTTACATCATCAATTAATTCATAATGCTTATTTACATCACATATTACATCAGACAATGAAGTAGCTCATCAGTTCAGCAAATAAGCATTCTGAACTTTCTCACAGTCACAATTATTAACTCTTTGAAATCATTCTAGGTGTACATTCCAACAGTCCATTTCATGTATTTCAACAACATACTACTAAATTACAAAATACACTGCCATACAGCAATGTTATCCTTTTGATTCTCTCAGCTATCTAACAGCTTGCTGCAGAAACAGGGGAATATGTGATTACGGCCTACAAGGCGTAATGCTTTAACTGAACTCTGACCCCTTTAGAGAGACAACTGTACGCCAAATAGGAAAAAAGTTGAGTGTCGTACCACTGAAATGGACAAGTCATGTGTTTCTGGACTTGCAAAACTCATCAACAGACAAATAGACAACAATTCACAGCAGCTCACACTGTACTTTCATTTCCATGCTTGGTATAGTCGAACTTTCAGTCCTATTCTAACAGTCATAGTGAGTCCTCTGTTAAACTGTAGGGCTACATCATGCTAAAGATCAAGTGAATAGCATATGATGCCAAATTCAGATTAACAGCTATTTCACTTACAAAGAGAAAGAAAATCATAGGGTGGTGCCTTTGAACTGAAAAGAAAATGAGGAAATCTTTTTGTTCATGCGAAGTAAGATGGCTGGAGCTGCAAACTGAGCTGACAGTATGGATTTAAGTTCTCATAGCTGACAAGCCAAGGTTTGACTATGGTACAAATTTGTCTAAAAGCAGTTGAAATGGTCAAATCCAGGGGAATTTGGATTGCAAGAGAGTGTGGTGTTTGAAGTCTCACGTTTCTTTTTTTCTTTATTTTTTCTCGATTTTTGTGTGTGCTGTGTTGGATGTATGTGCCATGGCCATATCTCTGACCAAATGGTTATTTTTTCCCTAAAATTACAGAGTATGCCTTAAATGCTGTGTCATCTTGCTGGCAGGAGGTTATGGTAGTTTTGCTTCTGTCACATAGTGATGATGAACTAGAAAAAGATTAATATAATGTAGCAGACATGGGTCTTACCAAAAACACCTGTATACAGGATTATAAAGCTGCAGACACAAAGACCTGTAAAACGTGTAAATAACCACGCTCCCAGTTCCCACAATTATGCAAAATGTTTTCATAGCCCACTACACAAAATGTCCCCTCAGCCCTGTAATGTATTTCGTTTCAGTTTGAAACATTTTTGGAACACAGCAACAGCAGGAAGAAAACAAGATTGTGCAAGTTTCCAGATATGATCAGAATGATACAAAGGTTGTTAAGACAGCTTACAGAGGAAGACTATTAACATGGCCATGCTTAACTGGCAGATGGATAGTCCAATAGTCGAGACAGGGTGATCCAGTGAATAAAATCACCATACCTGAAGGATTGGTGCAAGATGCAAGTCAACAGTAACACAAAGTGGAAATAATGCTCCATAACTCTGTCCTTTCAACACCTACAAATAAGCAGTAGTTTTTTTTCTCTCTCAAAAACAACAAAAACAAACGTAAAGAAACAAACACTGTGAATATGTGATCTCCCACCACAAAATCAGTCTTAACTCACTGTCAGTCGAACAGCACTAGGAGCTGAAAAGGTGACTGAGGGTCATTCTGGGGTGTTTTGACTTTCCTCAAAATTGATTTCTGTAGACTATAATCTATCCCCCACAGAAATTTTCTTCTTGAAAAAATATTATTAATCAATTTAAAATGGCATTTTAATGCACTGATCGCAGCAGAAAGAACACAATTTCCTACCAAAAGTACCTATTTTTGTCTCCTATTATGAACCGTAACCTGTACAGCACCCCCACATGTAATATACTGACAGAAAGCTCTTTGGTGCACCTTTCAGATAATGACAGCCCAAATTAGAAATACACTGGGTCAAAGGAAAATGTGTAGGAGAGCACATAAAAACTTTAGAGGCCGTTTTCTCAAAATGGCCGTCATACAACTTAATGACTTATGTATATCTATACATAACTTCTACATTTTTTTTAGTACAAGCTTTATTCAAGTACCAAAATGATCAGCAGAATGCACACTTTCCAGTGATATGTATATCTCAAAATACCCAAAATGCTAGTTAGGACTGGTTTCATGCTGGCAGGTCACATATAGTCTCTATGGCTTTAAACTGACCCATCATCAGAAGGCCTAGCGAACAATGTGGCACCAAACCAGTAACTGTTCAAGGGAAGCAACTCTTTAAATCTGGTGCAGAAGAAGAAAAATCTTGGGTTTCATGGTCACTTGTCAGTTGTATGCTTGTAGTGGCCCAATTAGCTCAGATGGTTAGGGCGTCTTGCTGATAACGCAGGGGTGTGAGCTGAACTCTCAGGATGACCACAGTTGGTTTTTTTTGCATCAAGCCCTTGCAAGCACATAGAGCATGTGTGCAGGTTTATGGATTTTGCCATGATCATTTTGGATTTCCTCCACCACATGGCACCTATTGCATCAGTACATATGGAATTCATTTTGAGTGTGGAGATGCTATCTTGAGACATCAAAACTGAAACTGTAACTGACGGCATGTGTTGTTGGCGATTCATTTGCCACAAGATGTTCACAGGTCATTTTGGAACATCACAAAATATGTTTCCTTGCCACAGTGATTACAAACATAAAACTTAAACTAGCTCAAAATGGCATTCCTTTGCCATACTTGCATACACATGTCACTTAAAAACAGGTACACAGACAGGCAGCAAAAGAGGGCTTTTAAAACAAATGAACAGGCTAGATTTTTTACAGTTTTTAAATGGCAAAGTCTAGAAACAATAGTCATGCTAATTTATTATGTATGCTTGAACTCCCTGCACATGTAATTAAGTCAGATTATTTGGTTTATTCAATGGCCTAACTTCTCACTATCAGGGATGAAAATAACATTTCATTCCTGCAGCTATCTGTAGTAGCCTTTTTTTTTCTTTTTTGGTTTGGTTTCTTTATTTTTCGATACATTTAATTACAGGTATTGAAATAAATCAGTCAGCGCTTTTCAAATTCTTTTTTTTTTCCTACAATGTGTCAGTACCATTCAAAAATACCCTGAACAGTTATATAATCAACACATATATTATGTTGAAGCACAAATGGTTAATAAACATGAGTAATCAACAGTTATGTAATCATCATATATGTTATGTTGAAGTACAAATGGTTAATAATGAGTAATCAACAGTTTTGTAATCATCATATGTATTATATTGAAGTACAAATGTTTAATAAATAAAATGAATAACAAGAGACAGAATACATGTTACTAGTGATGGGATAGTGGGAGAGTACCAGTGCTAACAATTTATACTTCTCACTTTCACCGTCCAAATCTATGGCGCATACTAAGATCAACAGCACAATAATTTAGTAAAAAGCAACAGAGACAGGGACAAGACTAACAAAACTGTAAAGCCATAATCAACCTTCTTTTCAACTAAAAGACTGTTAACATACAACCAAAGTATGAATGCAAGTTTTTAAGTATTAGGTCAAGGTGACCCCCAAACAGGTCTTGTCCAGTTAAAGTTTCACATTTGCAAATTCTTCCTGAACCAAACATAATAACGATCCACACATAAACAGTGGCGAAATCGTTGCCATAACATTTATTCATACAAACTCACACATGCTCTCTCTCTCTCTTTCTCTCTCTCTCACACACACAACACACACACACACACACACACACACACACACACACACACACACACACACCACACACAGAACTTGTGCACACAGCCTCTTTCCAGCTAATATGAAACCATCTTCTTATTTTAAAAAAGGGAGACTGAAAAAAAGAGAAGGCTATGTTGAACTATGGGACTCTAGATGCTGGAGAAAAAATCTTGCTGATGTAAGGAAACATTGCTCTCATTTGTATGTAGTAATTAAACAAGTAATTGAAAAAACACATCAGCAACTGACTCTAATATGACAATTTATTGCTGAACTTGTACACAACATAAAAATACTTTCAAAACAGCTGAAATTGTACATGTTCAGATACTTTTTAAACCACGTTACATGACAAGGTTATTGATTCAACTCTTTGACTCCCGCACCCTGTCCACCAGCATCCTGCAATGTCAACCCTGCAAGCAAAGCAAAAACTTAACCCTTTGATTCCCCCACCCTGTCCACCAGCTTCCCGCAGGAAGCCGGTGGATAGGGTGAGGGAGTCAAAGGGTTAAGTTTTTGCAGTGGATAGATAGGGTGCGGGAGTCGAAGGGTTAATCATAAGTGTCATAAACACTGACCAAGACAGGTCAAGGAGGGACAGACAGTTGTGTGGTGGCATTAGCCAGCAAGTTGATGGCAGAAAAATCAGCAACAGACACATTGGGTGCCTGCCTCTGGTCTGAGGAGACGGTAACCCCTTGGGCAGGGTCCACTAAAGTCACATGGTAGATTTCCGAAGATTCCCCCACTTCCAGTCCCAGGTTACTGAGAATGGCATGGGCCGAAGGCTGTGTGATAAGGCTTGTGGCACCACCGGTGGTGCTGGTACTATGGCTAGCGGGCTGCTCAGGTATGATGAAGGTCTGGATCTGTGAACCTTGGTAGTCGGTCAGGTTCTGCTGGTCAAGAATCACCTGGACCTGTTCCATCACTTGTTGTGTAGGGGTCTGGGGAAAAAAATGAAGGCGACATAAAAGCAAAGTAATGAATACTGATTTCTTCGTTAAACCAGAACACACACACACACACACACACACACACACACACACACACACACACACAGACACACACAGACACACACACACACACACAAACAGTACATTAATATTTGAGATAAACTTTTTAATTCATTGTTTAATAACAAATAATACTCACGTTACTTTTTGTTGGATTCAATCACACTGTGATATATATAACGATCGAGTTGACAGAATTGCTAAAAGTGCAGCAATGAATAGGCTGGCAGTATTAAACTTGATTTACAACTCCCTGAACATGAAATGAATGCTATATTAGAAAACAAAGTAAAACGCAATGTCACTTTCGCCCTTCATTGTAAATTACCATGGTTTTACAAGACTAGAAATAACTTTAGCATACAGATTATATCTAAACTCACTTCGGACTAAGTTCAGTAAAACCATCAAATGTATCTGTAGTGAGTATATAACAGTAATCACCTTTTGTGTTGTCAGCGATTGCGACCTTATTACCTGCATCATTTACAAATTTAAAACAGAAACACACTGATTTCACTTTGTATTAACTTTGCTAGGCATTTACTGCACAGTCCCGTAGGTAGTTTTCTTTGATTAAGACTGATTGCTTCATACCTGTATTTCCCACCTACCTCTGTTTGTTTACTTGTTAGTTTTTTCATTACTCCTTGACTGTTACAATGCTTTTATTCGATAAGATTATCCTCTTCTGCCCCTCTACTCCACCAGAAAATTTAACAGATGGATTGTCATAACCCAGCACAGGACACGCTTGATGTGCACCCCACACACACACACCACACGCACACACACACATATACAGCCCTGAGCAATCTGTTGAAGCCTGATCGTTCTAATGTTCTGATTGCTTTTCTCTTGTCTTTTAAATTGTTTGATGTTAATTAATATGATAAACTGTCTTTATGATTTCATAGATTCTTCCACTCCATAGACGCTCTTTACCTTATCTTGTCTATTTATTCATTTATTAATTATTTACTATTTTTTTTCCTGTCTAAAATCACATATGTGAATAGACATTAAAAGAAATAACGAACGAACAACACAACACACACACACCACACACACAACAACACACACACACACACACACACACACACATACACACACACAAAACACACACACAAACACACAACAAGCATCAGACAATCTGGATGAGCTGTTAACAATCTCCCTCTTCTTATTAACACATTTTTGTATATAACTTGATGACTTAAAAAAATTAAATCAAGCTAGATTAAATTTCATTAATCTGCTAACAACTGATTACATTCAGTAAAATCAACACAGTGATAAAATGCAATGCAAAGTTTTTGATCCACTGTGTGCTGATTAATAAATGTTTACTCAAGGAAAAAGTCCTGAATACCAAAGCGATAAACAACTTTCAGAACTGATTTCTAATCAATGAAAGATATCTACCTACCTACCTACCTACCTACCTACCTACCTCCTACCTACCTACCTACTACCTACCTACATACGTACGTACTATTACGTATGTATGTACGTATGTATGTATGTAGTATGTATGTATGAAACGTATGTATGTATCTTTCTTATATACATACATATCTATATCTATATCTACTATCTATCTCTCCTCTCTATATATATATACATATATATATTTATGTGTGTGTGTGTGTGTGTGTGTGTGTGTGTGTGTGTGTGTGTGTTGTGTGTGTGTGTGTGTGTGTGTGTGTGTGTGTGTGTGTGTGTGTGTGTGTGTGTGTGTGTGTGTGTGTGTGTGACCATTAAATAGAGTTAACAGCCACCACCAATGAGATTCCAATACCATATTTCACAGCTTTCATACATTTTTCAAATGAATATAAAAGAAAAGATTTATAACCTAGGCAAAAAGAATGATCAATTAAGACAAAATTCATACAAAATACTAAATTTCTGACAGATAAATTATAAATATTGTTTCTTTCATATTCGAAATATGCACGTCCACAAATCCATATGTATATGCATATAAACACACACATAATTATGCAATTGCTACAACTCACATCAGGTGTGACCTCCACATGGATTTGCTGAGCTGGCTGGTTAGAGTCAGGCATTTTGTGTTTGCTGACATGGCGATGGCAGGAGGCAAAGTCGTGGAAAGTCAAGCCACAGACAACACACCTGTATGGACGCCGCCCTAGGTGAGTATTCTGATGCTCACGCAGATACTGCAGTCTGGTGAAGGTTTTAGGGCACTGGTCACAAGGAAATGGACGCTGGCCGGTGTGTTTGAGTTCATGACGCTCCATATCACCTGAAAATGAAATGCAAGATCAGTTATAGGAAAGCTGGAGGGAAAGAGAACACCAGGCAGACCAAGGGACGGACTTGCAGGGTGGGCGAGGACAGAGAGGGTGGAAGATGTGCTTGCGGCGACAAGGGATAGATGCATACGGAGGGTCATGGTTGCTAATGCCATGCAGCAGGGCACATGATGGTGATGAAGATCAGTTAGTTACATGAAGTATTTCAAATGTATGGTCCGGGACAACAGGTTTGGGGGTTATCAGGTTTTTCATGTGTACGAGTTTTCCTTTCTTAATGGCATCTAGAAATAGCAGGCCTAATGACTTCCTCGAAGCAAAACAGCTGTAGCTTGCTATGGTACCCTTGTTGGATCCTACTTGGGAAGGATTTCAGACTGACAGAGCTCACACAGGGTTCCTTGTGGTCAGTGTCTCTATAATGGATGTTGGGGTCTTTTTCCTCTTTTCTCCTAACCACATCTCTAAATGGGAGACCACGACTGATCATTCCTGTTGTGCTAATATCCATGTCCTAAAAAAAACAAACAAACAAACAAAAAACCCAAAAGAATGGTTTGATTTGCAAAGTGTTTACTTGCTTCCTTCAACATAGATTATCATGCTGAGTGTTGAAAGTTTAACCCTCTGACTCCCACACCCTGTCCACCAGCATCCTGCATTGTCAACCATATCAGCAAAACAAAAACTTAACCCTTTCACTTCCTCACCCTGTCCAACAGCTTCCTGCAAGAAGCTTGTGGATAGGGTGAGGGAGTCAAAGGGTTAAGGTTTTGAAGTTGGTGGAAAGGGAGCAGGAGTCAAAGGGTTAAACCATGCATGATGTAGGTTCAAGTTAGGGCTGCTGATACAACATTGTGATACTGCACAACTTGCATTTGAAAGGCACATGCTTACATATGCAAGGGTGCAACTTACAAAAAGTAAAAAAACTGAAAGGGGTCCAGGGGCCGGCAGTTGAAGCTTTTTTCAAAAAACGGATTTTCCGTTTCTGACTCTTTTAAAAAAACGGATTCCGTCGTCAAACGGAAAAAGTTGCACCCATGCATATGGACTCACTTTTGGTGTAAAATGTTCGGCTGCAGTGACGACATTTGTAAGGCATATTCATGGAGTGGCGACGCATGTGAACGCGCAGCTGACAGCTCTGGCGAAACGCCTTTCCACACAGCTCACACAGGTGTCCCTTGTGGCCAGTGTGGCGATCCATATGTGTTTTCAGTGTCCCGGACTGGAAGAAACGTGTCCCGCACAATTTACACCTGATGGACACAAATAGAATATGATTAGAACACACAAACACACACACACACACACACACCACACACACACACACACACACACACACACACATCCAAAAAACAAGTCAAATAGCTGCAATGTATAGATTTTACATTATACATACATTTTAATTCAATATATTTGCATCCGATTTTGTGGATAGATACACTGATCTTTTTTTTTCGCTTTTACCATTTACAAATTTTATCACTTGTTTATGAAATCAAGATCATCAGTACCATGAAGATATGACTATAATGTACTGTATGTTTTAAATGGACAGATATGCCTGTACTGACGGTAATAAAAAAAAAGTATTCCAGTGGTAAATGCCTGTATACATCTCAGAAAATTGTTAGTGTTACAGTTTTGTTGTTATTGTTACTGTTGCTTTTGCATATCAAATTTCAGTTATTTCCATTAATAACGTAAGATGTATTTTCATATGCCAACATGAGTCATTAATTTTTGATGGGGTCAGGCTAGATCTTCATTTAAACATGTAAAGGCATTTTCTCATTTTACATGATCTAAGATCAGTTCAAGGGTTTCGTCAGGATGAAACAATAAACTGCAGAGGGGCCACTTGTGCCATGTGGAGTCATTGACTCAGCACACTGAAGGAAAAAACAGAAGATTCCACTGAAAATGTCTCATGCTAAGTTCAGAAGAAAAATTACATCCAACACAAAATCTATCCACAGACACATCATTTATTATCAGCAGCAAGGATTTATTGACATTTAAGCTTAACTAAGAGGTCTGAATCAGCAATACAAGTTCCCCCTTCCTTTCTCACTAACAAAATATCTAGTTTTCCCACTATGTTAACTCACTGGTAGGGTCGTTCTCCTGTGTGTCCTCGCATATGGATTTTCAGAGACTTTTTCTCCGTGAACTTCTTATTACACTGGGAACAGGTGAAGGCTTTAAGCCCCACGTGGGTCACCTCATGACGCTCACAGTTGCCTTTGGTTGTGAACGTCTTGTGGCACACTGGGCATGCAAATGGTCGCTCCCCAGTATGGATTCTCATGTGAGCTGTAAAAAGATACATGATATACATACACATTGTACATAATATATCATGATACTATATACATGTACATAATATATGTCGTGATGGTTCGTTTGTATCATTAACATCATCTTATAAACTAAAATATAAACTGTCACTAATTTTTTTCTTTGTTTTTATAAATTCAATTGGGTTTTGACACAAAGTATAGATGGATTTTGTTTGATGTGTGAAAGAGGATTAATAATGTTGCTGAAAATCATCATCAGAATGTGACCAAATAAAATGATGGATATTAATTTAAGAACTCAAAAAATACCTGATGTACATACTGTATACAAATACAAAGAAAGTCATCTTCTTTGTTTTTCATCATGACAAATTCTGACCACTTAGTCGAAAGATTTTTCTTAAGTGTGTGTGTGTGTGTGTGTGTGTGTGTGTGTGTGTGTGTGTGTGTGTGTGTGTGTTGTGTGTGTGTGTGTGTGTGTGTGTGTGTGTGTGTGTGTGTGTGTGTGTGTGTGTGTGTGTGTGTGTATGTTGTATGAGTCTTCTGTGTGATGTGTGTGTTGTGTGTGTGTGTGTGTGGTGTGTGTGTGTGGTGTGTGTGTGTGTGTGAGAGAGAGTTGTAATATATCTTTTTATTGTTGTGTTGCATACCTGTGTGTGTGTATGATGATTAACTCACATGACGGCATCGGAATGAATGACATAACAAAGAAACTGCAAACACCACCTGTCAGAGAGGAGGCTGACATAAGAACAGCATGACAAGTGGGACATGTTCTCTCCTGTATCCTCTCCTCTTCTGTTTTCACCTTCACCTTCTTCTCCTCCATGTTCACATCACTAACCAAACTGTTCTGCAACTGGTTCTGCACTGATACTTCCCTCGTCATACTCCTCCTCCTCTTCTTCAACTTCTTCTTCTTTATTTCCTTCCGCCTGTTCTATTTCCCCTTCTACCTTTCCTTGATGAGTTGGTTCAAAGTAGCAAAATATCTCATCTCTGTTGGGTATGACTCGCCTTACTGATCGCCGCACTTTAGCACTGGACGGTTCACCATGACTTTTCTTTTCTTTGAGATCTAAGGCAGCAATGATTGACTTGAGATCATTTGGCGTTTCACTGGCTGACAAAGAAACATCAACCACCTTGCTCTTTGATTCCACATGGGTTACAAAGACTTGTTGAGATTCGTCAGATTGTTGGGCTGACAGAGAAGTAGAGGCAGGTGAAGTCTGCGCCTGTCTGGCTTTATGTTTTGGGGGCCGCCCACGTTTGCGCTTGACAGCAACAGCACAGTTACTTGGCAGAACAATCTGAGATGCTGGTTTTGTACCAATCTCAATATTGTCTAATAGGCTGTCAGCAGTAGTGACCTCACTGCTATCAGTGACCATTTCTGTGTGCTCTGTCAGACAGACCTGGAGTGGATCAATTTCTGTGTCATCTTCTCTTTCCTGTCTATCAGAAATTTCAGTAGCTGAGGTTGAGAGAACTTGTGAATGTGATGTCTGAGTTGGTAAATTTACAAGTTTTTGTGTTGAAGCTGCCCCACTGGCTAACTTTCCTAGGGTTTCGTTCAAACTGTCTGGTTCAAATGGCACAATCGATTTACCAGCTAGTCCTTGTGTTCCGCATGTCTCATTGATGTTCATTGATGATGTGTGTGAAGTTACCATCTCAGCAGATGAACTCCAGTTTGAAGCGTTATCCCTACAGTGGAGAGTTCCTGTTGTAATGTTTTATTGAGTGTTGCTGCTAGTGTCTGAGATATCTCAACAACTGAATTTTGCACTTTCTCTGATGTCTGCTTAGCTGAATCACTTTCCATTTCTTGCAAGTCTTCCATGACTGAAGATTTTTGTTTTATATTAGAAACAATTTCCAAATTGTCATGTGCTTCACTAGATGATGAACAAGACCTGGCAGCAAGTGTTTGCAGCTCTCCAGATGATTCATTTGCTGAATTTTCAACAGCCAGAGTGGACTCAACAGCTAAGGTTTCATGTTCAACAGGTTCTGAAAAAAATTCAATATGCAATATATTGCTATTATTTTCCTTTGGGGAAAATGGAGTGACAAGGTCTTCTTGAATGAAAACACTTGAATCGATTTTGTCAGCAGCACTACTCCTAATAAATGATGACACTGGTATCTCGACTTCCATGGAAACAGATGACTGGTGATTCATGTTCATATTCTGACTAGAATCAGCTCTGCTGGTTCTGTTACTTGCCTTATCTTGGTCTGGTTTCCAACTGGAACCAGTCTTGCTGTTTTTCTCAGAGCCATCACATTGCTGCCCTGGAGACCTGATGTCAACCTTGTGTTTCTTGTTTAAAACTGTATTTTTGACAGTTCTGCTTTTTCTCCCACTTTTTCTAGCACCAGTATCTTCACCCTCATTGTCCACTTGCTTTTTCTCACCCCCACCCGTTATGGAGCCATTCTGGTGGGCATGAATGCGAGGTCTGCCTCGACGACGTCCCTGACTTGAAGGTGTTTGTTTGGCAACAATTGGCCCACGGCCACCAACTGCAGCCTTGACTGCCACAGAGATGATTTGCCAGTAAGTCCACACTTCATTTCGGTGTACCTCTGGGATTTGTGGCAGCAAGCCAATGGCTTCTTCAACCTGCACAACAATTATGGATAAACAAGTAAGTAAATGAATGAAATTCAATAAAAATAAAGTACTTCCTGATAGTGCCAATTACATACTAAAGGAGAAAAAAGCTTGAAACTGTGTTGGTCATTCTGTGAAATTACTAGTTATCCAGTTTATTGCACAATGATCACTTTGAATTACATGCAAGGCATAAACTGTTGCTTAGCATTTGTCACCTGTTCTGTATTTGCTCACTCCTTGGTAGACCATTGGCACTTGTTTCTGATATGTCTGCTCAAGCTGGATACTTTTACATGAGTTAATGATTGTCGCCAGGTGGAAAGTAATAATATTGTTGAATTTTAAGTGGTAATGAATGGCTTCTATATTACTGACCAAGATGACAGTATTTTCTCAGGCCTTTTTCATGCTCTTTCCTTTAGTAGCTTGTGTTCGTAGTTCTGGGCATTTCAGATTTAAAAAAAAAAAAAAAAAAAAATTCCCCATTCAAAATAATCTTAAGTTGACCTCTTATCGTCTTCTGATTTTGTTCCTAAACTCAGATTGCAACAATTTGAGCTTAAGGTACATGAAAGACAACACCAAATTTTACACAAACTGTATGTCTGTGATACCTGACTGTATGTCTGTGATATACAAATGGGAAATGCAATTCATTGAATAAAAAAATGTTGAAAAGTAACATCCACAGATCTTGGCATAAAAAAAGAAAAAGAAAAAAGACACAAAAAACATTTCTCAAGTGAGAACTTTCATATAACACATAAGCCAGCAAAACATTGTTTTTTTATGCTATAATCTGCAACACTGTTTACACGAACCCAAAAGGACAGACTATTTAACACTTGTAAGATTACTCCTCAAATATGGAATCATGCTCTGGAAACGCCATCATAAACATGACAATAATCATCTTGAAAGAGTTCAAAATATAGCAGCTCAATCAATAATTGGTGATTACACCTCCCAAGACAACATCTGCATTTATAACCAAAACGCTGCAAGTCTCCAACTGCTACAACTGCAAAACCAAAGATTATCTACACCTGATTTGTTGTTGTTGTTGATAAGGTGGTTGAGGAGCTGGTGCTGGCTATTCCTGCACACATTTTCTTTACATCAGCAACAGGAACAAAGGGAGACTGGACAGTACAACAAAATATATCATTTGCCAATAATACAAAAGAAATCTTCATTACCAAAACTGTCCATTAACAACAACAACAGAGCATTTATGATCCATAACAGTTATTCTGAACAAAACAGAAAATCATTTTTCATAATAAAACAATGTTGAAAAACTGTGTGAATGTTTTTAAAAAAAACCTACAGCACTTCACTATTACTAGTATTAGCACTGCTGACATGGGATAAGAACTTGTTTTATATTTCTCGGGTCACATTTCACCTGGAAGAACTGTAAGAAGAAGCAGGCGGAGCACCATCAACTGATTGCTTTCACACCCAGATTAGTAATCTGTTCTGCTAATACACGAGGCACGCTACCCTTTCCTGTCGCATAATGCTGTTGATTTTCCCAGCTGGCTGTCAGACCCTTTTGACAGGACCATGAACTCAAGTTCTCATGTTTTGAGTTCAGCTGCAGCCTGCAACATGAAAATTGGCCTGTTTGCAGCTCATCTTTATTAATGCTGTAGTCATTCTGGTGGTGTCAATTTAATGTTTCATTGTTCATGGGTACTGTTGAGTCTGCGACATACATCAAGCTTAAGAAGATGGTAAGGATCAACAATAGTAGCAAAGTGAATGATAGTCATTGGTCCCATTGGGGTATACTATAAATTACTGTTAGACTTAACATTAGCCTACAGCTAAAAATGCAGTCCAGGTCTGTCATAACAAACTTACGAAGAGAGATCTCATGTGTGAATTTTAAAAACACAGAGCAGCGGAGCTTCATTATAAATCACTGCTGACAAGGGATAGAGTTGTTTTACACTTCTTAGGTCACATTTCACCTGAGACTGCGCTCGTCACTTATCATTTAAAACCAAAAGCAACTACTAATCTTGTAGATATTTGCCCGAAAACGAAAGTACTGATCGATTAGTTCACCGTTCGATGCCCAACTTTCCAAGGACGACAACTTTATTTGTAAGCTTGTGTTAGTTGAGTATTTTCGACATTTTGCCCAATATTAATAGCAAAAATCATACCTTTGACTTAAAGTGCTTTATCAAATCTTCTGTGTTGTTGTCCATTTCAAATCAATAAGACGTTTCGCAGACCACACGATCGGTTACTGTATTGATAGAATTTCATTTCTTTTTATCCATTAGTTTTTCACTTCTGCCTCCGAAAGACAATCTGGACTTCTTTGCATGAGAGGCTTCAAAGGGAGATAAACATAACGTAACTCGCTCGATCCTTATTGGCGCGCTGTTAGGCCTTAATAAATTCATATGGCAAGCTTGCAGCATGTGTTAAAAGACAGCAATGCTAAGCTTGTTCTTCTTTCTTCATCTGGAGAAAGAGCTGACGATTAGCACCGAAATGGAAGGACTTGAAACAATCAAACAAACAAACAAATAACAAACTCACGTGAAGTCAAGATTTCGATTTCTCACGTCAAAAATTCATCCAGTCAAGGTCTTCATTGGTCTGCCTCTCACAATAACATATAATATGTGTGTGTGTGTGTGTGTGAGTGTGCCAGCCCCCTGCCCCCTCCCCCATCCTCTATCACCACCACCCCACCCCAAAAAAACCCCTACTTCCAGTTCTTACATACCAACAACATAGCTAGTGGAAACTCCCAGTTCTATACACATCAGAACCATCAAAATGATGATGGTGGACATTTAAAGAAAGAAGTAGAAGAAGATCTAAGAAGATGTATGTATGTATGTGTGTGTGTGTGTGTGTGTGTGTGTGTGTGTGTTGTGTGTGTGTGTGTGTGTGTGTGTGTGTTGTGTGTGTGTGTGTGTGTGTGTGTGTGTATTCTGGTTAGTGTTTAATGAGCCAGACATTGGAATTGCTTCCTAGTTAGATTACCAAACTACTTAATTTTCTAAGCAGAGTAAATGTAGCCTGTACGGTTTTACGTCCATAGACCCCCCCCCCCCCCCCCAAAAAGTAGAGTTGTCTTCCTTGTAACCAAACACACGGAATGACAAAAACAATCAAAACAGACCTTTTACTCGAGAGAAGTGTCTGTCTGTTTTGAAACAACCCAAACGAAACAGAAATCTGTGAGGCAGATAACGCTTTGAGGGGTGGGAAGAAGAAGAAGAAGAAGAAGAAGAAGAAGAAAGAAGAAGAAGAAGAAGAAGAAGAAGAAGAAGAAGAAGAAGAAGAAGAAGAAGAAGAGAAGAAGAAGAAGAAAGAAGAAGAAAAGAAGAAGAAGAAGAGAGGGGGGGGGGGGGGGGGGGGGGGAGAGAAGAAATGCTGGTGATTGGGTAAGAAGCCTAGATGATCCTCCCAGAGCGGATCGTCGGCATTTAGATCCTTCTGCTCTCTGAGCAGGTGGCGATCGTTCAGTTCTGTGTAGAACTCGGATAAATTATCTGGAACAACAAAATGTAGAGTAAGCCGATTCTACTGGATATCTCTAACGTACATCTGCCGTCTGGTGAGATGACTTCTCAGATATTTGAACTCACCAACTTGTCTCAATGTTTCAATGTTGTGCCTTTCGCTGTTATTTTACATGAGAGGATTTCATGTTTTTAAAATTATTTTTACTGATTACCGTGACTTCAGCCTTTTTAGTATTTAGCGCTAGTCTTTTATTTCTGCTTTCTATTATATTCACAAGATTTTGTAGGTCTTTTTCATTGTCTGAATTAAAACAATGTCATCTGCATAATGGAGATTATCATTTTTCCTCCAGCCTTTATTCCAGGGTATTCTTTAGTTTTCTCGTGAAGGTTTCACTGTAAACTAAAATTTTTTTTAATCTAGTGACAGAACACATCCCTGCATAACCCCTCTTTTGATAGTTTGAAAAGTGCTTACATCATTTTCTGGGAACAAACAGCAGCAATGTGAGTAGAAAATGATATAAGCTCATAGACAACTTGAACGAAATTTTTCAAGGATAAAATGTGCATATATAAAAGCAAATGACTTTGTAACAGCCCGTTCCTTAACATAAATAATTGTTTGTTGGTGCACTGTCTAAACACCAGCTTGTTCAACTGTCTCTCAGTCCGTTGTCTCTTTCTTCGTGTTGCTTATTGCGCAGGATATTCTCATATTCTCAGATCTTTCCTGTAATAAATGGGGCATGTTGATCAAAACAGGAAAACTGGAGGGAAAGAGAACACCAGGAAGATCCAGGGAGAAAATACTGCACAGACTTGCAGGATGGCTGAGGACAGAGAGGATGGGAGATGTACTTGGATACACAAGGGATAGATTCGTATGGAGGGCCATGATCGCCAACGCCATGCAACGGAGCACATGATGATGATGGTGTTCATTTAGGATCTGACAAAGACTGTTATTGGAGTCGACAAGCTCCTGAAGTCGAAAGTCAGAAAACTGGCGATGGGCTTGGTGTATAAAACATTTCACGTCTGATTGAAAGTCAGGGAATTGTACAGATAGCTTCTTGACATTTCTTGATGTCACTAGATATCTGATAGTTGGGGGCGTTTTGATATCAAGAATACAAAATATAGCGCTGTGGTCTGGAATAGCCAGTGCACGACTGAAAGACAAGATAATGTCTTTACTATTGTGGACAACCACCCAGTTTGTGAATTGGTACAAAGACCAGCTGTGTCAGACTAAGATAACAGAGAATTGATTCAAATTGGACGACATATCTGTTAGCGCTAATATCAACATTGAAATTTAAGCCGTATAGAAACACACACACACGCACACGCACACACACAACACACACACACACACACACACACACACAACACACACCACACCACACCCACTCACACCACACACACACACACACACACACACACACACACACACACACACACACACACACACACAC
>CM060312.1:80825778-80865778 GCA_030674185.1 Monoplex corrugatus
ACGCTCCCTCAAAACTTACCTGTTTCCCAAAACTGGTAATCTCTGCCCCCTTCCCCCCATGTAATGTAATGGTGACATTATAGTGTCTTAGTGTCAATGTGTCATTGTATTTGCATGTCATGCTGTGTGTGTGTTTGTGTGTGTGTGTGTGTGTTTGTGTGTGTGTGGGTGCTTCTGTGGGCGTGTGTGTGTGTGCTTGTGATTCTGGTTATATGTTTTGCCATTGTAAACGCCTAGGGCATTAATTTGATTAGGCGTACTAAATGTTCATAATAATAATAATAATAATAATAATAAAAAAAACGCACCTTTTCACAATCATCAATAACTGAAGAAAAACAAAAAAAAACCGGCAGACAATTTCCAGCATTCACAGCGTGACAACACGCATCACATTTTATGTTAATACAAATTTACACTGTACGCCTACATCAAACATGACAACAATGACACAATCAACAGGATTGAAATGTAATTATTTTGTATGCCTGTAATAAACATTACAAATATGTCAGAACCAAAACAGAGATAATGTGCGCTTATTTCAGTTAAAAAAAATCGAAAACAACGAAGCAAAACTTTCAAGAAAAAGGATTCAAACCAAACAAGCAATTTCCATTTTCGTTTGGGGTGACTTTGTAAACTGAGCAGTGTAGGGAAATTATATCGTGGCTATTCCCCTGATGCATTAACCCTTTGACTCCCGCACCCTATCCACCAACTGCAAATACTAAACCCCTTAACTTCCTCACCCTTTCCACCAGCTTCCAGCAGAAAGTTGGTGGATAGGGTGAGGGAGGCAAAAGGTTAAGTTTTTGCTTTGCTTATACAGTTGACAATGTAGGATGCTGGTGGACAGGATGTGGGAGTCAAAGGGTTAAACATGTTATCCTGATTTAGTTAACTATTTCCGTCAGTAAACACCCCGCGCTTCACCTCTCTACTCATTATGTGGAATGATTGGATCTGTGGACTCAACATCTGACATCTTGAATTCCATCCAAGACCGCAACATTAACCCATTCACTCCCACATCCTATCCACCAACTGCAAAAACTTAACCCTTTGGCTCCCTCACCCTATCAGGAAGCTGGTGGATAGGGTGAGGGAGTCAAAGGGTTTATTTTTTGATTCACCAGCATGGTTGACAATGAAGGGTGCTGGTGGATAGGGTGCGAGAGTCAAAGGGTTAAAAACTGGCCTGATCACTAACTACCTCAATGTTTCCAACATTGTGGTGGTATCAGCACAGTGTTTCATAAGTCCCATCTCCCCCTCCCCGTTTCAAGACGTTACCATCGCACAGAGGTTTGTGCAGGCTCAGGTAGTCTGCCCAGCAATTGCTGTCAAATTTGGGTGGAGCGTATATGGAATTTTCCAAGTGCGATGAATCTCTCTTGCACAAACTTCAAACTTCATCTAGTCACGCTAAAAAAAAAATTACTTTTGAAATTCCTCTTCCCTATCCCCATCCATCATAACTAAAGAAAATCGACATTTGTTCGGCTTATGCATTTAGCTGCCACTTCACTCACATTTTTTTTTTGAAGAGGGTAGGGGCTTGGGGATGGCTGCATCAGTTAACGTGGCCGTGGACTCAAGATTCGGTTGTCTCCGAGTTCAATCCCGGCCCGCAACATAAACATTGGCACGTTCGTTGTCCGTCTTAACCCTTTCACCCCCGCACCCTAACCACCTGCTTCCTTCTTTGTCAAGCATGCCAGCAAAGCAAAAACTTCACCCTTTGATTCTTTCACCCTATCCACCAGCTTCCTGCAGGAAGGAATCAAAGGATGAAGTTTTTGCCGTTGGTGAATAGGGCGCGGGAGTCAAAGGGTTAATGCTCCAATCATTCTGGCGTTGTCAGCTGAGTGTTTCATAGGTCCCTCTCTCCTAACCTTTCCCATTTCAAGACCTTGCCAGCGCATAGTTTTGCGCAGGCTCAAAGCACCTGCCAGGACACTGCTTTGGGTGGAGTGCATATAAAATTGTCTGAGTGTAATATATCCCTCTTGAACAAAAATCAAACTTCAATGTCACATAAGGCATAACATAAGCTTATGCGTTTAAACAATTTCATCAAGTTGTATTTGCAGACTAAGTTCAATAGTCCTTGCTGACACATTTTCGTCAAGACCCTAAATACGGGCACCAAAGTCTCCAATGTCAACAGCAACAATAACAACAACAACACAATAACAAAAGCAAAACATCAACAACAAAACAACAACAACAACAACAACAACAACAACAACAACACATACATGCACACACACACACACTCACACACATTCTGTCTTTGTCTTTTGTAATAAATGCATCCATTAGTTTTGAGCAGAGTTTTCTCTACACCTTTTTCAGTATGGATTTTCAGCACAGAAGTTAATACTAAGTCAAACGTACTAACCGACATGCTTAAACTTTTGTAATGTTTGAGTAAATGATTACAAAGTTACACATACTGAACAACACACATGCCTTAATAGCCTTGTTCGGTTAATAATAAGCCAGACATTTTAAAACTATACATATCACTTCATCGTGAGAAAGCAGATATTAACCCTTTGATTCCCACACCCTGTTCACCAGCATCCTGTATTGTCAACCACGCAAGCAAAGCAAAAACTTAAACCTTTGATTCCTTCACCCAATTCATCAGATTCCTGCGGGAAGCTGGTGGATAGGGTGAGGGAATAAAAGGTTAAGTTTTTGCAGTTGGTAAATAGGGTCCGGGAGTCAAAGGGTTTTGACAAACGCTGTCATGTCTATGATAAGAGCGTGTTTCAAGAGAAGAAAACTACAGAACGGTATTCATGACTTCTGTAACTGAATGTACTCACGTATGGAGTAATGCTTTCTCTCTTTCAAGAATCATTTTGTTAAAGCATTTCAGCTCAAGTGGGTTGCAGTGGTGGGGTGGGGTGGGGTGGGGTGGGGGAGGCAGGTGGTCATCAACATCTTGCAAGTAAATCGACAAAACTATTCGTCAGTATTTCAGTTAGGCTAAGTTACAACACAGAAACACATCTCAAACAAGGAAATACAACTGTTTCAGATAGTATAAAAACGCGTGTGGATTTAAAAAAAAAAGAAAAAAAAATGTTCCACTTTAAAGACGAACTTGTTGGGAAAAAAATGAACATTTCGAAAAAGCAACGACAATTATGTGGGAATGGTCTTAACATGAACAAAAACACTTTTTAAAACAAGTCCACGACAGTCCAAGTTAAATAATTGCTGAAGAGAAATGTACAGAAAACAAACCCGAAGTAAAACTGTCTTCGACATAATGCTTTCAGTCATGGTCTTACCCGGTTTTCTATGCAATGCGATATCACTAGCACTTCATTTCTGAAAAGGAAATGATACAACGTCATGAACTTTTGTTTTGTACCTTCAGTATTTACAAACTCGCATCGTGAGGTATACTGACAAGAACTACCTCAAACAAAGTCACGCTGTTAAAATTGCTGGACAAACGTTTGCAGTTTAAAACCACGTTGTAAAAGAAATGCAAACTCTGAAAGGAGAAATCAAAAGCACCTTGGTTTGTTTGCACTATAAATATAAAATATTTGATAACTCAAGAAGCTATCAGATATTAAAGATATATCATAATGCACATCTAAAATGTGTCCAAAGAAGATAAAGATTCTTCTTCTTCTTCTCACATGTTTTCATCGAAGTGGTTAGAATTAGGATTAGCGGGGAGGAGTGGGGGGGGGGGGGGGGGCAGAGGGAATTGTTATTCTTTAGTCGAAAGAATTTCCAGTACAGCGGTCTGAAACAGCAAATTGTAACGTTGATCAACACACTTGGAATTTGTGCATTTTACTTGTCTGCTCTAACTCCTGATGGAGGGTGGGAACAGACATAATCTCTCACCCCCTACGAAGTATTGACACGGTAAGCGTCACCCAGAGTCTCTAACAACCATGTGCCCATTACATTTCACGAGACAGGGCTGTTCCTACTGAGAAGAAAGGTGTACGTCAGGCAACCGTCTAGCGCCTACGAGCCAGATAGCTCAGCGCTTATGAAACCTTTCGGCCCCACTGTAATTCACCATCCACTAAAGCTGGCATATGCAAACTGTCAGGAAATTTGCTCGCACAGTGTACTCCAAACTGTCAGGATCAACATGGGCTCACGCATCCAAGAAAACATGGACATGACTTTAATTGTCGGTGAACTGACGAAGAGAGCAGGCAGTGAGATCAAGAGCCTCTCACAAAGCCAGGGAAACCCTACAGAACGATGAACAACGTGTGGAAACCCCCCCTACCCCGCCTCACCACCAATACAGCTTCAACATCAAGCTGAAACTATATCAGGGCTATGTTCTTTCCAACCTACTTTACGGCTGTAAATGCTGGAAGTTGACAGAAAGCGACCTTACTCAGCTGTCAAGCGTCCACATAAAGAACCTCCGAAAAATTCGAAATTTCTGGCCCAACACCATCTCCAATAAACAGCTATTGGCTAGAATGCAATCAAAACAGTATGGGCACTAAGAAATCCAAAACAAATGTGACTACCTGCGTTCAAGCAAACCGGAACCAGAAAAACACGAAAAAAGAATCTGAACGCGTATTTAATACAGCCAGACTAAGCAGGCGCAAATTTTCGGCCTACAGGCCTTTATCAAGCGTAGACGTAAGATAGCAGACGAACAAACACCAAACACGTTTGTGATCTTACGTCTACGCTTGACAAAGGCCAGTTGGACGAAAATTTGCGCCTGTCTTGTCTGGTTACGTTGAATACGCGTTCTGATTCTTTTTTCGTGTTTTTTTATTTATATATATATATATATATTTTTTTTTTTAATTCCAGTATGGGCACTATCATCATAAAAAGACGATGGAGATGGATTGGGCACATCATCCAAAGGCAGCAGAATAACATCACCTGGGCTGCTCTTCACTGGAAACCAGAAAGAAGACACTAGCAAGGAAGACCAATACAGAAGGAAGTCTTACGGCCATGAAAGGGACTTGGGGTACAGTACAGACGCTGGTCCATTACAGACGGAAGTGGAAGACCTTCATGCTGCCCTCTATGCGAATGCCATAATGGGCAATAAGCAAGCACAAATAACTGTTCAGAACTGTGTAAGCAGAAAGATCTGTTCAGAACTGTCCTTTAAAAGTACTTAACTAAACGGTTAAAAGTGTTTAACTAAACAGTTCCATGCATGAAGTTAAACTAGTTAGTTTTTTCATTAAATTTGATAGAATACCAAGACTTATGAAATTAAACTAGTTTGTTTTCTTATCATCAAATTTAACAGAATTCCGTAACATAGGGGACAAACCAGTTTGTTTTTCCTTCAAGTCTGACGGAATACCAGAACCTTGCCATCACGTAGGCTGTATGTGTACGCTCATGTCATCTTCCATGAATATTACTTTCACCTTCATCGCATGGAATGTGTGCATGTAAGTGAATCCTATGTTAAAAGCTAATCATCATGGTTTTCTATACACGCTGACGATGCAGCCATGACAACTGATGGAAGTTGATCGGGATGTATTGTCTAACATTTTAAAATCGTCATGTTGACCTGCAAAGTCAATTCGGGCCAGAAGCAGAAAAGAATGAACAGAGGAAGAAACTGTGGGGTTGGATGGAGCTTATGTGTCAGAGTGATAACTTTGCCATGGCAACGTGCAACGACCCTGACTGCGTAGCATGGTGAGTAGAATGGAGGACGAGAAGAAAGTCCTCATGGTTAGGGCTTGGGTCGTAGATGGGTGGGTGGGTGGGGGGGGGGGGGGTTGATGCTGACAGAGGAACAAGTTCGAACCTGAGAAGAGGAAAATCAGACAGAAAATGAGAAGGATTTTACACCTGGTCCTACACAGTTCAGTTTTGAATGTTTCCGTACACACGATCCACTTGACCGCTCTTCACATTTCCGTAAGGGGTATCTTGAGGCGTCTCTATGTTCCCATAAGTCGCATCTGCCCCGTTTGCTGACTTGTCTTGCTTCTTCTTCCCCTTTTCACCATAGAAACCGGTGTTCTGATAGAGGTGGCCATCGTCCTGCTCACTCGATTTGCCAGGTGAATGAACGGCATAGGCGTGGGTGTCCTGACCAGGAGGGTTGGTGCGGTCATAGCCGCTGAAAGCCGGGTTGGTGTGAGCCCCAGAGGCGAGATCCACGTTGCCGTAAGTCCCGGAATCTTGTGATCGCAATGAGTCAGGCACACAGTGTGTATTGCCCTCTTGGGTGATGTCCGTAAAATCTGCGACAGCGGAAAATATATATACATGTATATATATGTGACCTCCCACCACGAAATCAGTCTTAACTCGCAGTCAGTCGAAGAGCACTAGGAGCTGAAAAGGTGACTGAGGGTCTATCTGGAGTGTTCTGACTTTTTCTCAAAATTGATTTCTGTAGACTATATCTATCCCCCACAGAAATGTTTTTCTTGAAAAATATTATTAATCAATTTAAATCAGTATTTTAATGCACTGATCGCAGCAGAAAGAATGCAATTTCCTACCAAAAGTACCTATTTTTGTCTCTTATTATGAACCGTAACCTGTACAGTACACGCACATGTAATATACTGATGGAAAGCTCTTTGGTGCACTTTTCAAATAATGACAGCGAAAATTAGAAACAAACTGGGTCAAAGCCACCAAATAAAGAAATTTAAGGAAAATGTGTAGGAGACCGCACAAAAACATTAGAGGCCGTTTTCTCAAAATGGCCGTCATACAACTTACTGGCTTTAAACATACATAACTTCTACATTTTTTTTAGTACAAGCTTTATTTAAGTACCAAAATAATCAGCAGAATGTACACTTTCCAGTGATATGTATATCTCGAAATGCCCAATATGCTAGTTAAGACTGATTTCGTGGTGGGAGGTCACATATATACATATTTTTTTTCAACAATTAAGAAAGAATAGTTTTCAACATTTTATAATACATATGCGAATGTCATCTGTGAGGCCTGCAGCGATGTAATCATCATGACAACTCTGCTCGTGATCAGTACAGCCTTTTGAGTATGATGCTCTTTAGTAAAAAAAACAAAAACAAACAAACACAAATTTTCATGGTGTGTGAACCTTGATTGCATCCTTTTATTGATGCTATCTTGAGTTAACGCTCAAAAAAACAAGAAGAAGAAGAAGAAGAAAAAGAAAAACAACAACAACAATAACAACAACAATAACAACAACAACAACAACAACAACAAAAGACACGCTAATTCGGTTCAAAAAGAATTTTCCTCAAACTTCTAAACTTAATCACATACAAAAACTTACCGAAAAAACAAAACGAAAAACTGATGAACACTTTTAACAAATCCAAAAAACCATATTTTACAGCCACGCCTCTGTTATTTTTGGGTTTTGTTCTTGTTCTTGTTGTTCTTCTTCTCCTTTAACTCAGTGAAGTGTCATTGGGGCACTGAACTACAGTAAAAACTTGTTCAATGGACTCTTCCAGCTCTGTCTGTTGTGCGCCAAAGCAGGGTCTCTGCAAATGGTTACTCTGTCTATTTCGCGATGTTGTAAATCCATCACTTATTTCTGCCTTCCTCTCCATCTTCCTTCTTCAACAATTGTGTGTGTGTTTTCTTGCTAAGATATCTTTTTTTCTGGACTAGTGTTACTAATACATATGTCTGATTTCATGCTATAGTCTGTTCATGTTTTTGATGCATTAATGTACATAACTGAATGACTGTTTACACTGCATCAACAGAGAGACATGGCAAAAAACAAACAAAAACAATTTTTTTTACTTATGTGTTCTTTTTTTTTAAAACTCTTTCCCTCTCAATAAAAGTGCAACGTGCATGCTTTGACTCTGACAGTTTGTGCCATACAAATGATTTCTTCTTCTTCCGTTGTCTCACCTCTATTAGGGGTCCGTGGCTTTCTGGCGCTAGAAGACCACTTCATGTAACTGAAACATGCAAACACACACATGGTTTTTATTTTCAGCTGGTTGTCTAAAAGCACATTCGCAAACACACGTTTAGAGAAATATGACACAAAAAATGCGGGCGACCAAAAAATGTGCAGTTTTGTGGGGAAAAAAGCAAGTAGTTGAGCTCCTTATCTGCTGCCTTCCAGAATGTTTGCTGAACAAAAGCGCAGTCTCACAGGACTGTCCTTATCAAACGACTACACAGTTATTGCTGTCAGGATTGGTGTCCTAGGTACACGTATGTCAGAATAATACAAGCACTACTGGGCACTGAAGTGACCCGGCAGAAGCGCAGAATCTCCAATGGTTGGTGGCCTCACAGCAACCTGGCAATAGCTCCTGTAAATAAAATGGCCGCGTTAACTCATTGGTTTACAGCTTCTTGTGAATTTAACTGGGACTGGGACAGTGAAGAAATGAACATTGGTTTGACGGTGTGCTGCATGACCCTCAGTGAGCAGCAATGAGTGCAATACTACTGAAACGACAAAAGAAGATAACGGTAGCAGAAGAAAGAGAAGAAAAAGAATATCGATATTCGTCATTAATTTCTTCTCGTTCGCCATCATACTTGGAGCCTCGAGTCTCGAGGACGACACAGTTGTCTTCTGTAGAGCATCCACCGACCCACACAGCTAACCCGCAGGCTCACGGGTGTCGGTCATACCTTCTCCCTCACTGACCTGTAGCTCTTGCAGTTCCGGCGTATGTGTTCTGCTGTGTGGTCAGTTTCTTCACAGGGGCACCTGAGGGGGGGGGGGGGGGGAGGTTTGTAGGGTCGGAAGCGCTTCTTCGTGTTGTTCAGTCTGTTGTCACCTGAGGGGATTGTACGGGACAGAAGCCCTTCTTCATGTTGTTGTTCAGTCTGTTGTCACCTGAGGGGATTGTACGGGACAGAAGCGCTTCTTCATGTTGTTGTTCAGTCTGTCACCTGGGGGGATTGTACGGGACAGAAGCCCTTCTTCATGTTGTTCAGTCTGTCACCTGGGGGGATTGTACGGGACAGAAACCCTTCTTCATGTTGTTGTTCAGTCTGTCACCTGGGGGGATTGTACGGGACAGAAGCCCTTCTTCATGTTGTTCAGTCTGTCACCTGGGGGGATTGTACGGGACAGAAGCCCTTCTTCATGTTGTTGTTCAGTCTGTCACCTGGGGGGATTGTACGGGACAGAAGCCCTTCTTCATGTTGTTCAGTCTGTCACCTGAGGGGATTGTACGGGACAGAAGCCCTTCTTCATGTTGTTCAGTCTGTCACCTGGGGGGATTGTACGGGACAGAAGCCCTTCTTCATGTTGTTGTTCAGTCTGTCACCTGGGGGGATTGTACGGGACAGAAGCCCTTCTTCATGTTGTTCAGTCTGTCACCTGAGGGGATTGTACGGGACAGAAGCCCTTCTTCATGTTGTTGTTCAGTCTGTCACCTGGGGGGATTGTACGGATAGAAACGCTTCTTCATGCTGGGTTTTTCATCTGTCACCTGGGGGATTGTACGGGACAGAAGCCCTTCTTCATGTTGTTGTTCGTCTGTCACCTGAGGGGATTGTAGGGATAGAAACGCTTCTTCATTTGTTGTTCAGTCTGTCACCTGAGGGGATTGTACGGGACAGAAACGCTTCTTGGTGTTGTTGTTCAGACTGTTGTCACCTGGGGGGATTGTACAGGACAGAAGCCCTTCTTCATGTTGTTCAGTCTGTTGTCACCTGAGGGGATTGTACGGGACAGAAACGCTTCTTGGTGTTGTTGTTCAGACTGTTGTCACCTGGGGGGATTGTACAGGACAGAAGCCCTTCTTCATGTTGTTCAGTCTGTTGTCACCTGGGGGATTGTACAGGGGCAGAAGCCCTTCTTCATGTTGTTGTTCAGTCTGTTGTCACCTGGGGGATTGTACGGGACAGAAACGCTTCTTGGTGTTGTTGTTCAGACTGTTGTCACCTGGGGGGATTGTACGGGACAGAAGCACTTCTTCATGTTGTTCAGTCTGTTGTCACCTGAGGGGATTGTACGGGACAGAACGCTTCTTGGTTGTTGTTCAGACTGTTGTCACCTGGGGGATTGTACAGGACAGAAGCCTTCTTCATGTTGTTGTTCAGTCTGTTGTCACCTGGGGGGATTGTACGGGACAGAACGCTTCTTCATGTTGTTGTTCAGTCTGTTGTCACCTGGGGGGATTGTACGGGACAGAAACGCTTCTTCATGTTGTTGTCAGTCTGTTGTCACCTGAGGGGATTGTACGGGACAGAAGCGCTTCTTCATGTTGTTCAGACTGTTGTGTTCAGATTGCAGGCTGAGGATAATGACTTGTTCTTGCCAGGACATTGATGGTAACTGTCAGGGAACCGTATAGTAACTGTCATGTAACTGGAGTGCTCTGGACAGGGACTTATAGATGGCTGTCATCTCTTTTGAAGCTGATGCTGTTGTCTTTCTGCTCATGGTCTGCTCCCTATTTTGCCATTTTACCCGGCTCTTCATTTTTCTGATAACCACAATCACGTCTGCACAGTCAGTCAATTTGTTTTGCCTCGCTGAAATGAATAGCTGACAGTGAAATGCCATAAGACTTATATTTATCTGTTTATAACAAGCAGTTTTCAGTTTTTTTATGGGTGATTTGGAAGGATACCTGAAAATTTCAACACTTTGTGTTAGTAATGATGAACTTTAACATTGGATGAACATCCCCTGGGTATCATTTCAAAAAATACCAGACAAAAAAATCCTCCTTTTTAATTCCGCTTCCTTTTCCATCCCTTTGTTCGTTAATGACATACTTCATCGGTGCACTTGTTGTGCATACCATTCATTACATTCTAAAAAACTGTTTCGTTTGACGTGGTCACTGCAACCAATTGTGTTATTGCCTTCCTTGTCGGCTTCATGCTCCAGCCAGGCTGTATTGTTGCCATGCTTTATCTTATGTATTCGACTAAATAAAGTTTTGTTTAAAAACACCATCACCACCAACAGAACGAGAAAACAACAAAACACAACAACAAAGAAATCAATGACTAAATACAGCCACGCACAGAACACCGTAAATAATAAAAACTGTAACAAAACTAGACTTAAACATACACAGTGTCAGACTACAGAATGTCGTAGATAAACTCCGTTATGAGATTAAATGGCGGTTGCCTTATGGTTTAAAAACATAGATTAAAATATACACACAATTTCAGACTATATAATATCGTAGGAAAACATTGTTATGAGATGAAATGGCGGTTGCCTAATGGTTTAAACACATAAGATTAAAATATACACACAATTTCAGACTACATAATATCGTAGGAAAACATTATGAGATTAAATGGCAGTTGCCTAATGGTTTAAAAACACAGATTAAAATATACACACAATGTCACGCTATTTTGTTGATAAACACTGTTATGAGATGAAATGACGGTTGCCTAATGGCTTAAGAACATGCCCAGAACAAAGAAATTGTCAGGTTCAATTTCAGGAGGGAGCATGATATTTTCTCACCGTCCACTAGACCCCGAGTTGTGGTCATTGTGCTTGTAAAAAGTCTTTAGGATGAGGCAATCAACGGAGATCCCCAGTGTATCATGCATTCACAGCACCTACAGGAATCCACAGAAAGAAAGGAAAATCCATGGCGAAATCATACACAGAGGAAAAAAATCGCTTTAAACCGTTTGACTCCCGTACCCTGATCCACCAGCATCATGCATTGTCAAACCGTGCTAGCAATCACCAGCTTCCTGGTGCAGAGTCAAAGGTTAATAGGCAAACAAAAATCACACACACACACAACACACAGAGAGAGAGAGAGAGAGGAGAGGAGAGAGAGAGAGTAGAGAGTGAGGAAGAGACGAGAGAGAGAGATAGAGAGAGAGAGAACAAAATAGGAGATTTAAAGAAGTAGATTGCACTATGGCACGTGGATTCTCTTGAGAATCCGTTGTGAAAGTTTTACAATATAAAAGATCATAAAGTGTTAATAAACACACTGTGATTTTCAGTCATAACAAGTGATGAGTGTCAGTATTATACATTCGTCTTGAAATGTAGTACGATGTAAAAATATTATAAAGGGTAATAATACACTGTAATATTCGTTCACAGCCAGCATGACGAGTGCTCATCATACAAGTATTACTTCATGTATCACCATACAGATACAACAATTGCGATCACTATCAGAACTGCCGCTCCATGACGGCGCCACAACTGACCCACCAAACTCTCCTTCTCCGCTGCAAACAGCATCATCATCGTTGTCATCATCGTCTTTATCATCGCCATCATCACCACCGTCGTCATCAGTACTACTACCCCCAACCACTATTACTATCATCATCACCACCACCAACCGTCTGTCAGTCTAACCATTCTTTCTCAGCTCGTTGCCCAGCCCTCACACACTGAAGGCCATATTATTGACGAGGTGATCATCTGCAATACCGATGAACTTATTATAGCAGTTTCGGTCTTGGACTAACTTCCTTCAGACCAATCTGCCACCATGTTGTTTTCCCTCAATCTGTCTAAACTTGTGAACCGGAAGAGAACTATGACCCATCGCAACCTGAAATCTATCAATACTCAATACTTCTCGTCTGAAGATGTAAATCGTCTCTCCTCTCTTTCAAATTCCTCCATCCTGCCAGTCACTACATGCACAATTCAGTCTTGCACCAGCTTCTAGATGAACATGCACCACCAACCATCCGTGCTCTGTCTGACCACCCATCTGCATTCTGGTATACAAATGAAGTAAGGACGGCCAAACAAGTTCGTAGGCGTGCTGAACGCCAGTGGATGTCCTCATAACTTATAGTTCATTCAGATCTCGAAATCTCAAAGTAAAACTGATTATTTTCCCAGCAGGTCCTTGAATCTAAAACTACGAAACGCTTGTTCTCTGTCATGTCTGATCTTTTGGGTAGTACTTAGTCATCTTCACGTCCCTCTATTATCAGTCCTTCCAGATTTCCCTCACGCTTTTTCAACTTTTTTCCTTCCAGACTTAACGATCTTTGAGCCAGGCTAGACAAAACCTCTTTTCTTCCATCTCATTCTGATCCTCCATTCACAGGCCTTCCACTCACCAAATTTCAACCAGTTTCTGAAATTCTGATCGCCAGTATCCTATATATGTATGTCATTCAAGTCTTGTGAACTCGCCCCCCCCCCCCTCCATATCTGTCTCTTTCCACAAACACTTTCTGACCTTCTTCCGTTTATAATGTATATCATCAACACCTCTCTTCTCACTGGATCTGTGCCATCTTCTCTCTGCTAAAGAGGATCATCTCAGTCCTAACATTCTCAAAAATTATAGTTCTGTCTCCAATTTGCTGTTCATTTCAAAGCTTCTCGTGAAAATGGTTTTGAAAGAACTGAATAATCATCTCTCAGCCTACAATCTTTACCACTGTTTCTCAGTCAGCTTACCATTCTGCCCACAGCACCGACACTTTTTCACAGTATGAATTTGTTGTTTTCAGACAGTATTTACTGTTTCAGAACTTTCAGCTGCTTTTGACGTCTCTGGCCACCCTATGCTCCTCTCTCGACTGGAGCACACATTTGGAGTCGAAGGTAGTGCTCATTCTTAGTTTTTGTCATATCTGCTCGACCGTTTTCAGTCATTCGTACAAAATGAGCCCAAATCCCAGTTGGTTAAATTTGCAAATGGGGTCCCCCAAGGCCCTGTATTTGAGACAGTCCTTCTTATATTTTAAACCTCACGAACTGCCAATGTCATCATTCATCACGATATCAATATCATTTCTACGCTGACGACTCCCAGCTCTACACCAACACATCTGAAAATCTTTCACCTCTTTTTTCCGAAGCTTCTGACCGTTGTATGGAGATGCAGAACTGTGTAGATATAGAATAAGTTACAGTTGAATGGAAATAAGATTGAAGCAGTGCCCATTGGCACCACGCACAAGCTTTTCACCGTAAAAGTTTCTTCTATTCAACGAGATGAAAACAATATTGTATTTTCTGACTCAGTCAAGCACCTTGGCGTTGATCTTGATCCTCAACTCTTTATGCAGAAATTCATCACCCAAACCTGTCAGTCTTGTTACTGTCACCTATGATGATTCTGTTCTATTCGTCGTTATCTTTCAAGTTCAGTAGCATCTAAACCCGTGACTTCTCTTATCTTTTCTCCCAGTGATTTAACTCTTTGCTTTCTGGTTTGCCTGCCTTAAATGTAACATGCCATCAGCGTATTCAGAATTATGCAGCCCGTCTTTCCCTTGATATAAAGAGTCGTGATTATATTACTTTTTGGCTTCACTTTCTCCACTGGTAGCCTGTTTCTCAAAGAATTCTATACAAAATCAATGTAATTTGTTTTTATTATGCTGAAAGTGTAGCAGTTGTACTGCACCTGTTTATCTTTGTGACCACCTCCGAATTACATCCCTGGCCGACCACTCTGTTCTGCGTCTACTTCTTTTCAAACTCCGCGATACAGATGTTCCACAACCGGTCACCGTTCTTTTTAGTATCTGGTCCATACAACTCAACGATCTTCACCGTTCTTTTTTGTATCTGGTCCATACAACTCAACGATCTTCACCGTTCTTTTTAGTATCTGGTCCATACAACTCAACGATCTTCACCGTTCTTTTTAGTATCTGGTCCATACAACTCAACGATCTTCACCGTTCTTTTTAGTATCTGGTCCATACAACTCAACGATCTTCACCGTTCTTTTTTGTATCTGGTCCATACAACTCAACGATCTTTACCGTTCTTTTTTGTATCTGGTCCATACAACTCAACGATCTTCACCGTTCTTTTTTGCATCTGGTCCATACAACTCAACGATCTTTACCGTTCTTTTTTGTATCTGGTCCATACAACTCAACGATCTTCACCGTTCTTTTTGCATCTGGTCCATACAACTACAACGATCTTTACCGTTCTTTTTTGTATCTGGTCCATACAACTCAACGATCTTTACCGTTCTTTTTGTATCTGGTCCATACAACTCAACGATCTTCACCGTTCTTTTTAGTATCTGGTCCATACAACTCAACGATCTTCACCGTTCTTTTTAGTATCTGGTCCATACAACTCAACGATCTCAACCGTTCTTTTTTGTATCTGGTCCATACAACTCAACACCCGATCTTTACCGTTCTTTTTTGTATCTGGTCCATACAACTCAACGATCTTTACCGTTCTTTTTGTATCTGGTCCATACAACTCAACGATCTTACCGTTCTTTTTTGTATCTGGTCCATACAACTCAACGATCTTCACCGTTCTTTTTTGTATCTGGTCCATACAACTCAACGATCTTCCCCTGTCTCTTCCACAGTCATATATATATATACTCCGTCTTCCTTCAAGTCTAACTTGAAGACCTACTTTTTTTTCGTCCAGCAATGGTTTTCCACTCTATGTGCCCCCCCCCTTTCGTCCCCCTCCCTTCATCTTCTCCCCATCCCTGTTCACGTGTGCTTTGTACCCTGGAACTGTGAGGGTTACTGGGCGATTGCTTTGCTGAATGGGTGTGCGCTTTGATTAGATTTTTATGTCAAGATCTGGCACCTTATAAATGTTATTAATATCGTTATCATAATCATCATTAACCGAGTCAACAGAAATCATCATAATCATCATCGTCGTCGTCGTTGTCGTCGTTGTCATCGTTGTCTCCTCACTGCCATCACAATGATGATCAGTGGTCATCATCATCATCATCATCATCATCATCACCACCACCACCACCACCAGCGCCATCATCATTATCGTCATCATCATCATCATCATCATCATCAAGAATAACGGCATTACTACCATCACCATAATCTAGTCGAAGAGGAGTAGTCAGATGGAGTATTATATTTGTGGAGTGTAAATAACTCAAACAAGACATAAAAAGAAATCATGGATCTTGTACGTATTTACCAACACACACACACACACACACACACACACACACACACACACACACACACACACACACACACACAACACACACACACAAACACACACACACACAAACACACACACACAACACACATACACACACACACACACATAACCACACATATAACCACTCACTCTGACACAGCACGCCGCTGTAACCATCCTGGCAGTCTTGTTCACATACGCCGTTGTCATGACGACAGGGGCTGTTGTCACGGCAACGGCCACACTTCTGGGTACACTTCTGTCCATAGAATCCGTCACTGCACTCTGTTGAACAGAAATATGCTGCGACTCCAAAGAAGTTTAACACTTCTGACTCCTGCATCCTGGTCCACCAGCATCCTGCACTCTTAACCATGCTACCAAAGCAGGAAGCTGGTGGACAGGGTGAGGGAGTCAAAGGGTTACGTTTTGCAGTTGGTGAACAGGGTGCGGGAGTCAACGGGTTAATTTTGCCAAGTCTTAAGAAATCAAGCTCTGAAATATAATAGACTGAGCGAACAGATGGTCAGGCGTTTGTACATGGTTGTTAACACCAGCATTGAGTTCTTGTGTGTGTGTGTGTGTGTGTGTGTGTGTGTGTGTGTGTGTGTGTGTGTGTGTGTGTGTGTGTGTGTGTGTGTGTGTGTGTGTATGTGTGTGTGTGTGTGTGTGTGTGTCTGTGTGTTTGTGTGTCTGTGTCTGGCCTTTGTCTTTCTGTCTGTCTTATTTGTCACATTGCTTTCGTTTGAGTACATAATACTTACACATATCAAGATCAACCTGAAACAGTCATAAACGCGCGTGCGCGCGCGCGCGCACACACACACACACACAAACATACACACACACACACACACACACATACACAAAGTCCCCCGAGAGGAGGAGAAGGACAAAAATTCATTATCAAGCTGGGATCAAACCTGAGACCTCATGATTCTCAAGAGGGTGCTCTAAACCACTTGTCCACCACTGACTCAATCTTGACGACACGCAAGAGCTCGTAACGCATGCTGTAGGTACACCCGCCCTCGTGATTATGAGGCACTGTTGCCGGTAGTTTATCGGGATAGTACTGTAGCAGGCCTTGCTCACTGCTTTATGGTTGTATTAAAGATGATCGAGCTATGCAGTCACACTTACAAGGTCTTTTGGTTGTATGTCTGTTGTTCCTTTGAACGGCGCAGGAAAGTAGCTATTCAACAGAAGAGGGTGCAAATAGAGAACACAGGTAGCAGGACCCTACCCATGTGTCTTCAGGATCAGTCTTGTATTCCACATGAAGACCCATACTAGGCGATAAAGGACCATACCAGTATGCCTACTCGTCCTTCGGATCAATGCGAAACTCTATCTTAACCATTTGACTCCCGCACACTGTCCACTAGCATCCTACATTATCAACAATGATAAGTACGCTAAAACTTCACCCTTTCACTCCCTCACCCTATCCACCGGCTTCCTGCAGGAGGCTGGTGGATAGGGTGAGGGAAGTTAGAGGATTAAGTTTGTGCTATATGTTGGTCAAGGAACTTAGCTTAACGTTTTTGCCACGTCACTAGCATAGCGGTGAGAGAAGATTAAGACGATAAACTTATTTGCAGGGTGATAGGGAGGATCAAGATTATTTATACAGTTGGTGGATAGGGTGAGGAAGTTAGAGGATTAAGTTTTGCAGTTGGTGGATAGGGTAGGGAGTTAGAGGATTAAGTTTTTGCAGTTGGTGGATAGGGTGAGGGGAGTAGAGGATTAAGTTTTTGCAGTTGGTGGATAGGGATGAGGGAGTTAGAGGATTAAGTTTTTGCAGTTGGTGGATAGGGTGAGGAAGCTAGAGGATTAAGTTTTTGCAGTTGGTGGATAGGGTGAGGGAGCTAGAGGATTAAGATTTTGCAGTTGGTGGATAGGGTGAGGGAAGTTAGAGGATTAAGTTTTTGCAGTTGGTGGATAGGGTGAGGGAGTTAGAGGATTAAGATTTTGCAGTTGGTGGATAGGGTGAGGGAGTTAGAGGATTAAGTTTTTGCAGTTGGTGGATAGGGTGCGGGAGTCAAAGGGACAGTGTAAGTTTTTGCAGTTGGTGGATAGGGTGCGGGAGTCAAAGGGACAGTGTAAGTTTTTGCAGTTGGTGGATAGGGTGCGGGAGTCAAAGGGACAGTGTAGTTTTATTGCATTTATTTTACTATAAAGATGATACAGGAAGCAAATGGGCTTCTGAAGTGTCCTCACGTCTGTAACTTAATGAATCCTAATGGTAATATTCGTACAATATCAGAATGATATCTCGGAAGAAATTTTAAGAAAAACTGGTTTATTTATGCAGGTTCAGATATGTTAAGATATGTTGGGCTGAGCTGGATTGCAATTGTTTGTTTCTTGGCAACCACACAGTTCTTCGTTGTGACATGGAGACTGTTTTTAACTTGTTAATTTTCATTTTCAAATACATAGCATTTTGAAATGTATACAATGCATAATCAACAGATCTAACAAAATGTAGAAACACAAGCATTCGTTGCAATATATGTACCTACATACATACACATACATATGTACACACACATACATATATATATATGTATATATATACACACATACACACACACATACACATATGCATATACACACACACATATACATACATACATATATACATACATGGAGACTGTTATCCATGTGAAACACAGACTGTTCTCCGTGTGAAACACAGACTGTTCTCCGTGTGAAATACACACTGTTTTCCGTGTGAAATACACAGTTTTCCGTGTGAAATTCACACTGTTTTCTGTGTGAAATACACACTGTTTTCTGCAGTGGACTGTTTTCATGGTGAAATATAGACAGTTTCCGAGTGAAATGCAGACTGTTTTCCGAGTGAAATGTAGACTGTTTTCCGAGTGAAATGCAGACTGGTTTTCAAGCGAAATGAATGTATTTTATGAGTGAAAACAACTATTTTCCGAGTGAAAGCAGACTATTTTCCGAGTGAAATGCAGACCGTTTTCACGTGGAAATCACATCACCACAGTACAATGCCATCCTTTTTTTCTGTACGTGTACGATGTAACACTCATGCAAGGCTACACTCGCCGATGTAACACTCTAACATGGCTCTATTCAATGGTGTCACATTCTCAAAAGGCTGTGTATTTCACCAATGTCAGCCTTTTGCAAGACTGAACTCATCGATGTCAACCTCTCACAAGACTCAGCTCACTGACACCATTACCAGGCTATACTCATTTGCACTATCCATTACAAGACTACAGTCATATGCACTTGCACTATCTATTACAAGACTACAGTCAAAATTATACACTTGCACTATTACAAGACTACAGTCAAAATTATACACTTGCACTATTACAAGACTACAGTCATATGCACTGTCTCAAAGCTATATTCATTTGCGATGTTCCAAGTGATATCACATTCAAAATGATATACTCAATATTCTCATGAGGTTAAATCCATGTCACACTTATACCACGCGGGCTAGTAGGTAGAGCCATCGACTCAAGATCTGATATCTTGAGTTCAATCCCAGCCCACAGCATTAAAAAACTGGCCTGTTGCTGCCCACCTTAATGTTTTCACCATTCTGGTGGTGCCAGCTTAGTGTTTGATAGGTTCCTTCTCCCCTTTCCCATTTCAAGACCTTGCCAGCGCATAGGGTTTTGTGCAGGCTCAGAAATCTGCCAGAAAATTGCTGGCGGATTTGGGTGGAGCACATATGGAGCTGTCCGAGTGCAGTAAATCCCTCTTGAAATAACTCCAGTAACTTCAACATATCAGGCAGTTACTCACTGAAGTCAAAGCCTTGCAATGCAATACCCATTAAAGCCAACATTTCACAGGCTATACTCAGAAACAAAAACAAAACAAAAAAAGGAAACGGATACCAGCTCTGATCAGTACATCAGAAGACTAGCTCTTTGCTGAATAGGTCACAGCATGTTGAGTCTGGCAAAACAGTTCAAGGGGAAGCTGATTTTTGAATGAGGTTGGCATGAGAACTTGCACTGGGTGAGACCACTGATTCGGTGGTGTATCTGGATGCACAAATGATTTCAATGATGGATAGAGGCAAGGACAACAAACACTATCTACATAAAAGCACAGAATCCGTAACTTAGGTGGGACATGAACATATCCTCAGCGCGTACAGTTTTCGTGCAGGTTTTGAGCGTTTGTCATGGTTTACTTAACCCTTTAACTCCAGCACCCTGTCCACCAGCATCCTGCATTGTTAACCATGCCGTCAAAGCAAAAACATCACCTTTTGATTCCGTCACCCTATCCGCCAGCTTCCAGCAGGAAGTTGGTGGATAGGGTGAGGAAGTCAAAGGGTTAATTTTTTTTGTTGGTGGATAGGGTGCGGGAGTCAATGAGGTTAAAGCTTCCACGACACATCAATTACTGTGTAGCACACAAACAGAATCCTCTTGATATACTGAAACTGAAAGCAATAACAACACTATCGACAGCAAAATAACCTAAAACGATACTCACTGACGTTACAAGAGGGCGATGTCCAGCCGTTCAGACAGACAGAAGACAGACAGAGACCGCTGTCAGCGTCACACCGTCCATCTTCCCCACACTGACCACAGCGCTGACCACACATGGGACCCCACTGACCAGGTAGACAGTCTGAGGCAACGTAGTCAAAACAGTCAGTAGGTTGGTAGATGTTTTATTTCACGACATATTAGTCAAAAAAAAAAAGGGGGAAATGCTAGGAGGTGTTTCTCTCTTTCTCTCCTTCTTCTCTCTGTGTAATGTGTTTACCTGTGTGTGTGTGTGTGTGTGTGTGTGTGTGTGTGTGTGTGTGTGTGTGTGTGTGTGTGTGTGTGTGTGTGTGTGCTGTTGTGTGTGTGTGTGTGTGTGTGTTGTTGTTGTGTGTGTGTGTGTGTGTGTGTGTGTGTGTGTGTGTGTGTGTGTGTGTGTGTGTATTCACGTGCGTGTGTATGTTCACGTGCGTGTGTATGTTCACGTGCGTTTGTGTATGTGCACGTGTTGTGTGTGTGCGTGTGCATATATAACATAGATATTTAATTCTACATCAGTGTACATATAGCATAGATATTTAAATACTACATCAGTATACACACTAGTAATCCAAGCACTGCTGCTACTCCAACAAATACTACTTAAGACTCCCCCCGTGGGGATGCCGGGAGATCTTTCAGTATAAATAGTATCCCCGCATTCTGAAAACTCTGTGCTAGAAATTTCCTCTTTTCTGTCACTCACTTTGTTTCTGCCTTGTTCCTTTGCTTTCTGTCATTTTTTACTATCATTTTCTGCCTTGTTGGTCCATTCACCTGTATGTGTTGGATAAAGTCTTATATACTTTCTCTTAGGATTGATAATTGAGTACATGTATTAAGTGCATTTTTTGGCTCTATGGAGGTGAGATATGCGGAAGCAATTGTAGGTAATTTATGCCCATTTTTATATGTTTTGGTGCCCTTAGGTATGCTTAATATTTTATTCAGATGTGTTTTTTTTTAAATCCCCTGTGCGATAAATTGGGCGGAGTGGTCCACGCCAGGGGCATGTCCTCAGATTATGTGCGTGAATGCATTGATATGTGTATTTAATTTTCTTTTCTTTTTTTCTGTTGAAGTTTTGTATGTTTTGAAGCGATTATAGCATGGATATGTCTCTAAGCAGTCGGCTAGGCTTTAAACAACAATAACAACAACAACAATAACTACTAAAGACTATCACAATCACTAACCTTTGCACAATGGCATTTCCCTGTTGTCCACACAGCGTGAGCAACTGCCGTTCACATGATCGCATTCCGAATTTCCGGCAAGACAAAACCCACACTCCTCGGAACAGTCTTGCCCATAGTTCCCGCCAACGCATGCTGAAATGCCACCAAGGGAATAATTATGCTAATATTTTATGATTGTAGTTAATTATTTACACGTTGGTGTTTGCAGTCTAAAGTCAATGCAACAGATATCGAACCGCTTTTCGATTTTCTGTCACAATTACATTTTCTGCACAAAACCAAACTTTCTCCTCCTTACAAACGCATTCTACCAGGGGTAGGTTCCTATTACGCTCTTATTATTCTAACTCGTACGTGCACGTGTTGCGTTTCTGTTCAAAAGGAATTACGAATTTATCCAGAGCAAACATTTAGCTGCCACACATTCTTCAACACTCGCAAACTACATGAAATGTAAACCAAAGTCAAGAAAGTATATTTCAAGCAGAATTTGGTTCATCGTCTGGCAGGAAAGATTATAGAAGGTCACCCTAAGTTCTCGTAGTTTTCAGTTTTACATTTTGAGTTGAAATTGTCAAAATATGCCTTTTTTTCATCTTAAACCGGTTAATTGAATAGTTTGTTTTTTTTACATGTATAAGTTACTTTTTCAAACGTCTCAAAAACGCGTGTTATACTCCCGTAAACGTCTACTGAAAAACGCACGAGTGCGCAGATGTGTGTGTGTATGTGTGTGTAGTGTTTTGTGGGCGTGTGCATGTGCGTGGGTAGGTGGGTGCATGCGTGCGTGCCCATGTTTGCGCACTTCCATGCTTACCAATGCCCATGCACGCTGGCGTGTATGCGTCTAATCATGCGCGTAGATTCTGTGGATACATTATCTGGCTTAACAGGAAAAGAAATACGCCAGCAGAGGGGTACATTCATGCCATACTTACCGCTGCTGCAAAGCGGAGGCCGGAAGCCCGGTTTGCATGTACATTGCCCGTTTATCTTGTTACACACTTCACCGTCTTTGCAATGCGGGCCACATGACCTCAGACAGTTTGGGCCCCATGCGTCGTCATCACAGGCTGTGGACATATAGTTCACACAGACAAACACATACATACTCATACACACAGCACATATACACACATACATACATTTACACACAGCACATAGACACACATACATACTCATACACACAGCACATATACACACATACATGCATTTACACACAGCACATAGACACACATACATACACGTACACACAGCACATAGACACACGTACATACACGTACACACAGCACATAGACACACGTACATACACGTACACACAGCACATAGACACACATACATACACGTACACACAGCACATAGACACACATACATACACGTACACACAGCACATAGACACACGTACATACACGTACACACAGCACATAGACACACGTACATACACGTAAACACAGCACATAGACACACGTACATACACATACACACAGCACACATACATACACATACACACAAGCACACAAAATCATACATACACATACACACAGCACACAAACATACACATACACACAGCACATAGACACACACATACACACAAACACACAGCACATAGACACATGTACATACACGTACACACAGCACACAGACACACGTACATACACGTACACACAAACACATACACACAGCACACAAACGTACACATACACACAGCACATAGACACACGTACATACACACACCACATAGACACACATACATAAACATACACACAGCACACAAACACATACATACACATACACACAGTAGACAAACACATACATACACATACACACACCACATAGACACACGTACATACACCACATAGACACACGTACATACACATACACACAGCACATACACACGCACATACACGTACACACAGCACATAGACACACATACATACACATACACACAGCTCATAGACACACGTACATACATATACACACAGCACAGACACACGTACATACACACACACACACCACATAGACACACGTACATACACCACATAGACACACGTACATACACATATACACAGCACACAAACATACACATACGCACAGCACACAAACACATGCACACAGCACACAAACACATACATACACATACACACAGCATACAAACATACACATACACACAGCACATAGACACACATACATACACATAGACACACCACATAGACACACGTACATACACATACACATACACACAAACACACAAAATCATACATACACATACACACAGCACACAAACATACACATACACACAGCACATAGACACACATACATACACATACACACAAACACACAGCACATAGACACATGTACATACACGTACACACAGCACACAGACACACGTACATACACGTACACACAAACACATACACACAGCACACAAACGTACACATACACACAGCACATAGACACACGTACATACACACACCACATAGACACACATACATAAACATACACACAGCACACAAACACATACATACACATACACACAGTAGACAAACACATACATACACATACACACAGTACACAAACACATACATACACATACACACACCACATAGACACACGTACATACACCACATAGACACACGTACATACACATACACACAGCACATACACACGCACATACACGTACACACAGCACATAGACACACATACATACACATACACACAGCTCATAGACACACGTACATACATATACACACAGCACAGACACACGTACATACACACACACACACCACATAGACACACGTACATACACCACATAGACACACGTACATACACATATACACAGCACACAAACACATACATACACATACGCACAGCACACAAACACATGCACACAGCACACAAACACATACATACACATACACACAGCATACAAACATACACATACACACAGCACATAGACACACATACATACACATAGACACACCACATAGACACACGTACATACACATACACACAGCACACAAACACATAATACACATACACACAGCACACAAACACATACATACACATACACACAAACATGCACACAGCACACAAACACATACATACACACAACACACAAACGTACACATACACACACCACATAGACACACGTTCATACACATACACACACCACATAGACACACATACATACACATACACACAGCACATACACACGTACACACAGCACATAGACACACGTACATACACATACACACAGCACATAGACACACGTACATACACGTACACACAGCACATAGACACACATACATACACACAGCACATAGACACACGTACACACACATACACACAGCACACAGCCATTCGTACATACACATACACACAGCACACAGACACACGCACATACACACAGCACACAGCCATACGTATATACACATACACACAGCACACAGACACACGTACATACACATACACACAGCACACAGACGTACATACATACACATACTCACAGCACACAGACACACATACATACACATACACACAGCACACAGTCACACGCACATACACACACCACATAGACACACGTACATATACATACAAACACACAAGCAAGCGCACGGGCAAACACACGTGTTCGCACGTACGAACATACGCATGAACAGACACATGCACGCACACATGCACACATGAAAAAGGTATAAAAAAAATAAAAAAAAGGGGGAGGGGGGTTGGTTTTAAACAATTAAGGTTTATTCATTGAATGTGTGCATGTAAAAATTTTAGATTACCAGTCGTCGTGGTGTAGTGGTTAACGCAACGGACTACCGACTGGAAGGTTGTGGGTTCGAATCCCCATCAGTCCTTTCAAAAATCAGTGAGGGATGTTTCGGCTCTAACCGGTTCCTACCCAGAGTTGGGCGTGCTATGGGCTCATTGGGAAGACTGGGACCACACAGTCGAGTCTCATCCACTTCACGGATGCGTCATTGAGAGTGTTGCTCGTATCTTCTGACTAGCACCGCAAGTGACTGTATCTCTCGGGCCTGGTTGACGCCAGGATATATTATGATAGTAAGCGTAGAGTACAGCCCTGTCACGCAGTCTCAATCCTAGATGGAACTTCATAGCATCATGATCATCATCCTCATCATCATCATCATCGCATTGCAAAAAAACAAAAAAAAAACAAACAAACAAAAAAACAACTGTGCCAGCTTCTGCGGCCATTAAGGTGGCGTAGAAAATGGGACGAAAATTTTTTTAGGTCGTCTGATAATTCTGAGATTGTAACGGAGTGAGATAGCACAGACCTCAACTTTCCTCCAGTATTGTCGGCATTATGAGAGCAATGTCCACTTGATGCTGCCCAAAATTAGAAAAATATGTTTATGACTCCCTTCAAATTTGTCAGTGACAGCTAACTGATTTCAGCCAGAAATTATTTATACACTTTCAATTCAATAAGTTTTACTCGTGCGACAAATTTCAGACAAGCCACTTCGCAATTTCAGGAATGCTGCAGAAGAAATTCGTGGAAACTAATTCTGATATAAGTAAGAACTAGACTGTTCACAAAAGTACGAAATGGACTAGACGTGCTATCGCCCAATCATTATGTTTAAAGATGACTAAGTTTTGTCCCATATATTACGCACAGCCAGATAAGCTGCCGTTAGAATAAAATTCTGCAGACTATCTTGCAGTCTTACAGTTACAACAGTTAAGACGTTATACAAATATGACAAAGTTACAACAGTTAAGACGTTATACAAATATGACAACACCGCAAACGAACAATGGGATTTTTTTTTCTGAGGAGCGTGTGTGCTTCTTTTCTTAAGACAGGTTTTGATTCACTCATGCTTTTTCTGCTTTACTTTATTGTTCGTGTCTTTATCAAAATATCAAATGTCAGCTTGATAGTGTGTATGCATATGATTGTACTTCTATGTGCAATCTGTGCATGTGTGTACATGTAAGTAAGTAAGTAAGTAAGTAAGTATGGAGATTTTTATAGCGCTTTCTATGGACTCAAAGCGCTTCACAAATTTGAAAAGGAGGAGTAAAGTGGTGAAATGGGAGGGGAGACACATTTTCAACACAATACATAATACAAGAAATACACATAAACACATACATGCAGGCATGCACGCGTGTGCAGCAACGAATGCAGACACACACATGTACATACACACATGTATGCGCGTGCGTGTATGTGTGCGCGCGCGCGCGTGTGTATATATGTGTGTGAGTGTGCATGTCATACCTATCTGTATATTTGGACTGTCATGTATGATATCTATTTAAGTGTGCCTAAACTTGAATAAAAGAATTGAATTAAAAACAAAACAAAACAAAACAACAACAACAACAACAATAACAAAACAAAGAACAAAACTGTTTGTGAGAACCTGATATAACCTTGATAATGGTATAATGGAATAAATTCGTCGAAATTCGAGAAAGCGATTTCTGATACAAATAAGAGTAAGATTTGTTTATGAGATTTGTTTATGAAGGCCTTAGATACATTTTTATCCGTGCATAGTAATAAATAAATATTTAAATACAGTGTTTTAAGCCATTGGGTTATGTCCCTTTCTGTTGAAAAAAAAATTGAATCGATTTAATTGAAACAATTACAAAAAAAGTTTTATTCACGGAATGTGTGAAAGTACAAAAGGTTATCTCAAAGCTCTGGAATCGAAGGGGTCATATGGCTTGCCTGTGTGCCTGACTAACAAAGGAAATTTTATACATAAAGTGTGGAAGGGACGCCTCTTTCATCACCTTCTGACCCTTGTAGTTTCACTGGTGCAGTGACTGCCATGTGTAGAAGGACCGCAGCAGGTGTAGCTTTGTTGTTCGGAGTGTTCGTCTCCTAGCCTCTGGCTCAATATTTTGTGCGCCGAGAAATGTCTGTGCTTACATTTGTTCTCTGTGTCTCATCTGTAGGCGTCACCGCGTTCAGTGTTGGCCGCTGCATTCTTTGACACCACCATCTCCCTCTAGGCTGCTCTGTCTTGATTTTTGTGGGCAATTTTTTGAATGTTTAGGCTACTGATGTTGGTTATGTTCTCGATATGTGAGATTGGAGGTCTGCCTTTCTTCCTTTTTGCCATTTTTTCCCTTGAAAAATGGCTGCCATGAGATCTGTGTTCTTGCTGCGTGACACATGACCAATGTATTTTAGTCTACTCTTGTTGATGTCTGCTAGTAGTTTTCTGGTGGTATCAAGTTCTTCCAGGACACTTTCATTAGTTATTCTATCTGTCCATTTGACACGTAGTAGTCTCCGATGAAACCGCATATCTTCTGCAATCAGCTTTTTTAAGAGTCCAGGCATCGCAGCCATAAATCATGACTAGCCAGATCAAATATTTTAAAAGCCTAACTTTCAGGCTATTTGGTATGTCTCTGTATTTTCAGATATTGTTGAGTTGGACCACTTTTTGCTTCGCCATTCCCATTCTTATTTTGATGTCTTTGGAGCAATTTCCGTCATCACGTTTTACAGAACCAAGATATTTGAAATCCTTAACATTTTCTGAAGGAACTTTGTTAATGTCATGGTTGTTTTCAGTGTCTTTGCCTTTGATACATAGCACTTTTGTTTTCTTGGCGTTCAAGTTTAGGCCAGCCTTTTCGCCTGCTGCATCCACCCTGTTCTCCGAGTACATACGAAAATGTAACCAGTTTGTCATTTACAGAGAATATAATTCCTTGATAGGCGTATATCTATCACACAGCTATCGATAAGCACTATGTTATGGAATAAACATTGTACTCTGTTGGATCCTTTTGGCAGTAACACTGTTGGATCTGCTGACATCAGATGGGCGCACTGTGCTAGTAGGAACTGACATTTACAAACAGTCCGTTCACCAAAGCTGCGTACGAAATATTTTGTGTGCTGTTGGTAGCGGTATAGCCTTTGTTGTTATCTTGAATACTCCAAAATGACTGTGCCCATATTTATGCTTTCTCTGTGTTGATATGCCTGTGTAATCAATTACAGAGACTAAACTTCCCTGGCATATATGCATGTATGGTTGTATGTATCATGCATGTATGTACGTAGGTATGTCTGTCTGTATTTGTGCATGTGTGTATGTATGCATGCGTATATGAATGAATGTTGCATATATGTAAATGTGTATGTCTAAATGTATTGTTGTATGAATAGATACATGGATGGATGGGAGAATGGATGGATGGATGGATGGATGGATAGATGGATAAATGGATAGGTGGAAGGATGGGTGGACAGACAGATGGATGGATAGGTGAGCGTGCGTGCCAGTGCGTGTTTACGTGTGCGCCTGCACATGTGTGTATGCAAACGTGTCTGCCCCTGTATACATGGGGCGCGCGCGTGTATGTGTGTGTGTGTGTGTGTGTGTGTGTGTGTGCGTGTGTGTGTGTGTGTGTGTGTGCGTGCGTGCGTGCGTGTGTGTGTGTGTGTGTGTGCGTGCGTGCGTGCGTGTGTGTGTGTGCGCGTGCGTGTACTTACGAGAAGTGCATAGCTGTGGCTTGTAGCCTGGTTTACAGGTGCAGTGACCGTTGATTTTGTTACACACAGACTGACAGTTTTGACTGCAGGAATGTATGCAGTTGTCGCCCCATTTGCCATTAGCACAGGCTGCACACACAGTGAACAGTAGCACCACGTTACAACAATCAGGCAAAAGACTTGGTCAAGAACAATGTTTCGTCTTTCGATTAGCAGATTCTGGATCGGTTACTGATCCTCACCACCGATATCACCGTCGTCATTACCGCCACCAACGGTCATCACCATCATCGTCATCATCATCATCATTAGCATCATCATCATCATTATCATCACCGTCATCATTATCATCGCAATCGTTTTCAGTACCATCATCATCACCACCGTCACCATCGTCATCATCATAAACGATCATCATTATTATCGTTACCGTCGTCGCCGTCATCGCCACTGTCAGTCACATTATCGTCTAACCAGCCATCTTCACCATCATCTAGCCCGTAACCGGTATGGTCATGGGGCAAAGAATTGTGGGAAATGGGGGTGGGGGTGGGAACAGTGGGGGTGGGTACAGGGGGGGGGGGAGAAACTGATGGGACAAGGCAGCAGACTGTCAGGATCCTCAATCTGTTTCTGGGATAAGGCATCAAGATGTTCAGACATGCTAAGATCAGTCCGTTCATCGACTTTTCCACCCAGCTCTTACTCCGTTGAGCTTGGTAACAAATGTGGTTACCCGAGCGAATGCGGACAGATTACCAAAAAAAGGTTGCTTGACTCACTGTAATCATCATTATCATAATCAATATGTTTAATTTCAAGCCAAATATATACAGCCAGAAATCAGAGCTTTAATTTAACCATCGCAAAAAAAAAAACCAACAACAAAAAAACACCACACCTCGCTCACCCTGAAAGAAAAACACATAGAAAAGAAACTTAAGTACAAATGTTAATGCATTGGCGCACTTAATCTAAGGATATGCTCCTGGCGTTGACCATTTGACGCAATTTTGGGGAGTTTAAAAGGCAAGCTTGAATATAAATGTAAGAATACTGTACATCAGGACCTGGCCAGCTCAGGGTTTATGTACAGGCTTAAGGCTTGTGCCGTGATCATTCTGGATCTTCTCAATCACATGGCACCTGTGACGTTAGTGCATATGGAATTCACTGATATGTGTACTTAATTTTCTTTTCTTTTTTTTTCCTGTTGAAGTTTTGTACATTTTGAAGCGGTTATGGCCCTGATATGGCTGTACGCAGTCGGCTGGGCTTTAAACAACAATAACAATAAACAATAAAACAAGTTGTCTCGTGAGGCCCGGTTGGCGTAGAGGTAGATCCCGTCTTACGTTTCTTTTTTGCACTATGATTAGGCCTGAGTAATCCGTTCGGTGGTCTGGATGTAGCGGTGGTAGTTTTCATCAAGTCTTCTTTGTTGCACCAGGTTGCTCTTCCTTAGTCGCTCCATTTGACCACTGCTCGTGTCTGTAATTTCTGAACAATGGGCAAAACTATACAACGTGCTCTGGATACTGTGGTCCTGTCTGGCATGGACACCCATTCGTGTTGGACAGCCCCATTCGGCACATATGTTGGAGTGGGCGACAATGTCCAGTCCCCCAGACAGAAGACTGTGGTTTGTTTACACCGATTGAATCATTTATGTTATGTTCAAGGTACATGAGTCTGCCTGTTTGTTTCCCCCAGGTGCCACAGTGGGCAGGAATCCACTGCAACGTTAATGGCACAGTGCGTGCCAGTTCTGCTGGTTCTTTCAAGGTAAGATCTGGAGAGAGAATATCGGCGAGAGAGTTCTTTCAAGGTAGATCTGGCAAGAGAGTTCTTTCAAGGTAAATCTGGAAAGAGAGTTCATTCAAGGTAGACCTGAGATCTTTCAAGGTAGATCTGGGAAGAGAGTTCTTTCAAGGTAGATCTGGCAAGAGAATTCTTTCAAGGTAGATCTAGCAAAAAAATTCTTTCAAGGTAGATCTGGCGAGACAGTTCTTTCAAGGTAGATCTGGCGACAGAGTTCTCTCAAGGTAGATCTAGCAAAAAACAGTTCTTTCAAAGGTAGATCTGGCGACAGAGTTCTCTCTCAAGGTAGATCTGGCGACAGAGTTCTCTTCAAGGTAGATCTGGGACAGAGTTCTCTCAAGGTAGATCTGGCAAACAAGTCTTTCAAGGTAGATCTGGCGACAGATTTCTTTCAAGGTAGATCTGGCGACAGACTTCTTTCAAGTAGATCTGGGACAGAGTTCTTTCAAGGTAGATCTGGGACATACTTCTTTCAAGGTAGATCTGGGGACAGAGTTCTTTCAAGGTAGATCTGGGACAGACTTCTTTCAAAGTAGATCTGGCGACAGACTTCTTCAAGGTAGATCTGGGACAGAGTTCTTCAAGGTAGATCTGGCGACAGAGTTCTTTCAAGGTAGATCTGGGACAGAGTTCTTTCAAGATAGATCTGGGACAGATTCTTTCAAAGTAGATCTGGGGACAGAGTTACTTTCAAGGTAGATCTGGGACAGAGTTCTTTCAAGGTAAATCTGGGACAGAGTCTTTCAAGGTAGATCTGGGGACAGAGTTCTTTCAAGGTAGATCTGGCGACAGAGCTTCTTTCAAAGTAGATCTGGGGACAGAGTTCTTTCAAGGTAGATCTGGCGACAGATTCTTCAAGGTAGATCTGGCGACAGAGTTCTTTCAAGGTAGATCTGGCGACAGAGTTCTTTCAAGGTAGATCTGGGACAGAGTTCTTTCAAGTAGATCTGGCGACAGAGTTCTTTCAAGGTAGATCTGGCGAAGAGAGTACTTTCAAGGTAGATCTGCGAGAGAGACTTTTCAAGGTAATCTGAGACAGAGTTCTCTCAAGGTAGATCTGAGACAGAGTTCTCTCAAGTAAATCTGCCCACAGATTTCACAAGGTAGATCTGCGAGAAGGTACTTTAAGGAGATCTGGCGAGGAGTACTTCAAGGTAATCGGAGACAGATTCTCTCAAGATAAATCTGGCAGAGAGTACTTTCAGTATATCTGGCGAAGATACTTTCAAGGTAATCTTGAGACAGAGTTCCTCAAGTAATCTGAACAGAGTTTCTCAAGGTTGATCTGGATACAGACTCTCAGTAAGATCTGGACAGGATTTTCAAGATAAATCTGGCAGATACTTTCAAGTAATCTCAGAGATACTTTAAGTGACTGACCAGTTCTCTCAAATAATCTGGGAGGATATTAAGTAATTCGAGAGAGTACTTTAGTAATCTGGAACGACTCTCCAAATAATCTAAACTGCCAGGCATTTATCCCCATACAATCTACCGCAGTTTATGCACATGCACCTCCACTCCTACATAACACTTGGACTGTCTCAATTACAGATGCCTGGTTTATACCACCATCCCTATAACCCTGGAATAGAAATTAGGTTTATACCACACCACTCTCCTATAACCTCAGGATTATAATACAGTCTGTTTTATACCTCATCACTCCCTATCAACCTCAGATTATAATACAGTCTGTTTTATACCATCATCACTTCCCTACAACCTCAGGATTATAATACAATCTGTTTTATACCTCATCACTCCCCTATAACCTCAGGATTATAATACAATCTGTTTTATACCTCATCACTCCCCTACAACCTCAGGATTATAATACAATCTGTTTTATACCTCATCACTCCCCTACAACCTCAGGATTATAATACAATCTGTTTTATACCACATCACTCCCCTACAACCTCAGGATTATAATACAATCTGTTTTATACCACATCACTCCCCTACAACCTCAGGATTATAATACAGTCTGTTTTATACCTCATCACTCCCCTATAACCTCAGGATTATAATACAGTCTGTTTTATACCACATCACTCCCCTATAACCTCAGGATTATAATACAATATGCTTTATACCACATCTCTCCCCTATAACCTCAGGATTATAATACAGTCTGTTTTATACCACATCACTCCCCTATAACCTCAGGATTATAATACAATATGCTTTATACCACATCACTCCCCTATAACCTCAGGATTATAATACAGTCTGTTTTATACCACATCACTCCCCTATAACCTCAGGATTATAATACAATATGCTTTATACCACATCTCTCCCCTATAACCTCAGGATTATAATACAGTCTGTTTTATACCACATCACTCCCCTACAACCTCAGGATTATAATACAATATGCTTTATACCACATCACTCCCCTATAACCTCAGGATTATAATACAGTCTGTTTTATACCTCATCACTTCCCTATAACCTCAGGATTATAATACAGTCTGTTTTATACCTCATCACTCCCCTATAACCTCAGGATTATAATACAGTCTGTTTTACACCTCATCACTCCCCTATAACCTCAGGATTATAATACAGTCTGTTTTATACCTCATCACTTCCCTATAACCTCAGGATTATAATACAGTCTGTTTTATACCACATCACTCCCCTATAACCTCAGGATTATAATACAATCTGTTTTATACCACATCACTCCCCTACAACCTCAGGATTATAATACAATCTGTTTTATACCTCATCACTCCCCTACAACCTCAGGATTATAATACAGTCTGTTTTATACCACATCACTCCCCTACAACCTCAGGATTATAATACAGTCTGTTTTATACCACATCACTCCCCTATAACCTCAGGATTATAATACAGTCTGTTTTATACCTCATCACTTCCCTATAACCTCAGGATTATAATACAGTCTGTTTTATACAACATCACTTCCCTACAACCTCAGGATTATAATACAGTCTGTTTTATACCACATCACTCCCCTACAACCTCAGGATTATAATACAGTCTGTTTTATACCACACCACTCCCCTACAACCTCACTCCCCTATAACCTCAGGATTATAATACAGTCTGTTTTATACCACACCACTCCCCTACAACCTCACTCCCCTATAACCTCAGGATTATAATACAGTCTGTTTTATACCACACCACTCTCCTACAACCTCAGGATTATAATACAGTCTGTTTTATACCACACCACTCCCCTACAACCTCAGGATTATAATACAGTCTGTTTTATACCACACCACTCCCCTACAACCTCAGGATTATAATACAATCTGCTATAACCTCAAGATTATAATACAATCTGCTATAACCTCAAGATTATAATACAATCTGCTTTATACTGCATCGGTTTCCAATAACCTCAGGATTATAATACAATATTAGCCTTTAATATGTGTGTACCGCGCAGGCATAAATTCAAAAGTGCACTGATTTCAACCGCAAGCACCCAAACAACCCTAAAAAGAAACAAAACAAACAGTTGATGTTGTTTTTTTCAGACTTACCTATTTTGCATTTAGGGTCGGTTTCCGTGTAGCCGGGGTCACAGTCTCTGGAAGGACAGTTGCCTGTGACTTTGTTACAGTCTGCTCCACCAGCACACTTACCGCACGTCTCCGCACAATTTGAGCCGTACTTATGACTGTCACACACTGCACAGTCACGTCAGTTTCGATTACAATGCCAAATAACATTATCATAACATAACATATCCCATAACATTATCAATGAGCAATCATAATACTATCAATTGAAGAAGTAGTCAAAAGACCGAACAGGTGAAGTCTTTTATTGTAATTGGAATCGAAAAAGACTGGACAGATCCCTCATATCAGATGGCAGTGTTCCAATTATTTAATCTTATCAACTTGTCTCAATATTGTGCCATTAGCTGTTACTGTACGTCAGGGGATTTTTTTTTATTAAAATTTTTTTTTTTACTGATTACCATGACTTCAATCTTCTTGCTATTTAGCGCCAGCCCTTTATTTCTGCTTTCTGTTTCTATTACATTTACAAGATTTTGTAGGTCTTTCTCATTTTCTGCAATTAGAGCGGTGTCGTCTGCATAACGAAGATTGTTTATCATTTTCCCTCCCGTCTTTATTCCAGGGCGTTTCATTTTAACCTACAAAAAATATCTTGTATTTTGCTTTTTTGTTGATTGTTTATCTTTCATAAAATAAATTCAATAATCCTTCATGCAATTATTGCGTTACAATATGTTCTATCATAATCATGGTGTACAGTGTAGATCGATACAATTCTTATGCACCATTTACTTTTTTCATGCAGAGGAAAACTTAACACACAACATGCAACTTCACAGGTGAAAAAAAAGACAAGAGAGGAAAGATGAATAGGAATGGACATGTAACTTCCTGGAGAAAAGAAGACAGATAAAAAAAAGATAAACAGGAAAAAGCCTGTTTGAATAAAGATCTCATCCAGACGGTACACAACTACACAGAAAGAAACAACAGACAACATTGCCAACATAAAGGAAAGGCAGGAAACAGTAAACTGAAAGTTGTACCGACATTTACATGACGTAGTTCCCATGCAGAGCATATGCCAGACTAAAGTTATTACTGTTTAGATGTCTCTTTCCACAGCTGATCGGTGATGCACTTTGACAATTGGTAAGCCTCCTTAGCCCACCTCATTCCTCTCCCCCCCCCCCCCTACAATATGTCTTAATAGTTGATGTGACATGTCTAGTGTGTTGGCTAATGACTGTACTTGTCACCTCTCGCTTTCAGCTCGCACCACTGGCTAGCATTGCTGCTTGAAGCAGCTCTGCGAAAAGAAGAGTAGAGTGTCTCTACATCAATACATAGCCACTCCATCAGCAAGCCCTACGTAGTACCTGCCCATGGCGAAACACGGTAACTAAGCACCTCACGAATTCAAGCAGAACCATCGAGAGATTCGGAGGTCTGGCCCTAAGCCGTGCAGTAAGCATGCTCACCAGTGTGTGAACACACTCTGGTGCCCACGAATCAGATCCCTAGCTATGGGTAAATAGCACCACTGCCCTGTAGTTGACTCGGGAGAGACCAAGGCAAAGGTAGTAAACCCAGACAAAACAAAACAAAACAAAGACAAAAAAACACCACTGCCTTGTGGTTATCCCGGGAGGGATCAAGGCTAAGGGAGTAAACCCAGACAGAAAATCACCACTGCCTTATAGTTGTCTCGGGAGAGACTTAAGGTAAGGGAGTAAACCCTGACAGAAAATCAGCCCCACTGCCTTGTGGGTAGTCGCGGGAACGACAAAGGCTTGAGGCGAATCCGTACAAAAACAGAAGGAAGGCAACGGGAAGCCCTCATCGTATTCTCCCAGAACATAATGTCCCGAAATATGATTAAGAGAAAAGTGAACGACGTGAATAGGGGCTCCATTGGTGCATCTTCGTCTGATAGATGTCATATTAAGCAGGTGACATCAGACCATAATCAAGCTACTGCTATCAGATTAAAAGATGTAAGAATTGCGACATGGAATGTTGGAAAATGCTCCAAAACGGAAAACTAGAAAATGTAAAGATAGAAATGGAAAGTCTGAACATAAATATTTTAGGAACAGGAGAGGTGAGATGGCAGGAAGCATGCATGATAACATCAGGCAAGCAGAACATCATATATTCTGGAAGGGAAACACATGAAACAGGGGTAGGCATCATAATGGACAAGTAAAAATCTATCAAAGAATACTGGATCATAACAGACCGCGTTTTACTAGTTAGACTGGAGGGCAAGCTATTTGCTGCTAACATCATCCAAGTATATGCACAACACCCACAAGTACTGAGGAAGAAACTGACAACGCCTATGTAAAATTAGGCAGCCGAGGCTCAATGTAAACCACAGGGCTTTACAATCACAATGGGAGATTTTAATCTTAAAGTGGGACAGGAGAAACTAGACGGCATAGCTGGACTTCATATCCTTGGCACACAAAATGAAAGAGGAGAGAAACTTGTTCACTGAGCACAAGTAAAAGATTTCATAATAGTAAACGTTTGGTTTGAGCAAAGTAACTGAAGAAAATGGACATGGGCGAATCCAGGAGACAGCACAAGAAACCAAATTGATTACATCCTGATAAAGAAAAGATTTAAAATTCTTTACTAATAGCATTAGGGATTTATAAATTCTTTACTGATAGCAAAAACATTATCAGGCGCAGACTGCAACAGTGACCTTGATCTTATATTGGGAAAATTTAGGCTGAAATTAAAGAGAAGAAAACAAACCAAAAATAAAAGATGAATCACCTCATGCAAAATTTAGCATATCTGTTCAAAACAAATTCAGTGCTCTGGAAAGTGTTGGGGACAGTGAGAAACAATGAACAAATTTGAAAAATGCAATAAATGAAGCTTCCTAGAGTTGAAAGAAAAGCAAAGACGAACTGGATAACAAAAGAAATCTTAGGCTTAATGGATGAACGTTGGAGGTAAAGGGAAAAGAGGAACAATACAAAAATAAGGAAATCATAAATAAATGCAATGAAGGTAATGAAGCTTGGCTCGGTATGAAGTTCAAAGAAATACAAGACCGACACAAAACAGACCCTAAATTTATGTACAGGAATATTGAAGAAATTACAGGAAAAAGACATTAACATCAACTGGTTGCTTAAAATCAAAAGGTGAAAGATTATTATGGAAAAAGGCAAACTATTAGATAGATGGAGAGAGCACATTGAAGACCTTTTTGAAAATCACAGAAGGAAGGAACACATCTTTAGAAAGAACTTTGAAGGACCACCAATGATGAAAGATAAAGTCAGAGCAGCGATGACAAGGATGAAATTGGGAAAAGCCCCAGGACCAGATTTATTATAATAGAAATGATTGAGGCCCTAGATGAATTTGGTATTGAAAAAGTAACAACCTCTTCTAAGTAAAATTTTTGACACCAGAAAAACTCCTAAAGATATGTCATCAAGTCTCATTGCATTTCCAAAGAAAGCGGGGGCTACAGAATGCGAACTTCGTCGTACAATCAGCTTGATGAGTCATGTGACAAAGAATAATCATGATTAGGACAAGGATCAAAATAGAAACAAAATGAGATATAGCAGACGAACAAGGTAAAGGAAACCTTAAAGCCGTACATATCCTTTGAACTCTTACAGAGAAATCAGCAGAGTTGAAAAAAGATTTATATTTATGTTCTGTTGATTACACCAAGACTTTGATCGGATAAGACACAGAGTTGATTAAGCGAAATGATCATGGAAAACAGAAAAATGCCCTGGCGTAAAAACTGAAGGAACAATTATAAATTACATTTGGTATCCAGATGATCATTCTAATTGCAGAAGATGAAAAAGACCTTCAAAAAGAAACGGAAAGAGAAGTATAGGGCTAGAACTAAATAGTAAGCAGACTAAAGTCATGGTAATCAACAAAAACAAACAAAAAAAATCACCTCACATCGAGCAACAGCAAATGGCACTATATTGGGACAAGTTGATAAGTTTAAATATCTGAGAACAGTCATCTCGCCGTATGGCAGATGCACATTAGAAATACCTAGCAGAACTGGCTAAGCTAAAACGGCATTCAAGAAAATGAAAAGTGTTCTTACCAACAAATGCCTATCAATCGGGAAGAGAGTTTTTCAATGTTACGTAGAATCAATACTGTTGTAGGATGCCAAGCCCGCCAGGACAGTCAACAAGCAAAGTCAGAACACCATGCGGCAGCCAAAATGTGCTTTTTATGAAGACTGTTAAAAGTCCCATGGACAGCAAAGAAAATAAACCAGACAGTCTTGAAAGAAGCAAATAAAAAAATCCGCCTCGCCCAAAAAACAAAAACAAAAACAAAACAAAACAACGACAACAACAACAAAAAACTAACAAAACAAACCAGACAGTCTTGAAAGAAGCAAATAAAAAAATCCGCCTCCCCAAAAAAAACAAAAACAAAAATAAAACAAAGACAACAACAACAAAAACTAACAAAACAAACCAGACAGTCTTGAAAGAAGGAAATAAAAAAAATCCGCCCCCCAAAAAAACAAAAACAAAAAACAAACAAAGACAACAACAACAAAAAACTAACAAAACAAACCAGACAGTCTTGAAAGAAGGAAATAAAAAAATCCGCCTCCCCCCAAAAAAACAAAAACAAAACAAAACAAAACAACAACAAAAACTAAACCAAACCAAAAATAAACAAAAACAAAACAAACATAAAAAACAAACAAACAAAAAACAAAAGAAAAAAGGAAGAACACTAATGAAGAAGATCAGGAAACGACAAGAAACATTTATAGGACGTTTTATAAGACAAGAGAAATTTGAGTACCTAGCCACAACACACACACAGACAGACAGACAGACAGACAGACAGACACACACACACACACACACACACACACACATACACACACTCCTTTACACAGAGGTATATAGCACAAACACACACACACACACACCACAAACACACACACACACACACACACAACACTCCCTTACAAAGAGGGTTAGCACAAAGACACAGGATACAGGATACGTACTTATGTTGCATTTGCTATCTTTGTTGACATCATAACCAGGTTTACAGCCGCCGCTAGTGCACACCCCAGTCAACTTGTCACATCTTCCTGATGCGCACTGCCCGCATCTCAACGTACAGTTCACCCCGTAGAATCCAGAAGAGCAAACTGTGATACACACACACACACATACACACACACACACACGCGCGCGCGCGCGCGTGCACACGCACAAAAACAACAATTCAGTGATAATGATTACGAAAACAGAAAATAGTGCGTTAGCATTAGAGATTAAATTTTTAATTCACTGTTTAATAACAAACAATACACAAGTTAAAACAAAATATTAAAAAGTAAAAGATCCTTTGGAGTATAAAACACAACGTTTCGAGCCCAGGCCCTTTGTCAAGTGAAAAATAAAATGACAGAGGAGTATTGAAAACAGTTCAAGGAAATAGGGGACAGAGTGAGTGAGTGTTGCTCAGGATAGACAATAGAGAAATTA
>CM060312.1:80870778-80895778 GCA_030674185.1 Monoplex corrugatus
AGACACAGAAGCAGACGTACAGACTGACATACACGCCTTTATACGTGCCCTTGTTATACCCCCCCACCTACCTACCCACCATGGCCAACAAACATGAACTCACGCACACACCATCTTATCCTGTTCCTCGCCCCACTTCCCCTAAGCCGTCAAGCTATTTTTACTCAAACACACACTTACAATATCTCGGTTTGTTTGGGGGTTTTTTTTTTTTCGTTTTCTTTTTTGAAGAAAGAAGTCCACAACGAAAGCTTGTAATGAACCATGAGGTTTTAGCAAAGGACCATCCATTATTCACCCACAGCCTGGGTTTTCCTCGGTTACTTCCTGATTTCTTTCAAAGAATGGCGTAAAGGACTGATCAACGAACAAAGCGTAAGAAAGGAAAACTCTCAACCCCTTGTTCCCTTCAAAAATCTTATTCGCTTCCCCCTTTTCCCTGAAAAACAAAACAAAACAACAACAAAACAGCACACACACACACACACACAACTGCGCACACACGCACACACACACATACGCACACACACACACACATACACACACACACACACACATACACACACACACACACACACACACACACACACACACACACACACACACACACACACACACACAAACAACAACGACGAAGACGACGACGACAACAACAACAACACCAGGTTCAGGTTCATATTGCTTAAAGTCCAACCGACTACTAGAGCCATATCAGGGCTAACACTACGTCAACACACACAACAACAACAACAACAACGACGACGACGATGACGACGACGACGACGACGACGACAACAACGATGTTCAAGCATTATAACAATCCCTGGTTTTATAAAAGGAATTATTAAAGAAAATGCGGATTTTTTTTTACTTCTAAGGGTCACCGTGGTTTTTACAAAAAACAACAACACAACAACAACACAACCCCCCCCCCCCACTTTCGTCAAAATATAAGTTGTCATACATGGAGGACAACAATAAACTGTGGTAACAAGGAAAACGGATGTTACATATCGTCAGATGTTCCCGAAAACACTCTCTTCTCTCACACATTTTTCAAAATGTGCTGATTTTATTAGGCATTCCGGAAATTCGTTTTTGTTCTTCACCCTGGAGTGTTTCTTTCCAAACTGATTTGCAGCATCTCAAACGGTTGCAGATTTGACTCACACAAAGTTGGGCAAAAGCCATCCATAAAGAACTGAGAAAAAAAATCTTGTTCTCACATTTCTCTCACTGTCACACACGCCGTGCGCGCACGCGCACACACACACATACGCGCACACATACATACACACACACACACACATACAAAACACACATACACACAACGCACGCACGCGCGCACACACACACACACCACACTCTCTCTCTTTCTCACACATACACAGACACATGCGTGAGCGCACAAAATTTTCTCTAGTGGACTGAGGCAATCCCACTTGTTTTAGAAAAAGAAGAGGAGGAGAAAGAAACAGAGAGAGAGAGGGGTGGGCGCGAGACACACACATACACGCACACACAAACACAACAATACACACAACACACACACTCTCTCTCACACACACACACACACAAACCATACACAGTGATGAAACAATCCCACTTGCTTAAGAAAATAAAAGGAGGGAGAGAGGGAGAGAAAACAGAGAGGGGGGGCGTGCACACACATACACGCCGCACCACGCACCAACACACTGTAAATTTAACTAAGGATACAGTTTCATATCAAATGTGTGTGTGTGTGGTGTGTGTGCGTGCTGCGTGTGGTGTGTGCGTGTGTGTGTGTGGTTGTGTGTGGTGTGTGTGTGTGTGTGTGTGTGTGTGCGTGCGTGTGTGCGTGAGTCTGCCTGCATTTGACTGTCTGTTTGTGTTTCTGTGAACAAACTGAGTTAGCAACGAGTCTGTTGTATGGGAATCCATATCCCACACATATACCGAGCAAATATGATCCCGAATTTAAGTTGGTGATAGAAAGATAACACCAATGCAGACGACAGACAAATAGACAGTGAAAGACAGCAGTCAGATAATCGGGGGGGGGGGGGGGGTAGAGAGAGAGAGAACAGAGAGAGACAGACAGACAAACAGAGAGACTAGAACAGGACACAGGGATATATATATATATATATAAATTATTAGAGAAAGAAGAGGGGAGAGAGGAGAGAGAAGACGACGACGAAAACAGAAAGAGAGGAGAAGGAGAAGATAATCAGAAGTTGATAGATAGGAGAGGAGAGTAGGATGGGAGAGAGGAGAGGAGAGGGAGGAGTGTAGAGAGGGAAAAGAGTAGAAATTGTTTAGATGATGAACAACATTCCCGCACATATTTAGCCGTTAGATTGATTAGATCAAATTTTGACGTATATAAAGTAGTAAATATGAATTAGTCTTTTTTCTTTATATCTCAGTTCTTCATTATTTATTTAGTAGCATACACACAACAACACACACACACACAACAACAACAGACAACAAAACAACACAACAACACACAACACCACACCTAAGAACAAATGTATCATATTTCCACAACTACTTTTTAAAGAATCAGAAAAGATTCAACCAACAAATAACGATCATAGAGTCTAGGAAACATGAACAGAGCAGACAAACAGACAAAAAATGAAAAGAGAGAGAGAGACAGAAAGGGAGGGAAGGAGGGAAAGAGGGGAAACAGAGACAGAGAAAGAAAGAGAAAGCGAGAGAGAAAGGAGAGAGTGTGTGTATGCGCCCGTGCGCGCGCACGCACACACACACACACACACACACACACACACACACACACACACACACACACACACACAAAACACGCGGTAACGCAAGCACGCTTGCACTTTTGTACACGGATGTAGTGACTCATCAGTAAAACAGAAGATTTTTATCTTATGAATTTTTTTCTAAATTCGAAACAAAGATATGCTGATATGCAAAATGTTATCATCGCACACTGTAATCAGACGGTTTTACACCCCCACCACCACCCCACCCCGATTCCCTTCAGCAAGTAGAGATGCTATTTTGTCATGGTCTGTCGCGCGAGCGCGCGCGCCACACACACAACACAACACACCACTCAGAAATACACATTCACCCACCCACCCACCCACACACACACACACACACACTGATTTATTCAAGATTTTGCGCTATATAAATATTGTAATTATTATTATTACTTTTTCCCTTCTTTATCTCAGTTCTTCCTTATTCTATTTATACCCATTCCACACACACACACACACACACGCACGCACGCACGCAAACACACACACACACACACAACACACACACACACACACACACACACACCGAACAAATGGTTCATGATTTTGCGCACAACTACTTTTTAAAGATAGAAAAGTCGTAACAGAAAGATAACATTCATAGAGACGTAGGACGAACAGACAGACAAACGACAAACAGATGAAAAGAGAGAGAGAGACAGAAAGTGAGGGAGGGAGGGAAAGAGGGAAACAGAGACAGAGAAAGAAAGAGAGAGCGAGAGAGAAAAGAGAAGTGTGTGTATGCGCCCGTGCGCGCGCACGCACACACACACACACACACACCAAACACACACACCACACACCACACACAAAACACGCGTAACGCAAGCACGCTTGCACTTTTGTACACGGATGTAGTGACTCATCAGAAACAGAAGATTTTTATCTTATGAATTTTTTTCTAAATTCGAAACAAAGATATGCTGATATGCAAAATGTTATCATCGCACACTGTAATCAACGGTTTTACACCCCCACCACCACCCCACCCCGATTCCCTTCAGCAAGTAGAGATCTATTTTTCATGGTCTGTCGCGCACCGCGCCGCCACACACACACACACACACACACTCAGAAATACACATTCACACCCACCACACACACACACCCCACCCCCACACCCCACACACCACCCCCCCCACCCACACACACACCATCTCTCTCATCTTTCAGAACACACATTCACATACAGACACAACACCCCCCACTCACACACACAAACAAACACACACACCACGTCACACACACATATATATATAATAATACAAAATAAACACACACTCACATACACAACACACACACCCCAAAAACAAACACATACACAGCACACACAACAACACACACCCACACACACACACACACACACAACACACACACACACCACACAACACAACACACACCACACACACACAGAGGGATAATGTAGGTCATGAAAGGAAAACTATCCTGTTGAGCTGAAAGAGCTGGCTTTTAAATGTATTGTGCAGACTGCTGCCTGACGATGTTAGTCAAACATTCCTTTCCGTGATCATTTTACCGTGTTTGTCGACTACTGACATGAAAAGAAAAAACGCAGAGAGAAAAAAAGAGAGAGAGAGAAAGAAAGACATAGAGAGAGAGACAGACAGAGACAGAGACACAGAGAGACAGAGACACAGAGAGACACAGACAGAGAGAGAGAGAGAGACAGAGAGAGAGAGAGAGACACAGAGACAGACGCAGAGAGAGAGAGAGAGACAGAGAGAGACAGACAGACAGACACAGAGACAGACAGAGAGACAGAGACAGAGACAGAGAGGGAGGGAGACAGAGATAGAGACAGAGAGAGTGACAGAGAGAGAGAGAGTGTGTGTGTGTGTATGTGTGTGTGTGTGCACGTGTGCTCACGAGTGCGCGTGTGTGTACGTGTACGTTAGAGAGAGTGGAGGAGACAGAAATGAGAGAGAAAAAACAGAGAGAGAGAGAGAGTGTGTGTGTGTGTATGTGTGTGCGCGTGTGTGTGTGCTTGCGAGTGTGCGTGTGTCTATGTGTGTGAAAGAGTGGGGAGACAGAATTACGAGAGAGAGAGAGAGACAGAGACAGAGAGAGACAGAGTAAGAGAGAGAGAGAAAGAGAGAGAGACAGACAAAGACAGAAAAAGAGACAGAGACAGAGAAAGATGAATAGACAGAGAGAGGCACACACAGAGAGTACTGAAATGAAAGAAAACTTTTTTTATGTTCCAACGGTATAGATGTCATTTTATTAACACACAGGCGATTACTAATATGCCAGTAATATGTGATGTGTATTACTCGTAATACGCAGTAAAGAGTGCAAGGATGTATAACAGAGCCCAGGAAAAGAGAGAGTGAGAGGAGAGAAGAGAGGAGAGAAAGAGAAGAGAGAGAGAGACAGAGAGAGAGAAAGAGAGACAGACAGACAGAGAAGAAGACGACACAGAAGAGACAAGAGACGATGCAGAAAAGAGAGACAGAGAGACAGAGAGAGAGAGCAGACAGACAGACAGAAAGACAGACAAGAGGAGGAGAGAGACAGAGAGAGACAGAGAGAGAGGGAGAGGGAGAGAGAAGAGAGAAGAGACAGAGACAGACAGAGAGACACGAGAGGGGAGAGAGGGAGACAGAGATAGCGACAGAGAGAGTGACAGAGAGAGAGTGTGTGTGTGTGTATGTGTGTGCACGTGTGTGCGTGTGCTCACGAGTGCGCGTGTGTGTACGTGTACGTGAGAGAGTGGAGGAGACAGAAATGAGAGAGAAAAACAAGAGAGAGAGAGAGAGGAGTGTGTGTGTGTGTGTGTGTGTGTGTGTGTGAGTGTGCGCGCGTGTGTGTGCTTGCGAGTGTGCGTGTGTCTATGTGTGTGAAAGAGTGGGGAGACAGAATTACGAGAGAGAGAGAGAGAGAGAGAGAGAGACAGAGAGGAGACAGACAGACAGAGAGAGAGAGACAGAGAGAGAGAGACAGAGCAGAGTGAGAGAGAGAGAGAGAGACAGAGACAGAGTGAGAGAGAGAGAGAAGAGACAGACAGAGGGAGAGAGAGAGAGAGAGACAGAGACAGAGACAGAGAGACAGGGAGAGTGACAGAGAGAGAGAGAGGACAGAGACAGAGTGAGAGAGAAAGAGAAAGAGAGACAGACAGAGAGAGAGAGACAGAGAGACAGAGAGACAAGACAAGGCAGACACAGACAGAGAAGAGAGAGAGAGAGAGAAAGAGAGACAGACAGACAGAAAGACAGACAGAGACAGACAAAGACAGAAAAAGAGATAGAGACAGAGAAAGATGAATAGACAGAGAGAGCACACACAGAGAGTATTGAAATGATAGAAAACTTTTTTATGTTCCAACGGTATAGATGTCATTTTATTAACACACAGGCCGACTTACTGATATGCCGCTAATATGTGATGTGTATTACTCGTAATACAGCAGTAAAAGAGGGTGCAAGGGATGTATAACATGAGTGCCAGAGAGAGAGAGGAGAGAGGAGAGAGAGAGAGGAGGAGAGAGAGAGAGGAGGAGAGAGAGAGAGAGGAGAGAGAAAGAGAGAGAGGAGAGAGACAGACAGAGTGTATGTGTGATAGAGAGAGAGAAAGAGAGAGAGAGAAAAGAGAGAGACAGAGAGAGAGAAAGCGAGAGACAGAGACAGAGAGAGAGAGAGAGAGAGAGAGAGGGAGAGAGAGAGACAGAAAGAGACAAGAGTGAGAGAGAGAGAGAGAGACAGAGAAAGCGAGAGAGACAGAGTTGAGAGAGACAGAAAGAGACAAGAGTGAGAGAGAGAGAAAACAGAGAGAGAGAGAGAGAGAGAGAGGGAGAGGAGAGGAGAGAGAGAGAGAGAGAGAGAGAGAGAGAGAGAGAGAGAGAGAGAGAGAGAGAGAGAGAGAACAAAGTCAGAAACGAAACAAACCGTAATTACACTATCATAAAAAAAAATCACATTACCATATATATTCACCACACTTGATTAGACCTAACTTAACTTAAACAAAGTCAAACAAAGAAACTCAACAACATGCGATACATACAAAAACGACGCACAAGATATACCGACAAAAATCTTGCCCCCCACCCCCGACACACGGTTCGCTTTGATAGGTCTTGGAAATAGGTTATGAAATCGTAGGTAAAATAGTATGGTGATAAAACCAAATAAATGAGTAAAGCATAGCGTTTGGAGTTACAGACTCTTTGTCATGTGTGTGATAAAAACAATGTAAGAATATTTAACCTTCAAAGTCACACCAGTTGCCGTGACATAGCGGTTAGTGTCTCCGGATGATGACTTCCTCCGTCAGGTCAAATTATGCTGATTTTCTGTTTAAGTTTCAGTTGTTCTAAGTCGGAATTTCCACGCTCGAAATAAAAGTCTGACTCCAATGCATATTTCAATATTAAATCCGTATAGGCTATGCATCAAGAGTGTGGGATGGTTACAGCAAACTTTTACCCCCATCCCCATCCCCCCAAAAACAAACAAACAAACAAACAAAACAAACAAACAACAACAACAATAACAAAAACAGATAAAATCCTTGCACAGAAGAGCAGAAAAGTTTTAGTGCTGACAATTCTCCAACCACAGGCCAAAGAAGAAAAACAGGAAATATGACGAAAAAAAAAAAAAAAATTAAAACGACATAATGTTCACAAACGTAAAAAACTGTACACAGATGTGATCCCTAATACTAAACTGAGCTATTTAACAAATGCCAAACACGACACAAATTCAAGGAGCAGCCTTTCTCTTCCAAAACCAAGATTAGACATATTCAAAGCAAGCGGTTTTTTTGTTGTTTTCTTTTTCCCTGGTACGCATCTCTGGAGTTAAGGGCCGAAACACTTGCTTGAAGGGTCTTCTCTTCTGAGGTCCATCTGGTCTTTGGCTTTTACCAGAGTTTCTTTGTAATGAAATACACTTCCCACCAGCATCAACACATGCACATCACTGGACAGCTTCAGAAGAAAACTTTAAATATATTTCTTGGATATTAGGTAAACATTTAGTCTAACTGAATCCCGTTTTTACCCCTACACACATCGTGGTAATAAAATCTTCAGCTACCCCTCATTACCATTGGTATTTCTTATCCCATTGCTGTGGGCCCGTATATGCTTCTATAGAGTGAGTAGTATAATTAACCCTTTGACTCCCGCATCCTGTCCATCAGCATCCAGCTAGCTAAACAAAAAGTTAACCCTTTGACTCCGTCACCTATCCACCAGCTTTCTGCAGGAAGCTGGTGGATAGTGTAAGGGAGTCTATGGGTTAACTTTTTGCAGTTGGCGAATAGTGTGTGGGAGTCAAAGAGTTAATCACAATAGTGTGTGGGAGTCAAAGAGTTAATCACTCTGCCTTTGTGTATTTTTTTTCTGACAGCAATCCATGACATGACAAACACACACTGACAAACACACACTGACAAACACACAGACAGACAAACACACACACACAGACGCGCACACACACACACAGTGGCACACACACACAGTGGCACACACACACACACACACACACACACACACACACACACACACACACACACACACACACACACACACACTCACTCACACACTCACACGTGTCTGTCAGAAAGAGATAACGAAATGCAAAGTCCGTTTCGCAAGGAACGAACGTGATGTCTAGAAACCCCACACGTCCGTAAGCGAATCCCGGTTATCACTTCTGCCAAGAACGGTGTGACACGACAGTGACATGGAGAACTATAACATGCTAATGGGGCAATCCTCTATCATAAATTGTCACACGACAATGCAATGCGCATCGAATGCTCAACACAGGTGCCCTATACGGATTGAGCACTCCATGCTTTAACAGCACAGCACGAGGAGTATTGCAGTTCTATAAAGAAGGATTCACTGCGCCCGGACAGCTCCATATGCGCTCCATCCAAATCCTAAAGCAATTATCCGACAGATTTCCTGACCCCGAACAAAACCCTTTGCGTTGGCAAGGTCTTGAAACGGGGAAAGGGGAGAATGGACCTCCCGAACACTAAGCTGACACCACCAGAATGAGACTGTGTGTTGACGGTAACAATGGAACAAGGACACTTTTCACACATTTCGGAGATTGAACTTTTCATTCCGACTTGGTCCTGCAATTGGAGCATATCCGTCACACATCTGCTCTCTATAATTTTCCATTGCTTTTATTCTTTCTCCCCATTTATAGCCATGCGTGTGTGTGTGTGTGTGTGTGTATGTGTGTGTGTGTGTGTGTGTGTGTGTGTGTGTGTGTGTGTGTGTGTGTGTGTGTGTGCGTGTGTGTGTGTGTGTGCGTGCGTGCGTATGTGTCTGTTTCAGCGCTTAGATTTGATTTTATCAAGATTTTGCGCTGTATAAATATTGTAATTAATTAATTAATTAACATCTGTAGCGTCAGTGCATGTGAATTTACCCCGAGCGCAGAGACGCCATCGCGAGAAACTGAAACCGTAGAAACCGTTTAAACCGCCACTAATGCTTTGTTTCTAATGTTTTAACCACTTCATCCCGATAAGGTCTTCAGAAACACACGAAGAGAGGATAAGAATGCGGATCTAATTGACGAAACAATGCATATGCAAATTCTTGGTCAACTGGCCTCCGCTGGAATGAATCAATTCAGTAGAAGGAGGACAGTAAGGAGACAAGATTTAGGACAACTGGGCAAAACATATTAGACTTTCCTGAATCGTTTGAGCTTCTCTTGTGTCTTCAGTTCAACTGATTCAGTAAAGTTACTCTTCCCCCTGTGTTTTCCCCCCAAAAGCGATTCTTTTTTTGTTTTTAGTGTGCACTAACTGGCTCCAAATTTTAACATGTCTCGATTCGTCACTTAACAGTTATTTACTTGAATGCCGGCAGCTGCTTTGATAAGATATGCAGCACGAATCGCCATATAAACCGACTGTTGTGACAGTCAGTTTCTGTTTAAATTTCAGTTTCTCAAGATTAATCTCCGCGCTCGGAATAAATTCTAAAATTATGTACTGATGCAATTGATTTCATGTGGTAGAGAAGGTCTAAAATCCCAACTACATAAGCGCTATGTTCAGGCAGGCCACGAAGTTCTTTCTGCCCTGTGTATGGGTTTTTATGTCCTCCTTTGTATAGTCTGTCAATGGAACAACCTAGCCACATTGTAGTGAAATATAGATCTCTCTATGCAGCGTGGATGAACGTATTTTTTTTCCCCTCTCCTGAATTAGAAATCACAGAAATCTAAAGAAACGGAAAATACAGTCGGAGGGATGGTGAAGGAGAATGCGTTGTTGGTGTGTGTGTGTGTGTGTGTGTGTTGTGTGTGTGTGTGTGTGTGTGTGTGTTGTGTGTTTTGTGTGTGTGGTACGTACCTACGTGCGTGGTGCTGTGTCGTGGTGTGTGTGTGTGTGTGTGTGTGTGTGTGTGGGGTGTGTGTGTGTGTGTGTTGTGGGGTGTGTGCATAAGCCCGTATGTATTTCTGTGTGTTTGTGTTTGCGTTGTTGTGTATGTGTGTGTTTAGATAAGCAAGTGTTTGTGTTTATATGCCTACGTTATGTGTGTGTATGTTTGTGTAGGCCTATGTGTTCGTAAGACGGATTTCTGCCCAACTCCAACTGATGCATTAAGTGAATATGTTATTATCTCTTACAGAACAAGTGCATACACAGAAAGCATAGACAAGCACACATAAACACACTTCTTTAAACACACACTTGCACAAAAACGCACACACCCCGTACACACACACACATATATATATATATAATATATATAATATATATACAATATATATATATATATATATTATATACACATACATATATACGTATGAATACATATATGTGTATATGTATATACATATGTATTCATATACATGCATACATAAAACACGCGCGCGCGCGCGCACACACACGCGCACACACACACCAAACATTCACTTACATATATCATTTTACAGTTTAAAATATGATGAGTCTTCAGATTATATTTGAAGGACGTGACTGAAGTTGAACGTCTGCCTGCGTGGGCAGGGAGTTCGTTCCATACTGCTGGATTTGGTAAGCAATTGTATGTTGACGAAAAGGTGTGTTTTGAAACATGGATCACAAAACGCTCCTGAATCAGAGGATGACCAAGGTTTTCTGCCGGGATGTTTATGCTAAGAATGTCAGAGAGATATTAGAGCCCTGTGCCAGACAGATAACGACAAGACTTTAAGACCAATTTTAGATTAAGCAGGAAGCCGATGCAGTGATCTGAGAAGAGGGAAGATATTTGGATGAATAAAATTAGCCCGGGAGCATTATTTTAAACTTTCTTGGGCCTGTGGAGAAGAACGTATTCTTGAAGATCAGCTAAAGGTCATTGCATTAATCAAATCGAGACAGAACGAATGGACCATGAAGTATCACATATCTTAGTAGCACCAGTGGAAATGTAATAGCTAGTAGCACTGGTTTTCCGGGGTGCTGAGAGGTCATTTTGCAAATGTATTGTTTAAAGGAGAGTGCCTGGTCGATTGTGATATCAAGTTACGTACAATATGGATGAGAATGGAATGTCACTGCCATTGACAGACATGGAACATACAGACATGAACAAAAAGAGTAGGACACTTTTAGAACTTGACGAATGATGAGCACTGCATTTGTCTTATATTATTTAGTTGAAGTTTATTCTCTTTCAATCAAAAAAAAAAAAAAAAAAAAAAAGGGTCAGCTATATAATTCTGAGTGGTAGAAATCAGGTGACCAACATCTAACTGGCATAGTGATAAAGCTGAGTATGATCTGCAAACTTTCAAGTGGCAGAGAAATAGAGGCAATGACACGAGGTACTGATTTATGATAGACGATAAATGGTACATATCAGAGGACTTAAGTCTTATGGGACGGGTTTAGAGATGTTTTGTGAGAATTGAGATCGGTGACTAAACTCTTTAAGCCAGCTCATTAAAACAAGATTTAATTCATGAAAACACAATACTAAATATTCCACAAGTCCAAGACGAAGAATAAGAATGTCGTGAAAAAAGCCAAAGAATAAGAATGCTGTGGTCTATTTTATCAAGATCAGCTGACAGGTCAAGGAGACATAAATCTGAAACCAGGAAAAAAAAAAGAAAGAAAAAAAGAAAAAGAACGCGTATTAATACAACCAGACAAGACAGGCGCAAATTTTCGGCCAATGGTCTTTGTCAAGCGTAAGATTAACAAACAAACAAACACCAAATACAAAAATATGGAGAAAAAGACTGAAAATGATTTTTTTTTCTCACACTGGACAAAGCAGCAGGGAAGTTGCAGTCTTTTTCTCTTAATTTTTACATTTGGTGTTTGTTTGTGATCTTACGCTTGACAAAGGCCAGTTGGCCGAAAATTTGCGCCTGTCTTGTCTGGTTGTATTAAGTACGCGTTCTTATTCTTTTTTCGTGTTTTCTTCTGGTTCCTGTTTGCTTGAACGCGGGCCCGTCACATTTGTTTTGGGTTTCATAAAACTGAAAGTTTGTCATCTTCAATAACAGTGTGGAGATCACTGAGGACATTAACCCTTTGACTCCCACTTCCTGCAGGAACCTGGTGGCTAGGGTGAGAGAGTCAAAGGGTTGAGTTTTTGCAGTTGTTAGACAGGGTACAGGAGTCAAAGGGTTAATGAAATCTGTTTTTGCGCTGTTACCAGTCCTGTGGGCAGACTGGTATGGATCAAGAAGGTCAATATATTTTTGTTATCTTGAAAGCTAAAGTGAACAATTAAGCCTTCAAGATAACGAAAATATATTTACATTGGTTCATAATTTCATTGAAAATTCTAAGCATTTCTAAACTGTCCACTTAGATGATTTGTGGTGGTGTGCCAGACTTCCAGTAAGCAACTCATTCACCTCCATTCCTCCAGCATGTTGGAACTAAGTCTTACTCTTTTCATCTATTATTTATGTTTGTAGCAACATGTGATCAATTGTGGATGTTTCTGCCCACTTGGTGTGGTTTTTCTGATTTTTGGAAAATTTTACATTATTTATTATTTATCTATTTATCTATTTATTTATTCATTTATTTATTCATTTATTTATTTATTTATTTATTATTATTTCTTTTCTTAGTTTGCTTTGGTGTATTTTTTTTTATTGTTTTCTTCCACCTAATGTGCTAGCACATGATCGTTGTGCTTTCAGCTTTTTCCTCATTTCTTTCTCGTTTTTTGTTGGTTTAAATTTCACAAGTTGGCCGCATTTGAGCCAATAGTGTGACAATTGTTTTTGGGGAGGGCTAATATAAGCCATTGCTTGATGCCCTGCCATGCTTTGATATATTTATGACTCTTCTTTTCTTGAATAAAATTCTGTTTAATCCAAGAAGGTCATTGGGACTGAGATGGTCGAGAAGCTTGCGAGAGGACAATTGTTTCAATCACCTCTTAAAACAAAAGAGAGGTTGAAAATCGGCCTGTTATTTTCGAGTTGATTAGGGTCAAGTGGGGTCATCTTATGCAAAAGACATACAATGGTTACATTGTAATCTGTGAGGAAAATATCAGTTGACGAGGAAACGTTAAAGATATGAGTAATAAATCGGAGTAGTACGTCGAGACGATATGTGTAACAAATGGGAGTAGTACATCGAGACAATATGTATAATAAATGGGAGTAATACATTAAGACAATATGTATAATAAATGGGAGTAGTACATCAAGACAGTATGTAAAATAAATGGGAGTAATACATTAAGACAATATGTATAATAAATGGGAGTAATACATTAAGACAATATGTATATTAAATGGGAGTAATACATCAGACAGTATGTGTAATAAATGGGAGTAATACATCAGACAATATGTATAATAAATGGGAGTAATACATTAAGACAATATGCATATTAAATGGGAGTAATACATCAGACAGTATGTGTAATAAATGGGAGTAATACATCAGACAATATGTATAATAAATGGGAGTAATACATTAAGACAATATGTATAATAAATGGGAGTAATACATCAGACAGTATGTGTAATAAATGGGAGTAATACATTAAGACAATATGTATATTAAATGGGAGTAATACATCAGACAGTATGTGTAAATAAATGGGAGTAATACATCAGACAATATGTATAATAAATGGGAGTAATACATTAAGACAATATGTATAATAAATGGGAGTAATACATCAGACAGTATGTGTAATAAATGGGAGTAATACATCAGACAGTATGTATAATAAATGGGAGTAATACATTAAGACAATATGTATATTAAATGGGAGTAATACATCAGACAGTATGTGTAATAAATGGGAGTAATACATCAGACAATATGTATAATAAATGGGAGTAATACATTAAGACAATATGTATATTAAATGGGAGTAATACATCAGACAGTATGTGTAATAAATGGGAGTAATACATCAGACAATATGTATAATAAATGGGAGTAATACATCAGACAGTATGTGTAATAAATGGGAGTAATACATCAGACAATATGTATAATAAATGGGAGTAATACATCAGACAATATGTATAATAAATGGGAGTAATACATCAGACAGTATGTATATTAAAAGGGAGTAATACATCAGACAGTATGTGTAATAAATGGGAGTAGTACATCAGACAATATGTATAATAAATGGGAGTAATACATCAGACAGTATGTGTAATAAATGGGAGTAATACATCAGACAGTATGTGTAATAAATGGGAGTAATACATCAGACAGTATGTGTAATAAATGGGAGTAATACATCAGACAATATGTATAATAAATGGGAGTAATACATTAAGACAATATGTATATTAAATGGGAGTAATACATCAGACAGTATGTGTAATAAATGGGAGTAATACATCAGACAATATGTATAATAAATGGGAGTAATACATACATCAGACAATATGTATAATAAATGGGAGTAATACATCAGACAGTATGTGTAATAAATGGGAGTAATACATTAAGACAATATGTATAATAAATGGGAGTAATACATCAGACAGTATGTGTAATAAATGGGAGTAATACATCAGACAGTATGTATAATAAATGGGAGTAGTACATCAGACAATATGTATATTAAATGGGAGTAATACATCAGACAATATGTATAATAAATGGGAGTATACATCAGACAATATGTATAATAAATGGGAGTAATACATTAAGACAATATGTATAATAAATGGGAGTAATACATCAGACAGTATGTATAATAAATGGGAGTAGTACATCAGACAATATGTATAATAAATGGGAGTAATACATCAGACAATATGTATAATAAATGGGAGTAATAATCAGACAATATGTATAATAAATGGGAGTAGTACATCAGACAATATGTATAATAAATGGGAGTAATACATTAAGACAATATGTATAATAAATGGGAGTATACATCAGACAGTATGTATAATAAATGGGAGTAGTACATAAGACAATATGTATAATAAATGGGAGTAATACATCAGACATATGTAATATTAAATGGGAGTAATACATTAAGACAATATGTATAATAAATGGGAGTAGTAATCAGACAATATGTATAATAAATGGGAGTAGTACATCAAGACAATATGTATAATAAATGGGAGTAGTACATCAGACAATATGTATAATAAATGGGAGAAGTACATCAGACAATATGTGTAATAAATGGGAGTAATACATTAAGACAATATGTATAATAAATGGGAGTAATACATCAGACAATATGTATAATAAATGGGAGTAGTACATCAAGACAATATGTATAATAAATGGGAGTAATACATCAGACAATATGTATAATAAATGGGAGTAATACATCAGACAATATGTATAATAAATGGGAGTAGTACATCAAGACAATATGTATAATAAATGGGAGTAATACATCAGACAATATGTATAATAAATGGGAGTAGTACATCAGACAATATGTATAATAAATGGGAGTAATACATCAGACAGTATGTGTAATAAATGGGAGTAATACATCAGACAGTATGTGTAATAAATGGGAGTAAGACATCAGACAGTATGTGTAATAAATGGGAGTAATACATCAGACAGTATGTATATTAAATGGGAGTAATACATTAAGACAATATGTATAATAAATGGGAGTAGTACATCAGACAGTATGTGTAATAAATGTGAGTAATACATCAGACAGTATGTGTAATAAATGGGAGTAATACATCAGACAGTATGTGTAATAAATGGGAGTAATACATCAGACAGTATGTATATAAATGGGAGTAATACATCAGACAGTATGTATAATAAATGGGAGTAATACATCAGACAGTATGTATAATAAATGGGAGTAATACATCAGACAGTATGTATAATAAATGGGAGTAATACATCAGACAGTATGTGTAATAAATGGGAGTAATACATCAGACAGTATGTATATTAAATGGGAGTAATACATTAAGACAATATGTATATTAAATGGGAGTAATACATCAGACAATGTGTATAATAAATGGGAGTAATACATCAGACAGTATGTGTAATAAATGGGAGTAGTACATCAAGACAATATGTATATTAAATGGGAGTAATACATCAGACAGTATGTGTAATAAATGGGAGTAAACATCAAGACAATATGTATATTAAATGGGAGTAGTACATTAAGACAATATGTTAATAAATGGGAGTAGTACATTAAGACATATGTTTATTAAATGGGAGTAATACATCAGACAGTATGTGTAATAAATGGGAGTAGTACATCAAGACAGTATGTATATTAAATGGGAGTAATACATCAGACAGTATGTGTAATAAATGGGAGTAATACATCAGACAGTATGTGTAATAAATGGGAGTAGTACATCAGACAGTATGTGTAATAAATGGGACTAAGACATCAAGACAGTATGTGTAATAAATGGGAGTAATACATTAAGACAGTATGTGTAATAAATGGGAGTAATACATCAGACAGTATGTATATTAAATGGGAGTAATACATCCGACAATATGTGTAATAAATGGGAGTAATACATTAAGACAATATGTATAATAAATGGGAGTAATACATCAGACAGTATGTGTAATAAATGGGAGTAATACATCAGACAGTATGTGTAATAAATGGGAGTAGTACATCAAGACTGTATGTATATTAAATGGGAGTAATACATCAGACAGTATGTATAATAAATGGGAGTAATACATTAAGACAGTATGTGTAATAAATGGGAGTAATACATCAGACAGTATGTATAATAAATGGGAGTAATACATCAGACAGTATGTATAATAAATGGGAGTAATACATCAGACAGTATGTGTAATAAATGGGAGTAGTACATCAAGTCTGTATGTATATTAAATGGGAGTAATACATCAGACAGTATGTGTAATAAATGGGAGTAATACATCAGACAGTATGTATATTAAATGGGAGTAATACATCAGACAGTATGTATAATAAATGGGAGTAATACATCAGACAGTATGTGTAATAAATGGGAGTAATACATCAGACAGTATGTATATTAAATGGGAGTAATACATCAGACAACATGTGTAATAAATGGGAGTAATACATCAGACAGTATGTATATTAAATGGGAGTAATACATCAGACAGTATGTGTAATAAATGGGAGTAATACATCAGACAGTATGTATAATAAATGGGAGTAATACATCAGACAATATGTGTAATAAATGGGAGTAATACATCAGACAGTATGTATATTAAATGGGAGTAATACATCAGACAGTATGTGTAATAAATGGGAGTAATACATCAGACAGTATGTATATTAAATGGGAGTAATACATCAGACAGTATGTGTAATAAATGGGAGTAATACATCAGACAGTATGTATATTAAATGGGAGTAATACATCAGACAGTATGTATAATAAATGGGAGTAATACATCAGACAGTATGTGTAATAAATGGGAGTAATACATCAGACAGTATGTGTAATAAATGGGAGTTGTACATCAAGACAGTATGTATAATAAATGGGAGTAGTACATGGAGACAATATGTATAATAAATGTGAGTAGTACATCAAGACTGTATGTATAATAAATGGGAGTAGTACATCAAGACAGTATGTATAATAAATGGGAATTGTACATCAAGACAATATGTATAATAAATGTGAGTAGTACATCAAGACAATATGTATAATAAAATGTGAGTAGTACATCGAGACAGTATGTATAATAAATGGGAGTAGTACATCAAGACTGTATGTATAATAAATGGGAGTAGTACATCAAGACAATATGTATAATAAATGTGAGTAATACATCGAGACAATATGTATAATAAATGTGAGTAGTACATCAAGACAGTATGTATAATAAATGGGAGTAGTACGTCAAGACAATATGTATAATAAATGGGAGTAGTACATCAAGACAGTATGTATAATAAATGGGAGTAGTACATCGAGACAGTATGTATAATAAATGGGAGTAGTACATCAAGACAGTATGTATAATAAATGGGAGTAGTACATCAAGACAGTATGTGTAATAAATGGGAGTAGTACATCGAGACAGCATGCATAATAAATGGGAGTAGTACATCAAGACAATATGTATAATAAATGGGAGTAGTACATCGAGATAGTATGTGTAATAAATGGGAGTAGTACATCGAGACAGTATGTGTAATAAATGGGAGTAGTACATCAAGACAATATGTATATAAATGGGAGTAGTACATCGAGACAACATGTATAATAAATGGGAGTAGTACATCAAGACAATATGTGTAATAAATGGGAGTAATACATCGAGACAATATGTATAATAAATGGGAGTAGTACACCAAGACAGTATTGTAATAAATGGGAGTAGTACATTGTGACAGTATGTGCAACAAATGGGAGTAGTACATTGTGACAATATGTGTACCAAATGGGAGTAGTACATTGTGACAATATGTGTAACAAATGGGAGTAGTACATTGTGACAATATGTGTAACAAATGGGAGTAGTACATTGTGACAGTATGTGCAACAAATGGGAGTAGTACATTGTGAACAATATGTGTAACAAATGGGAGTAGTACATTGTGACAATATGTGTACCAAATGGGAGTAGTACATTGTGAACAATATGTGCAACAAATGGTAGTACATTGTGACAATATGTGTAACAAATGGGAGTAGTACATTGTGACAATATGTGCAACAAATGGGAGTAGTACATTATGACAATATGTGCAACAAATGGGAGTAGTACATTGTGACAATATGTGCAACAAATGGGAGTAGTACATTGTGACAATATGTGCAACAAATGGGAGTAGTACATCGAGACAATATGAGTAATAAATGGTAGTACATTGTGACAATATGTGTAACAAATGGGAGTAGTACATTGTGAACAATATGTGCAACAAATGGGAGTAGTACATTGTGACAATATGTGTAACAAATGGGAGTAGTACATTGTGACAATATGTGCAACAAATGGGAGTAGTACATTGTGACAATATGTGCAACAAATGGGAGTAGTACATTGTGACAATATGTGCAACAAATGGGAGTAGTACATTGTGACAATATGTGTAACAAATGGGAGTAGTACATTGTGACAATATGAGTAATAAATGGTAGTACATTGTGACAATATGTGCAACAAATGGGAGTAGTACATTGTGAACAATATGTGTAACAAATGGGAGTAGTACATTGTGACAATATGTGCAACAAATGGGAGTAGTACATTGTGACAATATGTGCAACAAATGGGAGTAGTACATTGACAATATGTGCAACAAATGGGAGTAGTACATTGTGACAATATGTGCAACAAATGGGAGTAGTACATCGAGACAATATGAGTAATAAATGGTAGTACATTGTGACAATATGTGTAACAAATGGGAGTAGTACATTGTGACAATATATGCAACAAATGGGAGTAGTACATTGTGACAATATGTGCAACAAATGGGAGTAGTACATTATGACAATATGTGCAACAAATGGGAGTAGTACATTGTGACAATATGTGCAACAAATGGGAGTAGTACATTGTGACAATATGTGCAACAAATGGGAGTAGTACATCGAGACAATATGAGTAATAAATGGTAGTACATTGTGACAATATGTGTAACAAATGGGAGTAGTACATTGTGACAATGTGCAACAAATGGGAGTAGTACATTGTGACAATGTGCAACAAATGGGAGTAGTACATTGTGACAATATGTGCAACAAATGGGAGTAGTACATTGTGACAATATGTGCAACAAATGGGAGTAGTACATTGTGACAATATGTGTATCAAATGGGAGTAGTACATTGAGACAATATGTGCAACAAATGGGAGTAGTACATTGAGACAATATGTGCAACAAATGGGAGTAGTACATTGTGACAATATGTGTATCAAATGGGAGTAGTACATTGAGACAATATGTGTAATAAATAAATGGGAGTAGTACTTCGAAACAATGGAAAACGGAAGTGGATTAAGCTCTCGGGATTTTTATGGTGAGTTTACAATCACACTTTTCACAGCCTTTATTGACAATGATTAGAAGAAGAAAAAATGCTGCTCAGAAAACGGTTGTGCATGAACAGACGCATATGGTGTAATAGACAATAAATCAAGCTTGCCACTGATGGTGTTGATTTGACTCTTGAAAAATAATTGGAGAAGTTTACAGGCAGTTTAGAATGAAAGAACACAGTTGGAAGAGAAAACTAGTTTTGATATTACTTAAAGTTTGTTTGCCAATTTGTATAATTGTTTAGAGGTGGAATATTAAAAATTACTGGAGGAGTAAACTGTATTTTAGTTGTTTGTACAATTTTGTTGTTTGGTGTTAGGTGCATATTATATAAGATCTGTTTATGTATGGTGAGACTGAAGGCTAACCACATTCATGCTACTCTGTGTTGTTCAGACTTTGCCCTTGGGGTTGATTTGAGACGGCACTGTACAAGGGAGAAAGGGGGTGGGGGTGGGGGTTGGGGGGTTGGGGTGTTGGATATCAGTTCAGGTAACATTATAGATTTCAATGTCTGACTACTATTCTGTCTGAAGGAGTTATTTTCAGTCATGATCAGATTTTGAATAGATTTCTAATTCAAAAAAAGTCTGTCCGCTACATTAATTTCTGTGACGTTTGGTAAATCATTAGTTTACTTCTTTCTGAAGATCAGGGGGAATTCCATTCCATTTTTAGGAAGATGAGCATGTGGAAAAAAAATTTTTTTGCTGAACGAAACATTTTAGTTTTCTTTTTTTTTCATTTTTATTTATCATTTTTTTTACATTACTTCTTTCTGATATTCCGCTTTTAAAACTTTTTCAGCGCTGAGGATATTACCCAGACTCAAGAGATCTGTTAAATAATCGCTTAAAGATATCTGTTAATGACATATGGAACTTCTCAGTGCTATGAATCCCTCATAAGAAATCCAGTTCCTTTAGTATGTATGTCATGTTGGGGTAACCACGGATGCTCTTTTGCATTCTGCAAGGTGCATGCTATTTCAAATCCCAATCGAATGCGACTAATCTTTTGCTTTCTCTTTAGTTCACCGACCATGATGTACGATTAGTTTAGGTTTGGGTTAGGAGGGTCATGGCTAAAATTTGAGTGAAACACAATCCAGTCCTATATCCTATGAACCGGCTCTACCCTGAAGTTTATCCATAACCCTTACCCCCACATTTCATCCCTGAGGAACACACCCTGACATTTATGTAAACTTTCTTTTCCATGGAACAGTATCAGGACTGAAATCTTTTATTGTCTCCGAAGTAGTAGTATTTGTGTTTATATTCTAACAAACAAACAAACACAAACAAACAAACAAACAAACAAACAAACAAACAGAAAGTGTACATGGCAGTCACAGAAGTGCTTAAATTTTGCAAGCAAGTAAATACGGTAAATAAGATTAGACCGTAAACTTCTTTGCCTTTTAAAGAGATAATACGAAAAAATAGTGTACAAACATTTAGGTCCTCGCTACGCTTGAAACAACCTTATCCTGTTTAAACTGGGATGTTAGTATTTGTATGGTTACATACACCTGAGAACCTACACACACACACACACACACACACACACACACACACACACACACACACACACACACACTACACAAACACACAGACATTCACACACACACACACACACACACACACACACACACACAACACACCACACACACACACACAAACCAAACAAACAAACAACCACTACCACACACACAGACATTCACAAACACATACACACACACACATGTACACACACGCACACTAACGCACAAAGACTTACACACACACACACACACACACACACACACACACACACACACACACACACACACACACACACACACACACAGACTTACAAACACACACACATTTGGTCCCTTTTTATCCACTGGACGAGGTGGCAGGGAAGTTTTAGTCTTTTTGTTATTATCCGTTGTTTGGTGTCTGTTTGTGATCGTGCATTCGCGCTTGACAAAGGCCGGTTGGCCGAAAATTTGCGCTTGTCTTGTCTTCTTGATTAAATACGCGTCCTTTTTTGGTTTACTTGTTCTTCTGGTTCCTGTTTGCTTGGACGTTGGCAGTCGTACTTATTTTGAAACACACACACAACCACCACCACCACCATCACCACCACACACACACAGACCCCTACAAGCACGCACGTACGCACACATACAACACACGCACACGCACACACACACAACACACACAACACAACACACACACACACACACACACACAGTGTCTTGTAGCGATATCTAGGGTACTTACGGCAAATAAATATTATTTTCTGAGGTCTGAGTTCACCCGTCTTGGCTAACTTTTTACCGCAGCAGTATAACAGGACATGTGCCATTACCGAATAAATCCCCAACACACCAAACGCTACACGCACGAATGAATACCAGTAAATCAATGTCATGTCCACTACCCCCCCCCCCTGTCTCTTACTCTCTCTCACACACAGACACACACACACAGACACACACACACACACACACACATATATATACACATATGTGTGTGTGTGTGTGTGTATGTATGTGTGTGTGTGTGTGTGTATTATATATATATATGTAAATTATATTATATATATATATATATATATATATATATATATATATATATAGAGAGAGAGAGAGAGAGAGAGAGAGAGAGAGACAGACAGACAGACAGACAGAAACAGAGAGAGAGAGAAAGAGAGAGAGATGTACACACACACACACACGCACACACACACACATATATATATATATATATATATATATATATATATATATATTATATATATATATATACACACACATATATATATGTGTGTGCAAACACATGTATATATAAACTTTCTGACCTCTCGGAGTGGTGGTAGGTGCGACGGTAGTAGTCGAGATAGTAGTCGCTTTTGTTGTGCCTTGAAGATCATTACAGACGAAGAAGACGAAGAGAAAAACCCACGCAGTCTTCATGTTCGTTGCTCTAATCACACAAGCCCAGAAACAAGACTATGTAAGTCCTCTAGTATTACCCAACGTTAATAATGTACGATCCGAAGAAGTCTCAATTTAACTCAGAGTCTGTTCAATACTCCAGAATCAAACGATTTCAATACAGAACCTTTATAATGTTTAGACTGACTTAACCGTCTGTCTTTTCGCTCTACATTATTCTTTACACGGCTAGAACAAAATCAGCTTACACTGTTGTCATGCAGTAGTACTGACTCGCAAATTCCATGGTTTCAGGTATCACTGATACAGGTAACACTGATACAGACCAAATACTAACACCAGCGATAATTAAAATGTACGAATTCTTCACAGTAAGTCGTTTCTTTCTGACACACTGTGTCTGTCAGAGCATTAACCGCTGCCTCAAATTCTCGAATCAAGAACCCTTCGAGTAGATGTGAGTGCAACACAGTCGTTTTGAAGTCAACATTTACAGTGCAACACAGTCATTTTGAAGTCAACGTTTACAGGGGTGGTAGATTCTAACAGACGTTCAAAAATGCGCGGTGTGATTACCAAATAGTTGGAACTAACATTCACAGACCTACTAACACAATAGCCGATTCAAGCCCTGTTGAGAACTGGGGTGACAGGGATTTATCCAACTTAGCCTGCTTCTTCTTATCTCAGCTGTGCCTGAATGTTTTTAATCACTCTCCTTCGTCCGTCCTACACCTCTCGCAACTGCTGTCACTTCAGTATGCTTTAAGGGAGGGTCTGTAGGCCAACTTGCCCGTTCAGTTTTTCAAAGCTGGACTGAGAAAGGTAGCTGACCCAGTTATATATATTTCTTCCGGGTTGGAAAGCTTGTTTGTGTGGCTGGACTGCCGAGTTGTCTTACATTGCAGCTTGGTTCACGTTTATCCACTTCAGTGACTAAGCAAGTACATGTAGGCCTATTTTCTCAAGGTGGGTACGCAAACGCGGTATTTTGAGAGAGAGAGAGAGAGAGAGAGAGAGAGAGAGAGAGAGAGAGAGAGGAGAGAGAGAGACAGAGACAGAGAGAGAGAGACAGACAGACAGACAGACACAGACAAAGACAGAGGGACAGAGAGACAGACAGAGAAAGAGAAAGACAGAGAGAGACAGAGAGAGACAGAGAAAGACAGAGAGACAGAGAGAAACAGAGAGAGACAGAGGGACAAACAGAACAAACAGAGAGAGAGAGACAGAGAGAGAGAGAGGGACAGACAGACAGACAAATAGAAGGGGAGAGAGAGAGAGAGAGAGAGAGAGAGAGAGAGAGAGAGAGAGAGAGAGAGAGAGAGAGAGAGAATGAGAGAAGAGAAGAGAAGAGAAGAGAAGAGAAGAGAAGAGAGAGAGACACGCAGAGAGAGAAGGGGGTGAGGGTATTTTGGATAATCTGTTCATACGAGTGACCGCTCAAGAAGGGGTGGAGTGGGGGTGCAGAAGTCGATTTTTGGTGATATCAAGTTATTGGTTTCAATGGTAAGAACATACATTTTCATTTCCAACAGTAGCTTTTAAGTGAAGTATGTCGGACCTGAACTGCAGAATTAATGGATACAACTGAATTGTCGCACGTGCGTGTTTTGACGAAACGGAGGAACCCCTGTGGGGAAGCCGGAGACTCTTTCAGTATAAATAGCATCCCCATCTTCTGGAAATTCAGTGCTAGGGATTTCCTCTTTTCTGACACTCTCTTTGTTTCTGTCTCGTTCCTTTGCTTTCTGTCATTTCTTCCTACCATTCTCT
>CM060312.1:80905778-80913278 GCA_030674185.1 Monoplex corrugatus
TTCCTTCTCTGGTGGTGAAATGCCAATATCAATGTCAGTCTCAGCTTCTTGTATGTCAACTTCTGTCGTTGGTGGTGTTCCATCAAAACTTGACTAACGTGGCCAGCCCATCTAGCTTTCTGCCCTGCTTCTGACGTAAGAGGTCCTTTTTATCTGTGATCGGTGTGTTAGTGGTTATTTGACACTTACCACAGACCATCTCAGTGAGCTTGTAATTTTCCTTGCTCTTCTCTGCTCGCTGCATCTTCTACCTGACTTGGAAAGTTATCCATGTACGTCTGCTTATCTTGCTATCATGTCTCTCTGACTTGGCCTCCATGAGTTTTTTTCTTTGGGGCTCTACTGTTTTCAGTGGCTTGCGGCTTGCCAAGTGTCTGTTGCAACCCAGTCTTTCCTCTTCTGTTTTATAACCAGGCAAGTTACACGGTTTGGAAATATGCTGTTTTGATTTGCTCTCATTTGGTGCTGACTTCATATGGGTCTGGATGTATGTTGCTTTCAGTATCTGCTACAGCTTGGAGTTTCTTCTTCAGATGTATGACAAATATGCTTTTCTTTCTGGGGTCATGCAATTTGTCCACATCTAACTAATGGCTTCCTGATTTTTGTGTCCTGTTTTCCTCAGCTTTAATTTTTAATTTCGGTGCTGCAGTAACTGGGTGTTGGTCACTGCCAACATCAGATCATTTCCTCACTATGAAGACCAGGGGTGATCGTCTCTCCCTGTGCCATTGATCATCAGGTGGTGGATCTGGTTTTTGTGGACGTCATGGTGTGTTAAAACGATCCAATGACAAAATCGTAGTGGTTCAAAGCTCCAGCAGCCTCTCTCCATCACCAATCATGGTACCGCAACCCTTCCTTCCAAATGATCTATCATGGTTTGTGCTGTCATTTTCAAAGTTTGCATTCAAATCCCTCATTGTAATCTTCATGTTGTGATATACCTTCTAGTTCAGCATGTTACTGATTATAAATGGCACCTTTGCTTTCTTCATCACTGCCGTGTGTTACAGCATAGCTATGGATGATGTTGGTGTTGATGCGTTTTCCTTTTAATTTGACTTTCGTGAGTCTGCTGCTGACAGGTTTCCATGTTTTAGAATGACGCCTACCCCTTCTGATGTTGGTTATCGTTTCTCCCCGAGTTTAGTTACTGTCTCTTCTCTGTTGGTTTTGTGTCTGCCTGATCCTGTCTATCTACGTTGTTGTGTCTCATCTTTGGTGTTACTTGCATGGTATACCCCTTTGCTTACAGTACATGGTTCTCACATTCCAAAATCCTAACCTCATTTAGCTCTAGGCGTTAGGAACTTACATCATCCTATCACTATCAGTGGCAGCAACCATAAACACACTGTCTTAATTAGACATAGTACCCCATTTTTTCTTACATATACACACGCACACGCATACACACGCACACACACACACACACACACACACCCCACACACATACACACACACACACACACACACACACACACAACACACACACACACACACACACACACATGTACACGACTACTAGCACCTTACTCCAAACCTCAACCCCACCCAGTTTTCCAATACTCAAAAGGAAAACGAGATTCAGGTCAGATTTCTGAAAATAAGGAAAGTGGGGGCGCGCACGCGCAAGTGCGTGAGTGTGTGTGTATGTGTGTCTGTGCACGTGCATGCGCGTGTGGTGCGTATGTGTATATGCGTGCGTGTGTGCGAGTGTGTGTGCGTGCGTGCGTGCGTGCGTGCGTGCGTACGTGCGTGTGTGTGTGTGTGTGTGTGTGTGTGTGTGTGTGTGTGTGTGTGTGTGTGTGTGTGTGTGTGTGTGTTTGTTTAGAGTTGTGTGTGTGTGAGTGTGTGTGTGTGTTTAGAGTTGTTAACGAAATATGACTTTTTCCTTGTGTACCGTCTCATTTCCCTTTTCTGTCTACGAAAAGCTTTAGTCAATCGTCCAAGATACTGACTATCGTATTGCGTGACATACACTGGCAAGCTTGCACCAGAGCGGGTCCAAAAGTCTTGTCACGTAATTTGCAAAATAAAAAATGGGAAGTCCAACGTAAGAGAAATTTTCAGTGTCTTTCAATGCATTCTCCTCCTCTCTCCACACAGAGCTTCAGCCAAGAGCCAAACGCTTTTAGATAGTCTGATGGTAGCTAGCTGTGATTCCACTGCTTTTCCCAGCTTAAATTCTTAAAAACTTCTTCCAGCCAGGGTTTGCCTCAAAATGGAAAGGAAACAAGTCGCGTGGTGCTAAGACAGGACTGTTGGTTGGATGAGGGTAAACTTGAATGGATTGCTCTCGTAGACAGGTCACAGTGACTTTGATTTTATGGGCACTTGAGTTGTTATGTACAAAAAGGAATGTTTTGCTTGTACCCATATTCGGACTCTGCTCATGGATGGACATGCTAAACTTTGGGCAACACACTTTCTAATATCTAACAGTAAGAGTAAACTTTTGAAGCAAAATATCGATCGATACAAAGCCTTGGAAACTGGAGAAAAATCCTGTACTACTGATCTTCAATCATTAGCACCCGTCCACTTTTGATTGGAACGTTAATTCGGGATGCCACGGGAGGTGATCCACGTTTTGTGACTTGTGATTAAGGCACATAGTCGTTTGGGGCCCTCTGGCTCAAACATAATTATCACGCAGTCACTCAGAACCCTGAACCGTCTGTTTATTTTTTCCTGCTGCTCTGTTAGAAACGTATCATCTTGTGATGAGGAAAGTGGCTATCAGTTGAATACATCATCTTATAATAATAATTAATTTAATTATTATTATAAGATGATGTATTCAACTGATAGCCACTTTCCTCATCACAAGATGATACCATTAATTATTATTATAAGATGATGTATTCAACTGATAGCCACTTTCCTCATCACAAGATGATTCCGCAGTATACATTCAACTGTGCCATACGAAACATCGCAAGTTTCACTTCTTTTACAAAGTGAACTAGCGGATCCTCTTCAACTAATACAATTTAGACCCAAATGAACTGAAAAATTACCGGCCTATCTCTAATCCCTCTTTCTTGTCAAAACTCATCGAAAAAGTTGTCCTCAACCAGCTGAACTCTCACCTGTCTGCCAACAATCTCCTCAATCCTTTCCAGTCAGCCTACCGCCAGTGCCATAGCACTGAAACTGCCCTGCTACACATTCTCAACAATCTCCTCCTTGCAACTGATACTGGCAAAGTCTCTCTCCTCACACTCCTTGATTTTTCTGCAGCCTTTGATACCATTGATCATGGTATTCTCCTTTCTAGACTTCATCATACTTTTGGCATCTCTGACATTGCTCTCTCCTGGTTCACTTCATATCTATCAAACAGAAAACAAACTGTTCTCATTAATAGCACTTACTCTCAACCTGCATACCTGACCTGTGGTGTTCCACAAGGATCTGTCCTTGGCCCTGTTCTTTTCACTCTTTACACCCCCCCCCTGTCCACCATCATCAACTCCCACTCTATAAAACACCACTTCTATGCTGATGACACTCAACTTCTAGACAGTGACACACCAGACAATATACAGCGCCTCTTGCTTCGCACCACTGAGTGTTACTCGGACATTAAGAACTGGGTGACGTTCAACAAACTTCAGCTTAATGACGACAAGACAGAAGCTATCCTCATTGGCACCCGTCAGAAACTTTCTCAGCTGCCTCCTCTTTCTCTCCCATTATGTAACACATTAGTCCCAATTTCTGATTCAGCTAAAAACCTTGGTGTCTGCATTGACTCTACCCTCTCCATGAACAACTTTGTTTCTCAAACTGCCAGATCTTGCTACTATCACCTCCATCGTATAAGCCTGATCAGGAAGTATCTCTCTGTGGAAACAACTGCAAAACTCGTTCTCTCCTTCATAATGTCTCGCATTGACTATTGCAATTCACTCCTGTCTGGTCTTCCTGCCTCCACCATTCACATCCTGCAGCGCATTCAAAACAATGCTGCACGCCTTGTACTCAAAAAGAAAAAAGCTGACCACATATCTCCTCTCCTGGCACAACTTCACTGGCTCCCTGTATCAAAGCGCATACAGTACAAACTAGACACCATGTGCTACAAAAGCCTCAATAACGCAGCCCCCGATTACCTGTCAAACCTACTTGAGATCTATGTTCCCTCACGTACCCTCCGCTCTGCCTCCGATCCTCTGACTTTTCGCTTTCCACGCACTAAGCTCAATACCTATGCTCCACGAGCCTTCTCTGTTTCTGGTCCACTTTCCTGGAACAAACTTCCTCTCTCTGTCCGTCAGCAACCTACTTTTGTCTCCTCCAAGTCCGCTCTGCAAAACTCACCTTTTCTCCTCTGCATAAAATCCTGACCTCACTCAATCCCCTCTGCAGCCTGTCTCCACTCGGAGGGGAATCACATTGTAATATATAATTGTATATAATATGCTCCCTATAATTTTCCATTGCTTTTATTCTTTCTCCCCATTTTAGCCGTGTGCGTGTGCGTGCGTGTGTGTGTGTGTGCGTGTGCGTGTGGTGTGTGTGTGTGTGTGTGTGTGTGTGTGTGTGTGCGTGCGTGCGTGTGTGTCTGTTTTAGCGCTTAGATTTGATTTTATCGAGATTTTGCGCTATACAAAAATATTGTTATATATTATTATTATTATAACTAGTTTCTTTACAAACTGAAGAGTTTGCTCGTTCTGGGCCTTACTTGGACGCCCACACCAGTGCTTTCTTTCAAGTCAATTTTTCATCGTTTGAAACCATCAATCCAGCAGTAAACGGTCTTATTCGACATACCCTTGTCTCCATACACAACTGTCAAATAAGCATGAATTTTGATCGAACCGTCTCCAACAAGTTTGAGAATTGTCAGGGCACAGCATCTGAGCCTCTCTGTTCCAGGATCCATTTTTCGGACGTTCAATCAGTTGCTTCACATTTTCGACTATGTCATACAATTAAACTAAACATGGCTTCAATATGATTCTTTGCACAAAGGCTATGCATTGTCCCAATGCAACTTAAAAGTATTTAGTATAACCAATTCAGAAATGGCAGCCCAGGTGACGAGTTTTGGATCAGCCCCCGTATTTTAGAATTACCTAATCCTAGACTATGGAAACAAAACCTTGTAAAATTTTACACAAAGTCACTTTGACCACAAACGAACAGGTTACCTGGTCAATCATGCATTTGTCCACACACACAAGCAAGCACACACTCACACATACAAACACACACACACACACACAAAACACCACACACACACACACACACACACACACACACACACGTGCGCGATAATTATGGAATCTTATTTGTCAATAAACATAAAACAGAAACGAAGACAGACATACACACTCATTCACTCACACAAACACAGAGCCAATAAATTATTCACTCCTCGCTCAGAGTGGAGCAAACCGAGTCAGCAGCATATCGTTACTGAGACTTTGTTACAATTTCACACACAGTAAATGATTTAAGGAGCTATGCTGCATTAAAAGACAAGACTAGACAGACAGACAGACAGGCAGATAAACAAGCACCGAAAGACAGACACACATATGTACACAAACAGATAGACATACACACACACATACATAGTAATACATACATACAGAGAAAAGAGAGAGAGAGAGAGAGAGAGAGAGAGAGAGAGAGAGGAGAGAGAGAGAGAAGAGCTAACAGTCTTAATGAAACTTTGTGACGATTTCTGTGACTCGATCGGACAGCAAACAGACCATTGACACTGGATTGGATCGTAATTCCACCCAACGTTTAGATCTATCTATTTTTTTTTTTCTTGCCTTTTTTCACAACGCGGAACTAAGTTCGGTCTTTCTGTAGATCATATGATAAGTAACGTTTTGTCTTACACTGGGATTTCTATTGACAGACTGAAAATTAGATCCAAAATATGAAATGTTTAGGTGCTGTCCATGATTTGTCTAACAGGTGCAGTGACACGCTGAAAAAAAGCAAACCTCACTAGATCTAGAGGTCCATTCAATACGCTTTATGTCCAGAAACTGCTTACAAAAGAGATAAGTTCAGCAATAATTGTGTGTTCTTACCTTTCGTTTGTCTTCATTAAGGTGAAAAATTAGGTTTTAGCTTGACCAACGCTGGACTTGTTTCGCTTTCCAGTTGTCGAAGTGCGCAGCCGACAATTAATCAGGTAACTCTTGTCTGTGTAGCTAGATATTACGTGCAGCAGTTGCTTCCCTTGATAGACTGAGACGTCTAATGATAGGGTTCTCCGGAGGTTTGGTCTTGGCAAAATAAAATCTATCCTGAATACGAAATAATGGATTTTGGGAGTATTACTGTGCTATATCCATAGATGCGTATTGGAGACGAATGTATTTATTTATCTGTTTATTTATGTACATATTTATGTGTATCGTGACTCATACTCGAAGTCATTTATTTGTAATTTTGTCTCCACGCATGTGTTTTAATTTTTTTAAATATATTTTTTGTTTTGTTTCGTTGTCAGGGTTTATTATATTCGTTCATAAACTTCGGACGTTCAGAGCACTGGCCGCCCCCTTTTTTTTCTTTCCTTAAGAGGGGATGGCAACATTATCTCATATCGATGGGGCTGGATGTGTGTGTGTGTGTGTGTGTGTTGTGTGTGTGTGTGTGGTGTGTGTGTGTGTGGTGTGTGTGTGTGTGTATGTGTGTGTGTATGTGTGTGTGTGTGTGTTGTGTGTGTGTTTGTGTGCGTGTGTGTGTGTGTTGTGTGTGTGTGTGTGCACGCGTGAGTGCGTGCGTGCAAGCATGTGTTTGTGTGCATCACAATTATGTGAGCAAGGATGTTTGAATCTTTACCATCCTTACGTCAAATCTGTGGACGATTAAGAAGCTGCAAATGCATTAGTCTGAGTAATAGATTCAGGCTAAAACTCAGAAAAAATACAAACAAACAAACAAACAGAAAAGTGCCTAATTTCGGCACTTTTTGAAGAGTGTGTGTGAACAGCAATTTCTCAGAAACTGACTCTATTTTCACTGTTGTGACAGTCTGCCATTTGTTCCCCCCTTCACGTCACGTGTTCTTTCATTTGATACTTCTTTTGTCACAGTGACCCTGAAAAATACAAAATCTGGGTTTGCTTTTGCACAGCCGAAAATTTCAGACTGAATTTTCTCAGCCATGTGTAGTTTGATGTTGTCGTTGTTTGTTGTTGTTTTTTAATTTATGGCTGTGTCATTGTACACATAAAAGCAATCTCTGCTATTGTTACAGAAACAGTCATGCTGTTTAAATGAACCCACTTTTATTAAAAGGATTATTTTTTCGTGTGAATAGCAATACCACGTTTACAACTTCAGGTAAATATGATTGCTATGATAATTTAAGTAATTTGTTGAACCAGACTCGCACATGTCGAATTCTTAATAAACTTGGCACGATTCTAAGGTCACATTTACAAAATTCTTGAAATCGGCATATCTCAAAATAACTCTAAGACGTATAAGCTGAGTATTGTCATTTTTGGT
>CM060312.1:80918278-80938278 GCA_030674185.1 Monoplex corrugatus
CAACTCTTTAAGACTAATGTCTTAATCATTGTGCATAGCCAAGACACTGTTTAACTACTCAATTCTTGTTAGTTACTTAGTTGTTTTTAAATCCATTTTCCATTTGCTATGCCATACATTCTTTTTCAATATGTTTTTACACGAGCTTATTCTCCCCCTCCCCCTTTTGATCTTTTTGATTGTTTGTTTGTATTTTTTTGGCATAAAATCAATTAAGTGAATAGAAATTGAATTAATAAACCACCACCACATATATACACGCAAAGTCATTCATGGATACATATCAATTGCATACAGGTATGCATATATACATATATGTGTGTGTGTGTGTGTGTATATATGTATATACATATATGTATATATACATATGTATACACACACACACACACACATACATATATATATATCATGGACCAAAGTCCATGTATCGGAGATTAGAAAAAAGGAATGTGGGGAGACCATAGACGAAGGAGAAACGCTAGCGGGACACATACAGTGAGAGAGAGACAGAGACAGAGAGAGAGAGAGAGAGAGAGAGAGAGGAGAGACAGACAGACAGACAGACAGAGACAGACAGAGACAGACAGAGACAGAGAGATACAGATAGAGACAGAGAGAGAGAGAGACAGAGAGAGAGAGCAGAGAAGCAGGAAGAGAAGAGAGAAGAGAGAGAGAGAGAGAGAGAGAGAAACAGACTGACAGAAGAACAGAGAGAGAGAGAGAGAAGACAGACAGACAGACAGAGACAGAGAGAGACAGAGACACAGAGAGAGGCTGGAGAGAAAGAAAGAGAGAGAGACAGACAGACAGACAGATAGACAGACAAAGAAACAGAGAGAGACAGGTTGGAGAGAGAGGTTGGAGAGAGAGACAGAGAGAGAGAGGTTAGAGAGAGAGAGAGGGAGAAGAGAGAGAGAGGGAGAGAGAGAGGGGAGAGATGAGGGGGAGGGGGGTTGGAAGGAAAGACACTGACAACACCAGAGAGAGAAAAAGACAAAAACAGACCATATAATGATTTTAGTAGTACCCGCCTCCTCATCATCGTCAGTATAATTATCACAACGCAAAAGTATCACAATAGCATATCATTTATGGTCAACAGTAATCGTATTCGACAAGAACAACATCACAAAATAATAATTACATTGTTCAGCACCACAGAATTACATCACACATCAGCCAAGTTGAATCTGTCCATTGAGCAATGAGCCAAAAACGTTTTTATCTAAAACTTGTATCGTGAGTCTTTGAAGTTCATTTACGAATTGTCAAGTATCTTGGGATTTCAGGACCGACAACTGAAAACTACTTCCACGTTAAAGATCATGTCCGTTACAAGGAAAGCGTGTCTAAGAAAATCACAGTTGAATTGTCAACAACAACAACAAAAATAACATCCAAAAAAAATCCAAAAAAAAATCAAACAACAAAAAAACAAAAAAAACAAAAAACAAAACAAAACAAACCCAACAACAATAATATGGATAAACTTCATATCAAAAATACCTTCTTAAACATTTCTAATGGATCTCAGTTGTAAACAGTAACTGAGCACCTTTCTTCACATCTTTCCTTTCTATATCAGAAAACGTTTTAATGTTATCACAATGTATAGATATTGTGAACCGAGCACATGAATCTGATGTTGAGATCAAGGTGCCACGAAAACATTTACAAGTTGAATGTTTTTCTTTCTTTCAGAATAACTGACGTGTGTGTTCCACCAACAATTAAGTGTTCGAAATTCGTGTAGATTTATTCTATTCGAATATGTGGCACGATGGTAACCAGAATCTCATGTCGACGAAAGGTTGTAGCTGTTTCTTGTTGTTACACCTTTTTCAAGGCAAATGCCATGTGTACGAACGATAGCAATATAGAACAATGTGTTAGTATTGTCTAAAAGTCGACACCTTTCTCAGAACTTTATCTGTTCTCATTCCAGTGGAAAGCAGACGGAATTCCAGTGAACAATCCATATTGTAAAAATACGAGAACTCTAATTGCAGAAGTTATAATTTCAGAAGCACGTTCGCTATAATAGTCTCACAAAGATGTCTTTTTTGACACACGTATGTACAAATTGGCAACTTGTATGCAACTTCGTGTTTAATTTCAATAGTTCTTTTCTTCCAAACTTTTAAAAAAATTCATTTTGAACAAATGATACAAACAAATGCAAGACAAAACAGCAAAGCGTGATTGTGCAGTAACAACAAATTTAAATCCATACACAATAACCACACGTAAAAAGTATTTCTAGGTGAAACGCAATCATCGATAACGAAAAACATAACAAGGATTAAACCAAACAACAACAACAACAACAACACAACAACAACAACAATAACAGCAACAACAACAAAACAATTTGTCAGTGTGCATAGATACTTCATCAAGAAATCAGACTCGCTATCACATTCCATCACTTACACTGACATATAATAATTACAGTTTGAAAAGACTAAACATGGCGGCCATTTTGTTTTGAAGATCTGCAGATTGTAGTACGTCAGTTTTGCATTGTATTCTTCTATGTGGTATTTTATAGAAAGACGCCTTTTAAAAGAGGTTACGTTTCGTACTGTCTTTTCATACTTGCATTTATTACATTTTCTCCAAGAAGAATAAGTAAATCAAACAATATGTGCGAATTTTTTCGCCACCACCAAAAATTAATGATAGCATATTTTCAAATCAGCTATTATCTATACAGATGGTACACTCTGATTTTAAGATTTCTTCGATCCTTTCCCGGAGTAGAATTGCATGTGAAAAGAAAATCCGAAAAATACATGATCAATACTGTCTTTATTTTCCAAAGAAAAGTTGTTTAAAAGTCATATTTCTTTTTCTATGACATAATGTTCCAATAATTCTTTGTACAACACGTATCTATAACCCTTTCAGTTTCACTTCTTGTAATTTAACATTTTCATGAATTCTTTTTTCTATGGAACATTTGTTCCCAATTTCTCTGACCACTTAGAGCAAGACTTAATCCAAAATTTCATAAAATGGCAGAGCACTGCCAGTTGCAGTTTCAGTTTTTCAAGATGACGTCTCCGCGCTCGGAATGAATTCCATATGCACTAACGTCACAGGTGTCATGTGTATGGTGATCATGGCACAAGCCTTCAGACTGCACACAAACCCATAAGCTGGCCAGGTCGTGAAGTCCTACCTAGCCTAACAGCACTGCCAATATAACTGAAACTTCCATTTCTACCAGTCAACTTCACAAAGCTCACAAACAGTAAGTTCTGCTACCATTGTGATCCACGTCTAATCCTGTAAATCGGGATAGAGTCGAGTTGAAAGTGTCCCTAAGTTGTTTGTATATATATGTCTTCACATGGTTTTGAAGAATCTTGTTCTTCGTTTCTTTGCTTTTTTTTTTTTTAACCCTTTGACTTCCGCACGGTGTACAACAGCATTCTGCACGGTACACGGTAGCAAAGCAAAAAAACTTAACCCTTTGACTCCCTCCCTAAGGGAGTCAAAGGGTTAAGTTTTCGCAGTTGGTGGATAGGGTCCGGGAGTCAAAGGGTTAAGAACTACATTCACATTCTGATTGTGGAAACCAAACCAAAGTGACACCCGCGTTCAAGCGAATAGAAACCAGAAAAAACAGTTGGTGGATAGAGTGAGGGAGTTAAAGGGTTAAGTTTTTGCAGTTGGTAGATAGAGTGAGTGAGTCAAAGGGTTAAGTTTTTGCAGTTGGTGGATAGGTGAGGAAGTCAAAGGGTTTAATTTTTTTGCAGTTGGTGGATAGAGTGCAAGAATCAAAACGGTTAAATTAATCAAAAACTGTGGAACAATACAGCAGGATGTGATCAGCTGGCTTAACACCTTGCGTTCTTCCGTGCTTCTCTTGTTCAAGTCTGATTATGCGTAGTGTGCATCGAGTCCAAATGAATTTGGATAACAGCGTAACACAACAACACGTTATGATGAAAAATGATAACTGTAGTTCGTAGTTATCTCCCATGTTGTATAGAACTTCTCAAATCTAACACAGTTTGTGCTACCCATTCAGCTAGCATAGCAGCAGGTACAAAGTGTTCTGAGCTTACCGTTTTTGTACTTTGTATCTGCTTCTATGCTAGCTGAATGGGTAGCGCAAACTGTGTTAGATTTGAGAAGTTCTATACAACATGGGAGATAATTCTCGAGAGTTATGTCCTCTGGTTATATTATAAAAATTCTCCCTGCTTCCCTCTCATTTCTTTTGTAGTTCGTAGTGGCAAACTTTTTCCATGTGAAACTGGAGGACATGCTGCTGTCTTGGTTTGTAGCCTGTGTCACATTTCGTTACTGATGGTTCTTGACATCTGCAGGAGAGGAAATTTTTTTTTAAAGTTTTATTGTCAAAAGACTGTAATACCGAAAACAGACTACGCTATGGTGCAAATTTTTTTTTAACACCAAACAAACCAAATATTTGTCTAAATAAATAAATGATAAAAGCTACAAAAAGGAATGTGCAAATCTGTATACACACACACACCACCACATGTTCGCACGCACACACACACACACACACACACGCACGCATGCACGCACCACACACACACACACAACCACATACACACACACGCACGCACACACACACACCACATACACACACACACACACGCACGCACACACACACACGTCACATGCACACACACACACAACACATACACACACACACGCACGCACACACACATCAAATGCACACACACGGACGTACACGTGCACGCACACCCGCACACATACACACGAAACTAAAAAGAGGTAGAGAAAGTAAAGAAAGAAAGAAAGAAGAAAAAAAAAAGTTACTCAGTAAATCAATCAGTTCGACCAATCACTCTATCATCTAATCAATTCTTTATCTCTGATCCACAGAAACAAAACGCACGCGCATACAATCAAGCAAGCAACCACACACACACGCACACGCACACACACACACCACACACACACACACACACACACACACACACACACACACACACACACACACACACACACTTCTGTATATCTATCTATCTATCTATCTATCTATCTATCTAATTAATCAATACACAATTCAATTATTCTTTCTCTTTCTCTCTCTCTCTCTCTCTCTCTCTTACACACACACACACACACACACACACACACACACAACACACACACACACACACACACATGCACACACACACACACACACACACACACACACACACACACACACACACACACACACACACACACACACACAGCGTAAATAATGTGTTGTATACGTGTATTCTAATCCATCCTGCTCGCAAACAAACAAACAAACAGTTCACGAAGTAAAATCAGCACAGAGACATGAAAAACATTCAACATTTACAAACAACAAGTATTCAAGAAGGCACATATGTACAGACATTGCACAATGCAGCGCGTATCTCAGTTGTCTGTAGTTCCAAAAAAAACACACACGTGAACTTTCTGAATGCAATTATTATGACATGTGTTCTTGCCGAGATATTTGAAATATGTGACCCATTTCCACAAAGGGGGACGTAAATCAATGTTTGGTGATAACCTGTTATACGTAATACTGAACAGAGCGTGTCGTTTCCTTTCCAGTAATACATATACATGAATTAAATCTCTGGGACGATGACTGTATAGTTGCGGCTAACTGAAATCTCACTTGAGCGTAATTCTTGTTTTCAGGCAGTTGGAGCAGAAGGTTTCAGAACATTAACTGTCAGTTTTTTTTTCCTAGCAACTGCTACGAGTGCATGCATTCTTGTGAATTCTGATAAAGTTATTTTGATTATTGTGTCCAGTGCTAAGAGTTTGGTGCTACAACTTTCAACATGACGTAGGGAGTGTTGGGGTTATGTCAGGGACTTGAGTTGTGGTAGCGGTGTGAAAACTGACACTTCTGGTAAGTTCAAGGAAGCACGGGCAGCCATCGCTATAAATCATTTAATTGATGTTATTGTTTTTTCGGGGTGAATGTCACTGTGAACCTTATCGAACACCTTAATAAAAGCACGAAGAATAATTTGCATCTGAAATATCTGTTTCACAGATCAGAGACCCTGACGAGCTTTCTGAAGCTGCGTCACGGGTGCGACTTATATCTCCTTTTGCAAGAAGGGGTCACATGTTGGTTCATCGCACACAGCCGTATACGCGCAACGCATGTTGCATAATGATAGTTTCAGAACGTACACGTGCCCTTTTTGGATATAAATTAATGATGTGGGCTATCACTAACAAATCGCAAGCATCTGTCAGCCGATCGCAGCCGTATACTGACAACGCATGTTGCACACCGATAGCTTTAGAACATAAACGCGTACTTTTTGATACAATTAATGATATAGGCCATTGATAACAAATCGCAAGTATTTGCCAGTCGTTCGCAGCCATATACACACAACGCATGTTGCATGTTGATAGCCCCAGAGCATACAAGAGCACTTTTGGGATGCAATGAATGACATGTGCTCTTGCTGACAAATCGTCTGCCATACACAGCCATAGACACACAAAGCATGTTGCATATTGAGCCTCCAGAGTTTTGTATAGCGTTCGCCCTACGCATGATGAACTGCATGAAGCTGGTAAGCAGAAACTGACAGAGCAGACGCCTCTACGCCTTAAAAGCTGCCACAACACGCAAACACTCCTGTGTCATCGTAAGGATGTGATAGGGCAACATTAGCCAACCAACTGACCAATCAAAAACATATAAAACAGATTAAAGTACATCAGCAAAAATTCATCAACAGCTAACAAAAACAAACATTTCTAAATCTTCTGTCTGCTGCCTGTTTATGTTTCTGTAAAATTTTTTCTCAGACTTTTCTTAGTTCCCTTCTGAATAGATCTTTACTAAATTTCAGTCAAAGTCGTGGAGCCTGAGGAGTAGCAAAATCAAAATGTTTGAAAGTGATGGATTCAAATTCAAATCACATGGACCCCCCCCCCCCCCCCCAACCAATGCCTAAAACCAACACTTCTTGAAGAAGGCATGTAAACAGCACTTTCTAAGAAACTTCTCTCAGGATACATGAATTCTATTTTCACTGTTGTGACACTCTACAATTGACCTCAGTTCACGCCCTTTGACTTTATCTGGTAGCTCTTCAAAGTCATCGTGAGTGAGTGACCTTGAGATGTACATAAGTTGATTTTCTGAATCAATGTTGCATAAAAAGGGGAAATTTATCAAAATGGCTCTGACCATTATATTTCCATTGGTCTTGCCCTTATCGTGATTCTTCCTGTTTCCCAAAGGAGTGAGTTAAAACAGACATTTTCATTTTGAACTGGTACAGCATCCCGTTTCAGTTTCCCTCTTTTCACGTACAAAGTTTGCCTACGAGTATAGGTTTTGTTGCAAACTTTTAAGTTAGTATTATGATGCATACGAAAAATCTCTCTTCCCATTGCCGCTTTGCTTTTCCCAACTAAAAACAGGATTAAGTCCCGTCCACAGGGAAGACCCCTGGAGGTCGTAGGCACAAAGTTTCATAATCCAGACACGAACCTGTCCAGCCAGATTGGAAGGCATCAGCGCCATATATGTATGTATATATATATACATACATATATGGCGCTGATGCCTTCCAATCTGGCTGGACAGGTTCGTATCTGTATGTGTATGTATGTATGTATGTATGTATGTATATTATTATATAATTTTCTTGTTGTGATTTTTCTCAGGCGCGTGATTGTCCACACTTGCAGGCGATATGCTACTGCACAGTCTTCGGTGGGCGTGCATGCTGTTTCCAAGTTTCCAATAACCCACCAGACGCTGACATGACTTACAGGGTGTCATAACCTGAATAATCGATGTTTTGCATGCATACACATACCAAGGGTGGGGGAGAGGGGTTAGGATTTTACTAAGTCAGCACACATGTTGACTGGAGATCGAAAAAAATCTCCACCCCTTTATCTACCAGGTGGGAGGTACCCAAGCAGGATCGAATCCATCTCCGATTGCTTTCAGTTTCAGTTTTCAAGATGACGTCTCCGCGCTCGGAATGAATTCCATATGCACTAACGTCACAGGTGCCATGTGATGGAGAAGATTGGAAGATCGAAGTCTTACATGCCTATCACACCCGTCAAAAAATTGCCAACAGCACTCTGTGACGCTAGGTGGTCACCCACCAAAGTACAAACCGGGCGTGACGTTGCTGCAACATACAGTAATTGGATGAAAACTCGACGTTTTCCAACACAGTGTGGCTGGTTCTTTTGATAGAGCCATGGATGTGTAAGATCTGTTATCTCGAGTTCAATCCCAGCTCATAACTTCAGTGAAAGACCGACCCGTTCACTGCCCATTTTAATATTTCCGTCATTCTGGTGGTGGCAGCTTAGTGTTTTATAGATACCTTCTCCATCCCCCCCCCCCCCGTTTATCTTTCAAGATCTTGCCAGCGCACAGGTTTTGCGTAAGTCCAAGGAGTCTGCCAGATAATTGCTGGCAGATTTGGGCAGAGTGTATATGGAATTGTCCGAGTGCAATGAATTCTCCTTGAAAAATCTTCCCCACACTTCCCCCATCCCCAAGCCCCCCTCCCCCTCCAAATACCATGGTTTGGTTGTTGACAAAATGTATCAGCTCATGACAGTCAACCCAGGCCCCTGCCAACTACCTGGATAAGGCACGCTGAAGTCTCCACACCGAGGGAATCCAGGTGGAGGTGGTGGGTGGTGCGTGTAGGACTCGTTGAGCAGGAGGAACATGCCGTCAGCCTGATGGAGGGACACGTGGCAGTGCATGGGCCACACGCCAGGATTGTCGGCCTGGATACGTACCACCACGTAGCCGCCCGTGGGTACGTTGATCGTGTCCTTCATAAGGGTCTGTCCATTTCCAGGCCGGGCACCGAGTTGCCTGACCAGCTAGAGTTGGACCACGTGGCGTTGTTGCAGTAAGAGAGATCCCTGTGTGGGGGGGGGGCAATGGGAAATATGGTGAGTTTATGAGTCCGTATCAAATCAAGGCGTGCTGTGCCTATATTATATAGCGGACCACCCTATGGTGAACCGCGTTATACTTCACTATACCACCCCTCGCCATACCATGCCTGACATCATTCTATTCTATTCTATTATCTTATGCCCAACAGAATTAAAAATAAAACTGTGAACATTATGCATCACATCTAATAATGCTCCATCTTACAATTCCACATCATTAAAATCATTCCTATCCCACCTGACTGCTGACTGGGTAGTTGAATAGGCAGTAGGCAGTGGGGGAGGGCTCAGTAGGCAGTAAGGGGGCTCAGTAATCAGTATGGGGGCTCAGTAGTCAGTATGGGGCTCAGTAATCAGTATGGGGGCTCAGTAGTCAGTAAGGGTGCTCAGTAGTCAGTATGGAGGCTCAGTAGTCAGTATGGGGGCTCAGTAGTCAGTATGGGGGCTCAGTAGTCAGTAAGGGGGCTCAGTAGTTAGTAGGGAGGCTCAGTAGTCAGTATGGGGGCTCAGTAGTCAATAAGGGGCTCAGTAGTCAGTATGGGGCTCAGTGGCGGTACGCATTGGGGGAGGGGGCTTAGTAGACAGTGTTGGGCTTAGTAGGCAGTAGGCAGAAGGTGGGGGGGGGGGAACAGTATCACCTTCACCTCTCACACTATATTGCCTTAACACCCCCCCCCCCCACCATCACACTTGACAACTTCACACCATATCAACTTACCTCCTCTTTCATCACACTTCGTCACAACCTCATCACACCCTGTCTTTCCCACCCACCCACCCACCCATCCAGTCCCAACACCTGTCACCCCCATCCAACCACACACACACCCCCGGCCCCCCAAGCCCTCTTACCTGTCCGAGTTGCCCCTGCAGTCGATGTCCATGTTGTCACGGGTGAACTGTCCCGTGACGTTGTCGTACTCGGGGTAGCCCACCTTGAGCACCCAGAAGGTGTGCCCGTGCATGTGGATGGGGTGGTCCCAGCCTTTGCCCCTACCCATGTTGGTCATGACCATCTGTATCACCTCGCCATGTTGCAGGTCCAGTACCGCCGTACAGCGACACACGTTGTCCTCTGTGCATCTGTGTAGAGTTCCAAACCTTTTGATTAGTACAGTCTGTTGAGCAAAGAAAACAAACGGAACAGTCTTGATGGAGGCAGACACAAGTAGATCACTCATAAGGAAGATTAGGAAAAGACAGGCAACATTTATAGGCCATTTTATGAGGAAGGGGGATTTGGAGCACCTGGTCACAACGGGAAAACTGGAGGGAAAGAGAGCACCAGGTAGACCCAGGGAGAGAATGCTGGACGGACTTGCAGAGTGGCTGGGGATGAGGAGGGTGGGGGAGATGCTAGGGGCAACGGGAGATAGAGACAGATGGAAGTCCATGGTCGCCAACGCCATGCGGCAGGGCACCTGATGATGATGATGATGAGTCTGTTGAAGTAGACAATCATAGGACTAGAGGGAACTAGACGAGTGTTCGTTCGTTTCATTTATTTGTCTGTATTTTGTCTGTTCGTTCGTTTGTTTTGTTGGGTCACTGATTAATATGGCTTGGCTTAGTCAGTTACTTATGAACATTTCATTTTATCATTCTGTTCCCAGAGAGAGAGAGAGAGAGAGAGAGAGAGAGAGAGAGAGAGAGAGAGAGAGAGAGAGAGACAGACAGACAGACAGAGAGAGACAGAGAGAGAGAGAGAGTATGATGATAACGACTACGTAATTTCTCATTGAGGGATAATCTAGCTTATTTGAACTGATTTCATTTGATCTGACCATGCATTGAGTGGGTGGTGGTGGTGGTGGTGGTGGTGGTGGTGGTGTTTTTCTGTCATGTGAGACGAGTTTATACAGGATAGCTAGTTGTGTTGTGATTCAGATCTTTGATTATTTATTTATTTATTTACTTTATGCATATATGTGTTCCTTTTTTAAGGTAAGATACACAGATACACATGTCATTTACATGCGATCAAAATTATCCCAGTGATAGGCTGATAAAATACCAAAATAAAATATAGATTAGATAAAACACAGTTTAGGTAAGGCCTCAGGACCTGACCAGCTCAAGGGTTTATGCGCAGGCTTAAGGCTTATGCCATGATCACCATACACATGGCACCTGTGACGTTAGAGCAGATGGAATTCGTTCCAAGCGCGGAGACGTCATCTTGAGAAACTGAAACTGAAACTGAAACTTTACGCTCAATTCCATTTAATGTCTATCCACATAATGTGATATTAGACGCAAACTGTGCGTGCCTGCGTGTGTATTCACAAGGGTAGGATCATTCCAGCTTTCCTTTCCTTACCTGTAGCCTTCATTAGGACAACGGGTGGCAAAGTCCAGGGGCTGTGTGAGGGCGGACACGTGAGGCAGTTCCATCTGAACGCCGTTGATGGAGGCCGGCGTCCAGGTGGTGCCGGGGAAAGCCCAGTTCAGAAAATATTCCTTGATGTTGGTAGCTCCGGCGCCGATATGATGCTGCACGGACATACAAAAATGATACCACAATGAGTGACACAAACCTGCATCTAGCACCACAAGACAAGCCTCTACATGCAATCTGCAGGGGAACAGAAACAGAGGTTGTCTAAGATACAAATGGCGCCGTGGTTTGAAGGAAAACACAAAGTGGACATCCGCACCTGGGGAGAACTGGAGCGATTGGATAAGCACCGCAGTGGCTGGAAAGTGTTTATTGGCGGCTTATACAGGCAACAGGCGTATATAATATTATAGATAGGATGCGTTTCCTTGTCACTTGTCAAACTCTATACAGGTGCTAGGCGACCATTTTCCGTGTCAGTTGTCAAACTCTATTACAGGTGTTAGGGGAACCATTTTCTGTGTCACTTGTCAAACTCTATACAGGTGCTTAGGCGAACCATTTTCCGTGTCAGTTGTCAACTCTATTACAGGTGTTTAGGGGAACCATTTTCCGTGTCAGTTGTCAAACTCTATTACAGGTGTTAGGGGAACCATTTTCCGTGTCAGTTGTCAAACTCTATACAGGTGTTTGGGGAACATTTTCCGTGCCAGTTGTCAAACTCCTATACAGGTGTTAGGGGAACCATTTTCCGTGTCACTTGTCAAACTCTATTACAGGTGTTAGGGGAACCATTTTCCGTGTCACTTGTCAAAGTCTATAAGGTGTTAGGGGAACCATTTTCCGTGTCACTTGTCAAAGTCTATACAGGTGTTAGGGGAACCATTTTCCGTGTCACTTGTCAAACTCTATTACAGGTGTTTAGGGGAACCATTTTCCGTGTCACTTGTCAAACTCTATACAGGTGTTAGGGGAACCATTTTCCGTGTCACTGTCAAACTCTATACAGGTGTTAGGGGAACCATTTTCGTGTCTTGTCAAACTCTAATAAGGTGTTAGGGGAACCATTTTCCGTGTCACTTGTCAAACTCTATACAGGTTAGGGGAACCATTTTTGTGTCAGTTGTCAAACGTCTATACAGGTGTTAGGGGAACCATTTTCCGTGTCACTTGTCAAACTCTATACAGGTGTTAGGGAACGAGTTTCCGTGTCAGTTGTCAAAGTCTATACATGTGTTAGGGGAACCATTTTCCGTGTCACTTGTCAAACTCTATACAGGTGTTAGGGGAACCATTTTCCGTGTCATTGTCAAACTCTATACAGGTGTTAGGGGAACCATTTTCCGTGTCACTTGTCAAACTCTATATATATGTTTGGGGAACCATTTTCCGTGTCACTTGTCAAAGTCTATACAGGTTTTAGGGAACCATTTTCCGTGTCACTTGTCAAACTCTATACAGGTGTTAGGGGAACCATTTGCCGTGTCACTTGTCAAACTCTGTACAGGTGTTAGGGGAACCATTTTCCGTGTCACTTGTCAAACTCTATTACAGGTGTTAGGGGAACCATTTTCCGTGTCACTTGTCAAACTCTAATACAGGTGTTTGGGGAACCATTTTCCGTGTCAGTTGTCAAACTCTATACAGGTGTTAGGGGAACCATTTTCCGTGTCAGTTGTCAAAGTCTGTACAGGTGTTAGGGGAACCATTTTCCGTGTCACTTGTCAAACTCTATACAGGTGTTAGGGGAACCATTTTCCGTGTCAGTTGTCAAACTCTATACAGGTGTTAGAGGAACCATTTTCCGTGTGAGTTGTCAAACTCTATACAGGTGTTAGAGGAACCATTTTCCGTGTCAGTTGTCAAACTCTATACAGGTGTTAGAGGAACCATTTTCCGTGTCAGTTGTTAAACTCTATACAGGTTCGGGAACCATTTTCCGTGTCAGTTGTCAAACTCTATACAGGTGTTAGAGGAACCATTTTCCGTGTCACTTGTCAAACTCTATACAGGTGTTAGGGGAACCATTTTCCGTGTCACTTGTCAAACTCTATATAGATGTTTGGGGAACCATTTTCCGTGTGAGTTGTCAAACTCTATACAGGTGTTTGGGGAACCATTTTCCGTGTCAGTTGTCAAAGTCTATACAGGTGTTAGGGGAACCATTTTCCGTGTCAGTTGTCAAACTCTATTACAGGTGTTTGGGGAACCATTTTCCGTGTCACTTGTCAAACTCTATACAGGTGTTAGAGGAACCATTTTCCGAGTCACTTGTCAAACTCTATTACAGGTGTTTGGGGAACCATTTTCCGTGTGAGTTGTCAAACTCTATACAGGTGTTAGAGGAACCATATTCCGTGTCAGTTGTCAAACTCTATACAGGTGCTAAGAGAACCAATTTCCGTGTCAGCTGTCAAACTCTATACAGGTGTTAGGGGAACCATTTTCCGTGTCAGTTGTTAAACTCTATACAGGTGTTAGGGGAACCATTTTCCGTGTCAGCTGTCAAACTCTATACAGGTGCTAGGAGAACCATTTTCCGTGTCAGCTGTCAAACTCTATACAGGTTTTAGGAGAACCATTTTCCGTGTCAGCTGTCAAACTCTATACAGGTGTTAGGAGAACCAGTTTCCGTGTCAGCTGTCAAACTCTATCCAGACACCTTGCTCTGAAAATTACCTCTGTTAAATAAGAATGTAACGTAAGTGCCGCCGTTTATCATCATCATCATTATTATTCAAATTCAGAGTTTTCAAAGAACGTCACATCCTTCAAGATTTACACCTAAACAAACTACACGTATGGTCATTAAATTTCTTACCGGTATTTTCTCAGCAGCATGCAGCTGTTCCACATTGATACATTTGGTGTGAGCTTTCTCGGGATAGTAGTAGAAGGGCAGTTAACCACGATGCAAGGGTCATCACTGGTGCATTGTCGTTCCTGGGAGGTGGGATCGGTGTCATTTGCGGCTCCCACGTAATGCAATATGGCTTCCGCTACGTGGTTTGCGTCCCGCTAATGGGAGGACAGAGAGACGGAGATGGGTGATTTCATTGATAATGTCCTGGTTTTTGCCTCAGTGATAGTAATAGGTTTAACCCTTTTACTCCTGCACCCTATCTAACAACTGCAAAAGCTTAACCCTTTGATTCTTCACCCTATCCACCAGCTTCCTGCAGGGAGCTGTTGGATAGGGTGAGGGAATCAAAGGGCTATGTTTTTGCTTTGCTAGCATGGTTGGCAATGCAAGATGCTGGTGGACATGGTGCGGGAGTCAAAGGGTTAATGATGATTAGAGACAGATCTCTCTCTCTCTCTCACTCTATTAGAGACAGATCTCTCTCTCTCTATATATATATCTCTATATATATATATCTCTCTCTATATATATATATTATACATACACACACACACACACACACACACACACCACACACACACACACACACAACATATGTTTGGTGTGTGTGTGTGTGTGTGTGTGGTGTGTGTGTGTGTGTGTGTGTGTGCGTGCGTGCGTGCGTGTGTGCGTGTGGTCTTTCGGCGCTTGGATTGATTTGTCGAGATTGCGCTATATAAATATTGTAATTATTATGTATACATTGCGACGTATGTATGTATAGTATGTATGTATATACAGCTTAGATTATGTATTATATGCATGTATACGCTCAGCTTAGATTTATTATGTAAGTATGAAGCATGTATGTATGCATGTATACGATCATATGTTGCATTATACGCTCAGCGCTTAGATTGTTGTCAAGATTTGCGCTATATAAATAAATATATTATTATTATTATAATATATATATATATATATATAAATAGTATGTGTGTGTGTGTGTGTGTGTGTGTGTGTATACATATATATGCATATATGTACAGATTAGAGACAGATCTCTCTCTCTCTCTCTCCCAAATGTGCAAGTACGTATATTATGACTGAATGTGGGTCCAGTTAGATTAACTAAATTGTACATTCATCCCCATTCAAAGGGGGGGGGGGGTGGCCTTTTCTGAATAAAGCTCGTGTTGCGCTCGTGCTCTCTCTCTCTCTCTCTCTCTCTCTCTCTCTCTCACTTACACACACACATATGCATACATATGCACACACACATATATATATACACACATACGCATACATACATACACACATACAAACACGTATATACACATACACACACACACTTACTTACACACACACACACACACACACACACACACACACACACACACACACACACACACCACACTCACACACACACACTCATTCACACACTCACTCACTAACACACAAACACAACAAACACATACACTCACAGAAACACAAACACACAAACACACTCACACAAACAAACAAACAACACACATACTCACCTCCAAAGACCTGGCCCTGATCCAATAGTTCCCCACGGCGCTGGTAGCGTTCAGCTCAAAGTCGTAGCGCTCACCAGGCGTGAAAATGATGGAGTCGGCCATCACGGGGGTCTCCAGGTTCATGCCGTCCGAGGCGATCACCTTCAGTTTGTGTCCGTCTACCGACAGTTTGAAGGGAAACACCGAACCCGAGTTGATCAGCCGGAATCGGTACTTGTGTCCTTGACTGAAAGACACAGTATCCATGCGTGAAAAAAAGATGATGATGATGATGATGAATGAAGAAGAAGAAGAAGAAGAAGAAGATGATGATGATGATGATGATGATGATGATGGTGGTGGTGGTGGTGGTGGTGATGATGATGATGGTGATGATGATGGTGATGATGATGATAATGGTGATAATAGTGATGATGGTGATGATCGATGATGATCGACCGGAATCGGTGCTTATTCTCTTGGCTGATAATTACAGTGTCCATGGGTGAAAAAAGATGATGATGATGACAACGACGACGACGACGATGATGATGATGATGGCGATGATGATCGACCGGAATCGGTACTTATTCCCTTAGCTGAAATTCACAGTATCCATGGTGAAAAAAAATGATGATGATGATGATGATGATGATGATGATGATGATGATGATGATGAGATGACGACGACGATGATGATGATGATGATGATGACGACGAACAAGAGTCGGTACTTGTTCCCTTGGCTGAAATTGGCAGGATCCATGGTGAAAAAAGATGTTGATGATGATGAGGGGTGTTGCTGCTGCTGCTGATGAAGACGACAACGACGACGACGACGATGATGTGATGATGATGATGAAGGACTTTCTCGTCAGTATAGCAGATGAGTACATTCTGGTCCTTTATGATGATACTGGTGAAGAAGAAGAAGAAGAAGAAGATGATGATGACGATGATGATGATAATGATGACGACGACGATGATGATGATGACGACGACACCGACGATGATTATGACGCCGACGACGATGACAATGACAATGGTGAAGATGATGATGGTGAAGACAATGACTATGATGAAAAACGAAAAGAAGAAGAAGAAGAAGAAGAAGAAGAACAACAACAACAACAAGAACAAGAAGAACAAGAACAAGAAGAACAAGAACAAGCAGAACAAGAACAAGAAGAACAAGAACAAGAACAAGAACAAGAAGACGATGACGATGATGATGATGATGATGATGATGATGATGATGATGACGGACTTTCCTGTCAATATAGCGGATGAGTACATAGTGGCCCATTATAATGATGATAATGATGATGAATGACGACGACGATGACGACGACGACGATGACGACGACGATGACGACGACGACGATGATGATGATGGACTTTCCGTGAATACGGCGGATGAGTACATACTGGTCCTTTATCGCCTGGTACTGGCAGCTTCATGTGGCGACACAAGACCGATTGCAGAGACGCTGTGCTTTCTTCTGCAGGCGACGCCACGGGAAAGAAAGAGTCCTGCGGCCTTAGGCTCTGTTTCCGTCGGTCCCTCTTCTGTCTGTTATAACAGCAGCTGTTTTGGGCTGTTCAAATGTAACTGCGCCCAGCGTGCCCTGTTAACGCCAGCCTACTCTGTTGTGGCCTATGTCCTCCCATGCTGGTGTATAATTATTGATGCCATTTAGGAATGGTGTGGGTGGGTTCAAACCTAAAAACCCCCAATCAGTGTTCAGTTGCATCCACCGCTTCGCTACGCTGACTGGTTTCCCCACCACCCAACCCCCAACCCCGCCTTCTAATAGACCTCAAGTAGTCATGTTGGTGCCTGACTTTTTGGATGAGACCATAATCTATGTACTGTGTTCAGCATGCACTTTATGCACGTAAAAGAACCCACGGCACCGAAATGTTCGTCTATGTGAACACTCCCTAGAATGTCCCCTTTGATGGATAGAGGAAAATGTGACCTGTTCTCACGAATGGGGTCACAACTTAATTTTGGGGGGTATAGAGATATTTATATCACCGGAAAGCAGAAAAAATGCTCTTTCCAATGATGTAATAATTCAACTGTCTAACTGGAAAATTGAGCGAGTTACAGTAATTTAAAGGGAGTGGGTGATGGGACGGCCATTTTGAGAAAAGCAGAGTTAAAGAAGGACAACAAAATTCTCTGCTTTTTCCTTGGCAACCAGTATTCTATCTTCATCAAACTTAGTGAAGTGATAGATAAAGTGGTTCTGCACTACATACTAGCTATTTCGCGAGCTGATTCCAACGGTATGCGATATGCTGAGGCCCTGTACGGTTTCATGGCCTAAATTAAAGCTCAAACACACGCATTTTCACGGAAAAAATCTGCACATTCTCGATGGGTTATCACTTTAAAATGTTATTTTAACACTCTTTCAGCCCAAATTTCACTTTAATCTTTGCCATAATTGATAGATTAATGGTCAGACAATGTGTAGGAACAAAAATCTCAAATCACCCAGATCGACCCTCACCACCTTTTCAGGCCCGTATCTCAGTTCACACGTTGCGACTTGTGACCCCGTTCGAAGAACCAGTCACAAATAAGCTCATACAGAAAAGAATGCTAACGTGGAACTGTGCCAATATGCTCCCCCCATGCAAGAGCAATTCGTATTTCAGGCGTAAAAATTGTGTTTTAACAAAACAAATAAACAAACAAACAACAAAAACAAACATACAAACAAGACAAAACAAAACAAACAAAACAAAAACAGACAAACAGGCAAACACAAAATCCAAATCAAACCAACCCAACCCTACCCAAAGCAAACCAAACGAAACCAAACCAAACCGAACCAAACCGAACCAAACCAAACCAAACCACACCAAACCAAACCAACCAAACCAAACCAAACCAAACCAAACTAAAACAAACCTAACCCAACCCAACCAAACCAACGAAACCAAACGAAACCTAACCAAACAAAAACAAACTAACACAAAAAACCCAGACCAAATCAAACCAAAACAAATAACGCTCCTAAACAAACCAAATTAAAACCCAACAACAAACAAATAAAACAGAACAAAACAAACAAAGAAAAGTAAGTATCCTTTGTCAGTCCATTGCCTCATTACCATTACCTTTATGCTCGTCGTCATATCGTCATCATTGTTATTACATTTACCGTTCTCCATTTCGAAATGGAAACCACTTCCTACCTGACTGTGAAGACTTCGAGGGGCGCGCCATTGTGCATGGAGGTCAGGGGGTCAGTGTAGCGCCCTCTACCGTTAATGAGGCCAGACTGGATACGGAACATGCTGTACCTGGCTCCAGACAGGTTGGACGCCGATCCCTCCTTTTTCCCATTCACATACATGCCATACTGTGAACCAAGAGATACATGTTTATAAGTTTCAGTTTAAGTTCCTCAAGTTTGGAGTTAGTTTGGAGTTAGTTTAAGAGGGATTCATCGCACTCGGACAATTCCATATGTGCTCCACCCAAATCTGCCAAGAATTATCTGGCAGACTCCCTAAGCCTGCGCAAAAGCCTATGCACTGGCAAGGTCTTGAAATTGGGGAGGGGGCGGGGGGAGGACTTTTGAAACATTAAGCTGACACCACCAGAATGATGAACACATTAAGATGGGCAGCAAACAGGTCAGGTTTTTAATGTTGCAGGCTGGGGGTTGAACTCGAGATATCAGATCTTGAGTCCATGACTCTATATTAAAAAAAAAATCAACCAGCCTGAGGATAAAATTAGGGCTCGTCCGGGATTTGAACCCCGGGGGAAAGCGCCTCTGTGCTTAGATTACATTCTGTTCACGCAGATGCTGTGTGTTGGATAAGATCCAGAATGGTCATGGCACAAGCCATAGGCCTGAGCATGCATCTTGTGTGCTGGCAATGTCTTAAGTTTCTCAAGACAGCGACTCCATGTTTGGAGTGCATTCAGTTCACGAAAACGCTACAGATGCTGTGTGTTGGATAAGATCCAGAATGGTCGTGGCACAAGCCATAAGTCTGAGCATGAATCTTGTGCCCTGGTAATGTCTTAAGTTTCTCAAGACAGCGACTCTTTGCTTGGAATACATTCTGTTCACACAGACGCTGCAGATACTGTGTGTTGGATAAGATCCAGAATGGACAGAGAGAGAGAGAGAGAGAGAGAGAGAGAGAGAGAGAGAGAGAGAGAGAGAGAGATAAACAGAGAGAGAGAGAGTATGTGTGTGTATGTGTGTGCATCCATGTATGCTGTTTTGTGTGTGTGTGTGCTTGTGTATGTGTGTACCTGTGAGTGTGTATATGTGTGTGTATTTGAGAG
>CM060312.1:80945778-80950778 GCA_030674185.1 Monoplex corrugatus
CAATACAATACAATACAATACAATATTTTATATAGCGCAAAATCTTGATAAAATCATATCTAAGCGCTAAAACAGACACACACGCACGCACGCACACACACGCACACACACACACACACACACACACACACACACACACACACACACACACACACACACACAGCACACGCACACGCACACGCCACACGGCTATAAATGGGGAGAAAGAATAAAAGCAATGGAAAATTATAGAAAACTACTAGCAGTGACTGACCTGCTGAACGAAGGTCTGACCAGGCAGAACAGGACACTGGCTGACGAAGGCCACACCGTCCATATACGGGGTGCCGTTCTGGAATTGGCCGTGGAAGTGCAGGCTCGTGGACTCGGAGGCCATCTTGTTATGCAGGTGCAGGCGCAAGATCTGGTTTTCATACACCTCAATAAGGGGGCCCGGGGAACTGCCGTTCACCATGATCACCACTGTCGGCTCAGGATACCCGTCCCCTGTGATGACCTGTTTGGACAATTCAGTTTAATTTTTACTTCCTTCCTTCCTTCCTTCCTTCCTTCCTTCCTTCCTTCCTTCCTTCCTTCCTTTCTTCCTTCTTTCCTTTCTACCTTCCTTCCTTTTTTCTTTCCTTCTTTCTGTCTTTCCCCTGTGATGATCTGTTTGGACAGTTCAGTTTAATTTTTCCTTCCTTCCTTCCTTCCTTCTTTCTTTCCTTCGTTCCTTCCTCACTTCCTTCCTTCCTTCCTTACATCTTTCCTTCTTTCCTTCCTTCTTTCCTTCTTTCTGTCTTTCCCCTGTGATGACCTGTTTGGACAATTCAGTTTAATTTTTCCTTCCTTTCTTCCTTCCTTCTTTCCTTCCTTCATTCCTTCCTTCCTTCCTTCTTTCCTTTCTACCTTCCTTCCTTTTTTCTTTCCTTCTTTCTGTCTTTCCCCTGTGATGACCTATTTGGACAGTTCAGTTTAATTTTTCCTTCCTTCCTTCCTTCCTTCCTTCTTTCTTTCCTTCGTTCCTTCCTCACTTCCTTCCTTCCTTCCTTACATCTTTCCTTCTTTCCTTCCTTCTTTCCTTCTTTCTGTCTTTCCCCTGTGATGACCTGTTTGGACAATTCAGTTTAATTTTTCCTTCCTTTCTTCCTTCCTTCTTTCCTTCCTTCATTCCTTCCTTCCTTCCTTCTTTCCTTTCTACCTTCCTTCCTTCCTTCTTTCCTTCTTTCTGTCTTTCCCCTGTGATGACCTGTTTGGACAATTCAGTTTAATTTTTCCTTCCTTTCTTCCTTCCTTCTTTCCTTCCTTCATTCCTTCCTTCCTTCCTTCTTTCCTTTCTACCTTCCTTCCTTCCTTCTTTCCTTCTTTCTGTCTTTCCCCTGTGATGACCTGTTTGGACAATTCAGTTTAATTTTTTCCTTCCTTCCTTCCTTCTTTCTTTCCTTCCTTCCTTTGTACCTTCCTTCCTTCTTTCCTTCCTTCCTTCCTTCTTTCTGTCTTTCCCCTGTGATGACCTGTTTGAACACTTCAGTTTAATTTTTCCTTCCTTTCTTTCTTCCTTCTTTCCTTCCTTCATTGCTTGCTTCCTTCCTTCTTTCCTTCCTTCCTTCTTTCCTTCCTTCCTTCCTTCTTTCTGTCTTTCCCCTGTGATGACCTGTTTGAACAATTCAGTTTAATTTTTCCTTCCTTATTTCTTTTTTTCCTTCCTTCCTTCCTCCCTTGCTTCCTTCCTTCCCTCCTTCTTCTTTCCTTCCTTCTTTCCTCCTTTCTGTCTTTCCCCTGTGATGACCTGTTTGGATAATTCAGTTTAATTTTTTCCTTCCTTCCTTCCTTCTTTCTTTCCTTCCTTCTTCCTCATTTCCTTCCTTCCTTCCTTCTTTCTTTCCTTCCTTCTTCCTCATTTCCTTCCTTCCTTCCTTCTTTCTTTCTATCCTTCTTCCTCATTTCCTTCCTTCCTTCCTTCTTTCTTTCTTTCCCCTGTGACGACCTGTTCGGACAATTCAGTTTAATTTTTCCTTCCTTCCTTCATTCCTTCTTTCCTTCCTTGCTTCCTTCCTTGCTTCCTTCCTTCTTTCCTTTCTACCTTCCTTCCTTCCTTCTTTCCTTCTTTCTGTCTTTCCCCTGTGATGACCTGTTTGGACAATTCAGTTTAATTTTTCCTTCCTTCCTTCCTTCCTTCTTTCCTTCCTTCATTGCTTGCTTCCTTCCTTCTTTCCTTTCTACCTTCCTTCCTTCCTTCTTTCCTTCTTTCTGTCTTTCCCCTGTGATGACCTCTTTGAACAATTCAGTTTAATTTTTTCCTTCCTTCCTTCCTTCCTTCCTTCTTTCTTTCCTTCCTTCCTTTGTACCTTCCTTCCTTCCTTCTTTCCTTCCTTCCTTCTTTCCTTCCTTCTTTCTTTCTGTCTTTCCCCTGTGATGACCTGTTTGAACAATTCAGTTTAATTTTTCCTTCCTTCCTTCTTTTTTTCCTTCCTTCCTTCCTCCCTTGCTTCCTTCCTTCCCTCCTTCTTCTTTCCTTCCTTCATTGCTTGCTTCCTTTCTTTCCTTTCTACCTTCCTTCCTTCCTTCTTTCCTTCTTTCTGTCTTTCTCCTGTGATGACCTGTTTGGACAATACAGTTTAATTTTTCCTTCCTTCCTTCCTTCCTTCTTTCTTTCCTCCTTCCTTTGTACCTTCCTTCCTTCTTTCCTTCCTTCCTTACTTCCTTCCTTCTTTCCTTCTTTCTATCTTTCCCCTGTGATGACCTGTTTGGACAATTCAATTTAATTTGTCCTTCCTTCCTTCCTTCTTTTTTTCCTTCCTTCCTACCTTGTTTCCTTCCTTCCTTCCTTCCTTCTTTTCTTCCCTCCTTTCTACCTTCCATCCTTCTTTTTTTCCTTCCTTCCTTCTTTCTTTCTTTCCTTCTTTGTTTTCTTCCTTCCTTCCTTACTTCTTTGCTTCCTTCCCTCCTTCCTTCTTTCCTTACTTCTTTCCTTCCTTCCTTTCTTCCTTACTTCTTTGCTTCCTTCTTTCCTTCCTTCCTTCCTTCTTTCCTTCCTTTTTTTTCTTTCCTTCCTTCCTGCCTTCCTGTCCATTGTGCCATAGGCATGTTGGGAAGCAACAAAGGTTTTCCGTTTGTGTCTGTTCTGGTCCAGCCTCTGTATAGTACCCCCAGGTGTGTTTCAGGACGATGAGTTCACCTTCTATTGCTCATCGAGATTAGATTAAATTATTTTGTTCTGATAAAAAAACAACAACAACAACCCATCAACAAGTAATTCATGATGACTGAAAGGAAAATGTAAACAACAACAACATTAACAAGATCATCATCATCATCGTCATCATCATCATCATCATCATCAACAACAACAACAAAATAACACAGGGCATAAGCATATAAGAAGGGGGAATATACAGTAACAACAAGGAATCATCGACTACGTGAATCAATATAATGTCCGTGGTGCTTGTAGAAACGTCATATGAACTGCTTATAATGATGATCGGTATGGGATTCCCCCCGCTTGGACATAAAGGGACTCTTTCAGTATAAACAGTATCCCTACTTTCACTCCTACAGTTGATATAACATAAACCACAATTTCTAAAGGAACACACACACATACACACAAACACACATACAGAGAGAGAGAGAGAGAGAGAGAGAGAGAGAGAGACAGACAGACAGACAGACAGACAGAGACTGAGATTGAGACTGAGAGACAGACAGAGACAGGGAGACAGAGAGAGTGAGACAGAGAGAAAGAGAGAGAGAGAGAGAGAGAGAGGGAGAGAGAGAGAGAGGGGGGAGATAGAGAGAGAATACACAGACAAAACAAAAACAGCAACAACAAAAATAAATAAACGCACTTGTTCTTTGGGAATGGCATTTTCCTGTGTGAAGTTGGTTGTGTCGTAAGGGAAGAGTAACCCGTCTTTCAGCTTAATGAGTGACTTCCCTTTCATCATGGTCAGCCCGTGTTCTATTTCTAGCCTCACTTCGCACACAGTCTCATCCTTATGACATTTCCAACACTGGCCCTGATTGGTCAGCAGCAGCACGGTCACAGCCAATAGGAGGACGCGATATATCGGCGAGGAAATCATTTTCGTCGTGTGCCTGTGGATGAGAGGGGCAGACAGTTAATTGGTGTAAATTATGATTCGGAAAGAAAGAAACAATGGAAGCAGAGGAGGATAAGAAGCAAAGAAGAAGAAGAAGAAGAAAATAAGATAATAATAATAATAATAATAATAATAATGATATAATAATAATAGGAAGAAGAAGAAGAAGAACCAAAAGAAGGAAAGAAGAAGAAGAAGCAAAAGAAGAAAAGAAAAGGAAGAAGAAGAAGAAAAAGAAGAAGACGAAGAAAAAGAAGAAGAAAAAGAAGAAGAAAACGAGAAAACGAAGAAGAAGAAGACGAAGAAGAAGAGCAAGAAGGGAAAAATAAAGAAAAGAAGAAGAAAAATAACAAAAAAATATTTTAAAAAAACAACAAAAACCCAAACAAACAAAGGAAAAACAAACAAAGGAAGGAGGAAATCTAAATAAATAATGAAAGAAATAAACTGACAGAAAGACCCCCCCCCCTTTACCCCCTAAGAAATAAACAAAAAGAGTAGGGGAAAAAAGGAAAAAAAATATGAACATTAAGAAATCTTTAAACTTCATTACTACTACTACTAATAATAATAACAATAATAATAATGTACATTTTATAGTGCTCCTTACTGTGCTCCAGGCGCTTCTAATTCTACAATACAAAAATAAATGAAATTTACATGTAACATAATATTCAATAATTTTACCCATTAACATCATGCACACTTTCTGAATAATATCCACATAAACCATATTACAAAACAGCACAAAACCAGGATAAGATAGGGTCAGTATAAACAAGGTAAATTTTATACAAAAGGTTTTACAGAAAAGATGAGCTTTTATTTGAGTCCTAAAAGAGGAAAGGTTAAACAATTTTATCAGATCAAAGGGCAGATTATTCCCACAGAAAATGTCCAAAAGATCTGCAAAGC
>CM060312.1:80955778-80968278 GCA_030674185.1 Monoplex corrugatus
TTCAGTTTTACAAACTGCTACCTAAGCGGTAGTACTACTGTTTATGCCCCCAAACTGGACGCACGCATAAATGATGATTAATTAAATACTTATCAGATTCAAAATAACCCAATGTGAATGCAAATAGAATGAGGACACGCATGAATAATGTACATTTGAATGCAAAGAGAGTGGAATTTAACCCCACGGGTACAAATTATGAAAGATAAGGGAAATGAGACAGAGAGAGAGACAGAGAGAGAGAGAGAGAGAGACAGAGACAGATAGAGAGACAGAGAGAGAGACAGAGACAGAGAGACAGACAGACAGCCAGACAGCCAGCAAGACAACAGACAGACAGACAGTTTCAGTTTCAGTTTCTCAAGATGACGTCTCCGCGCTCGGAACGAATTCCATATACACAAACGTCACAGGTACCACGTGTATGTTAATCGTGGCACATGCCTTAAGCCTGCACATAAACCCATGAGCTGGCCAGGTCTTGAGGCCCTACCTAGACTGTTTTACCTAGTCTGTATTTTATACTGGTATTTTATCAGCCTACCACTGGAATAATCTTAGTTACATGTAAATGACATGTATATGTGTGTATCTTACCTTCAAAAAAGGAATATATATATGAAATAAATAAATATATCATTAAAGGTCTGAATCACACAACACAACTAGCTATTCTGTATAAACTCGTCTCACATAACAGACGCCCATCCCCAAGTCAATGCCCAAATGCTCAACCATCTATCAACTAGTTGAAGGCAACATTCTCTTGATCATAGGTAAGTAAGTAAGTAAGTAGGTAAGCAAGCAAGTAAGGAAGCAGGCAAGTAAGCAAGCAAGCAAGTAAGTGAATGAGTAAGTGAATAAGAAGTAAGGAAGTAGGCAAATAAATAAATACAAAATAAAGGAGTATGTAGATAAACACGTAAGAGATGAAAATAACAAATAACAGTAAACACATCCATATATCCACATGCCCGCACACAGACATATACACATACATTCATACATACACACCCATATCGACACAGCATAATGGCCAACAACAGCTGCAACGACAGCAACAACATCATAATAATAATAATCAAAATATTTATATAGCGCAAAATCTTGATAAAAATCAAATCTAAGCGCTGAACATACACATACGCACGCATGCACACACACGCACACACACATACACATGGCTATGAATGGGGGGAAAAGAAGAAAAAGCAATAGAAAATTATAGAAAACATATTAATTATATACAGAGGAGAAAAGTTGAGTTTTGAGAGCGGACTTGAAGGAGATAAAAGTAGGTTGCTGACGGACTGAGAGAGGACCTTTGTTCCAGAAGAGTGGACCAGAAACAGAGAAGGCACGTGGACCATAGGTATTGAGCTTAGTGCGTGGAAAGTGAAAAGTGAGAGGATCGGAGGCAGAGTTCCTTTCCCTTCCACAAATCCACACTACATGTATTCTTCTACTATTTCACTTTTGATTCTATTCCTTGTCCTCATCATGATTATTCTTCATAGGATTTTTTTTTACATGATTCATCAAGTTGATTGTGCGATGGAATTTGCATTCTATAGCCCCTGTTTTCTTTGGAACAGTAATGAAAATTGATTTTGACATATCTTTGGGGATTTTTCAAGTGTCATAAATTTCATTTAGGAAGACTGTTGTTTTTTCAATACCAAATTCCTACAGTGCTTCAATCATCTCTGTAGTAATGTTGTCTGGTCCTGTATGTATATATGTACACACACACACACACACACACACACACACACACACACACACACACACACACACACACACACACAGACATATATATATATATATATATATATATATATATATATATATATATATATATATATATTATGGTCTGGTCTCCAGTGCCCTGTGGTGAGACACATAATGGCGATGATGGGGATGGCGGTGATGATGGTGACGATGACGATGATAGTGAAGGAGATGTTGGTGATGGTGATGGCAGCGGTGATGGTGAGGATGATGGCGATGATGTTTGCTGTCGTTGTTACTATTATTGTTGTTCTTACTGTTGTTGTGGTTGTAGTTGTTGTTGTCGTCGTCGTCTTCATCTTAGTCAGTGCTTTATTTGTCGTTGTTGTCAATATGGTGATGATGAAGGTGATTGACATTACTGTTGTTCTCTTTGCTACAATTGTTGGTGTCACTTATAAAGGCTCATCCTTGTTGCCAGTTGGAATAGTGATGTGTAGGTTTGTTTACTTCGTAGCTGTTCGAATTTAAAGTAGTGTAGTTTGTGTGTGTGTGTGCGTGTGTGTGTGTGTGTGTGTGTACGTATGTGTGCGTGTACCATTTCTGTAGGTACGTGCGTGTGTGCGGGTGGGCATATAAATGAGTGTTTGTGTTTGTTTAATGTTGTATATGTGTGTGTGCGAGTGCGTGCGGTTGTGTTTATGTGGGTGGGGCACGCTGTGGTGGAGGAATGAGATTTGGTGTTCGGCGTTGGGATTGGGGTGGGGGAGGGAGGAATGGGCAGGCGTCTCGTGTTGTTGAAAAGAAAAAAAGATTGGATTACTCTGTGAACAGTTTTCATTCAAAAATGTTTGATGTGTGTGGTCATTCCTGAATAAACAGTCCCCTGAGGAAGGCCACTGGCCGAAGTACTGGGCTCAAAACTTTAGTTTGTTATCTTGTTTCTTTGGTTTATCTACAATATATATATATATATGTATATATAATATATATAGATAGATGGATATATAGATATACACATACAGATATATACATATGTGTGTGTATGTCTCTCTCTTTCCGTATATATAGATTATGTATATAACATATATACATATATCTATGTAGTGTGTGCGTATGCGCGCACACGCGTCTGTGCGTATCATAGACATGTATACACAATCCCCACACTTATCATTATGCATATGAAAAAATGTGTACATTTTCTTCCTTACATACTGTTTGTACTAGGAGTAGCTGTCTATTATATGTTGATGCTACTGACCCCGTGGTCACCTCCACCCCGCTTCCCCCCCCCCCCTTCCCATTCTAATGTTCGTATGTGTGCACATGTAGACGTGAGTGTATTAATGTGCGTCTGTTTTTGCTTTCGTGTGTGTGTGTGTGTGCGTGCGTGTATGTGTGTGTGTGCGTGTGTGTGTGTGTGTGTGTGTGTGTGTGTGTGTGTGTGTGTGTGTGTGTGTGTTGTGGTGTGTGTGTGTATGTGTGTGTGTTGCGGTGTGGCGTGTGTGTATGTGTGTGAGTGTGTGTGTTGTGTTGTGGTGTTGTGTGTGTGTGTGTGTGTGTGTGTGTGTGTGTATGTGTGTGTGTGTGTATGTGTGTGTGTTATGTGTGTGTTGTGTTTGGCGCGCGTGTGTGTGTGTATGAGAGAGAGAGATAGAGTGTTATGTACGTGCGGCTACGTTTGCTTTCTTGTGTGTGTGTGTGTGTATGTGTATGTGTATGTATATGTGTGTATGTGTGTGTGTATGTGTTTTGTATGTATGGGTGTATGTGTATGTGCGCGCGTGCGTGCGTGTATGTGAAAGGTTATATTGATCAGATGGTATCACTATCACGTAGTTGTAAATTCAAGCTGTTACCTGTTGTTGTTTTTGATGAACGCTTGTTTATGCTGAATCCATGTCTAGGTGTCTGTATCTGATTGTGTTTGTACTGCATTAATGTGTTGACACGTCAGCCTCCTCCCCTCCCCCCCCCCCCCCCACTACCTTTTTCAAAATTTTTGATTATGTGTAACAAGCATTCTTTGACTTGGACTGTCTGCTCTATACGAATAGATCTATCATCATCATCATCGTCGTCGTCGTCGTCGTCGTCGCCATCATCATCATCATCATCATCATTATTATATCATTATTATTATTATTATTATTATTATTATATTATTATCATCATCATCATCATTATTATTACTATCATTCTTCTTCTTCTTGTTATTATTATTATTATCATTATCAATATATTATTATTATGATTGTTATTATTATTATTGCTATGACTACTACTACTATTACTACTACCACTACTATCATAACTACTACTACTATTGTTACTACTACTACTGCCACTACTTCTAGTTCTACTACTGCTACTACTACTACTACTGCTGCTGCTCCTCATACTACTTTTATTATTACTACTACTGTTACTACTTCTAATGCTACTACTACTACTTTTACTATCATTATTACTACTATTACTGCTACTACTTCTATTACCACTTCACCTGATATGGTTTTACGGATGTTTTGTTTACTTGCATTTTAGACTTGCAAGGTTAATGGTGAGCATGATTTTTAACTGTTGTCTTTTATCTTAAGAGTGTCATTTTTGACGTGGTGTTAGCCCTGATATGGCTCCAGTAGTCGGCTGGGTTATACGGTATATGCATTTTAATTTGAACTCTACTCCTCCTCCTCCTCCTACTATTATTACTACTACTACTTCTACTACTACTACTACTTCTCCTCCTCCTTTTACTCCTACTCCTACTTCTACTCCTTCTCCTCCTCCTACTTCTACTCCTCCTCCTACTACTACTGCTGCTGCTACTACTACTACTACTTCTTCTACTTCTCCTCCTCCTCTACTTCTACTCCTCCTCCTACTACTACTGCTGCTGCTACTACTACTACTACTTCTTCTACTTCTCCTCCTCCTCCTACTTCTACTCCTCCTCCTCCTACTACTTCTCCTTCTCCTACTTCTACTCCTCCTACTACTACTACTGCTGCTGCTGCTACTACTACTACTACTTCTTCTACTTCTCCTCCTTCTTCTACTCCTCCTCCTCCTACTACTGCTGCTGCTGCTACTACTACTACTACTATGTTTCGTGGGCATATTTCGTCAATCATTTTTCGAAAGTGGTCTGACCGTGCCACTCAAATATGCTCTGTACATTTCGATACATAATTTCAGGAAGTAAAGGTGGAGATGTTGATGAGGGCTTTCGTTTCATTCGGATACAGTTCAAACATTTTTTTGCTGTCTAAATCAGTACGCCTCCGGATCTTCGGTTGAATATCTGGATGGATGTAAACTATGTAAACTGCAATTCCAGTTTCTCCAGAACCTGTGGGGGTACCGCCTGGTTGTCGAAAAGTTTGAAAATGGCTGTAGCTTCATTAGATATGTGACATGCCAATCGTGTCTGGGTGATATCGAGGTTTGTTTAGGACTACGTGTATACATCTAGTACTTCGATTTCCAAATGATGAATATCACCATGGCCAACGTGCAGGTCTTAACTGTTGTGTACAAATATTGCCAACATGTCTACCCATTATAAATGCTCATCATCATCATCATCATGTGCCCTGCCGCATGGCGTTGGCGATCATGGCCCTCCATATGTATCTATCTCTTATTGCCGCAAGCACATCTTCCACCCTTTCTGTCCTCAGCCACCCGGCAAGTCCGTCCAATATTTACCCCCTGGGTCTACCTGGTGTTCTCCTTCTCTCCAGCTTTCCTGTTGTGACCAGGTGCTCTAATTCCCCTTTCCTCATAAAATGGCCTGTAAATGTTGCCTGTCTTTTCCTTATCTTCCTTATGAATGATCTTCTTGTGTCTGCCTCCATCAAGACTGTCTCGTTTATTTTCTTTGCTGTCCATGGAACACTCAACATTCTTCTTAGAAGCCACATCTCGGCTGCCTTAATCTTGTTCTGACTTTGCGTGTTGACTGTCCACGGCTCACAACCGTATATCATTATCGGTTCTATATAACATTCAAGAACTCTCTGCCTGGTGTTAATTGATAGGCATGTTTTGGTAAGAATGCTTTTCATCTTCTTGAACGCTGTTTTGGCTTGGCCGATTCTGCTGGCTATTTCTAATGTGCATCTGTTGTCTGGTGAGATGATCGTTCCCATGTATTTAAACTTATCAACTTGTCTCAAGGTTGTGCCGTTTGCTGTTATTTTGCATGAGGGGATTTCATGTTTTTTAAATAAAATCCCCTCATGCAAATGGATCAGAAAAGAAGCAATCATCATCAAATGGATCAGAAAAGAAGCAATCATCACTAAATGGTTTATAAATACTAGAGACTATCAAGAACACGACAGCAAGTATGAGTCATTATCAAATGGATTATAAAAGAAGCAATCATCACCAAATGGATCAGGAAAGAAGCAATCATCACCAAATGGATCAGGAAAGAAGCAATCATCACCAAATGGATCAGGAAAGAAGCAATCATCACCAAATGGATCAGGAAAGAAGCAGTCATCACCAAATGGATCAGGAAAGAAGCAATCATCACCAAATGGATCAGGAAAGAAGCAGTCATCACCAAATGGATCAGGAAAGAAGCAATCATCACCAAATGGATCAGGAAAGAAGCAGTCATCACCAAATGGATCAGGAAAGAAGCAATCATCACCAAATGGATCAGGAAAGAAGCAATCATCACCAAATAGATCAGGAAAGAAGCAATCATCACCAAATGGATCAGGAAAGAAGCAATCATCACCAAATGGATCAGGAAAGAAGCAATCATCACCAAATGGATCACAACAGAAGCAATCATCACCAAAATGGATCAGGAAAGAAGCAATCATCACCAAATGGATCAGGAAAGAAGCAGACATCATCAAATGGATCAGGAAAGAAGCAATCATCACCAAATGGATCAGGAAAGAAGCAATCATCACCAAATGGATCAGGAAAGAAGCAATCATCACCAAATGGATCAGGAAAGAAGCAATCATCACCAAATGGATCACAACAGAAGCAATCATCACCAAATGGATCAGGAAAGAAGCAGTCATCACCAAATGGAACAGGAAAGAAGCAATCATCACCAAATGGATCACAACAGAAGCAATCATCACCAAATGGATCAGGAAAGAAGCAATCATCACCAAATGGATCACAACAGAAGCAATCATCACCAAATGGATCACAACAGAAGCAATCATCACCAAATGGATCAGGAAAGAAGCAGTCATCACCAAATGGATCAGGAAAGAAGCAGTCATCACCAAATGGATCAGGAAAGAAGCAATCATCACCAAATGGATCAGGAAAGAAGCAGTCATCATCAAATGGATCAGGAAAGAAGCAATCATCATCAAATGGATCAGGAAAGAAGCAATCATCACCAAATGGATCAGGAAAGAAGCAGTCATCACCAAATGGATCAGGAAAGAAGCAGTCATCACCAAATGGATCAGGAAAGAAGCAATCATCATCAAATGGATCAGGAAAGAAGCAGTCATCACCAAATGGATCAGGAAAGAAGCAATCATCACCAAATGGATCAGGAAAGAAGCAGTCATCACCAAATGGATCAGGAAAGAAGCAATCATCACCAAATGGATCACAACAGAAGCAATCATCACCAAATGGATCAGGAAAGAAGCAATCATCACCAAATGGATCAGGAAAGAAGCAATCATCACCAAATGGATCAGGAAAGAAGCAATCATCACCAACTGGATCACAACAGAAGCAATCATCACCAAATGGATCACAACAGAAGCAATCATCACCAAATGGATCACAACAGAAGCAATCATCACCAAATGGATCAGGAAAGAAGCAATCATCACCAAATGGATCAGGAAAGAAGCAATCATCACCAACTGGATCACAACAGAAGCAGTCATCACCAAATGGATCACAACAGAAGCAATCATCACCAAATAGATCACAACAGAAGCAATCATCACCAAATGGATCACAACAGAAGCAATCATCACCAAATGGATCACAACAGAAGCAATCATCACCAAATGGATCAGGAAAGAAGCAATCATCACCAAATGGATCAGGAAAGAAGCAATCATCACCAACTGGATCACAACAGAAGCAATCATCACCAAATGGATCACAACAGAAGCAATCATCACCAAATGGATCACAACAGAAGCAATCATCACCAACTGGATCAGGAAAGAAGCAGTCATCACCAAATGGATCACAACAGAAGCAATCATCACCAAATAGATCACAACAGAAGCAATCATCACCAAATGGATCACAACAGAAGCAATCATCACCAAATGGATCAGGAAAGAAGCAATCATCACCAAATGGATCAGGAAAGAAGCAATCATCACCAACTGGATCAGGAAAGAAGCAGTCATCACCAAATGGATCACAACAGAAGCAATCATCACCAAATGGATCACAACAGAAGCAATCATCACCAAATGGGTCACAACAGAAGCAATCATCACCAAATGGATCACAACAGAAGCAATCATCACCAAATAGATCACAACAGAAGCAATCATCACCAAATGGATCAGGAAAGAAGCAATCATCACCAAATGGATCACAACAGAAGCAATCATCACCAAATGGGTCACAACAGAAGCAATCATCACCAAATGGATCACAACAGAAGCAATCATCACCAAATAGATCACAACAGAAGCAATCATCACCAAATGGATCAGGAAAGAAGCAATCATCACCAAATGGATCAGGAAAGAAGCAATCATCACCAAATGGATCACAACAGAAGCAATCATCATCAAATGGATCACAACAGAAGCAGTCATCACCAAATGGGTCACAACAGAAGCAATCATCACCAAATGGATCACAACAGAAGCAATCATCACCAAATAGATCACAACAGAAGCAATCATCACCAAATGGATCAGGAAAGAAGCAATCATCACCAAATGGATCAGCAAAGAAGCAATCATCACCAAATGGATCAGGAAAGAAGCAGTCATCATCAAATGGATCAGGAAAGAAGCAATCATCACCAAATGGATCACAACAGAAGCAATCATCATCAAATGGATCACAACAGAAGCAATCATCACCAAATGGATCACAACAGAAGCAATCATCATCAAATGGATCACAACAGAAGCAATCATCACCAAATGGATCACAACAGAAGCAATCATCATCAAATGGATCAGGAAAGAAGCAATCATCACCAAATGGATCAGGAAAGAAGCAATCATCACCAAATGGATCAGGAAAGAAGCAATCGTCACCAAATGGATCACAACAGAAGCAATCATCATCAAATGGATCACAACAGAAGCAATCATCACCAAATGGATCACAACAGAAGCAATCATCATCAAATGGATCAGGAAAGAAGCAATCATCATCAAATGGATCAGGAAAGAAGCAATCATCATCAAATGGATCACAACAGAAGCAATCATCACCAAATGGATCACAACAGAAGCAATCATCATCAAATGGATCAGGAAAGAAGCAATCATCACCAAATGGATCACAACAGAAGCAATCATCACCAAATGGATCAGGAAAGAAGCAATCATCACCAAATGGATCAGGAAAGAAGCAATCATCACCAAATGGATCAGGAAAGAAGCAATCGTCACCAAATGGATCAGGAAAAAAGCAGTCATCATCAAATGGATTATATAGATAGTGTTTCACATATACTGGATTAGCCCATAACCTCGGGATCTTAGGGGAGGGGGATGAGGTGATACAGATATCAACTTTTCTTGGCAGCCAGCATCATGAGGGCGACGTCCATCTCCTCCCCTCTTGCTGTTTTACCTTCCCAACCCCAAGTTCAATAACCTGGGGACGGTCATTTCATCAGACGGCAGATGCACATCGGAAATAGCTGGCAGAATCGGCCAAGCCAAAACAGCATTCAAGAAGATGACAAGCATTCTTACCAACAAATTCCTATCAATTAGCATCAGAAAGAGAGTCCTTGAATGTTATATAGAACCAGTACGGATGCGAGGCGTGGACAGTCAGCTAGCAAAGCCAGAGTAGGATCGAGGCAGCCGAGATGTGGTTTCTCAGAAGAATGTTGAGAGTCCCATGGACAGCAAAGAAAACAAACGAGACAGTTTTGATGGAGGCAGACACAAGTAGATCACTCATAAGGAAGATTAGGAAAAGACAAGCAACATTTATAGGCCATTTTATGAGGAAGGGGGATTTGGAGCACCTGGTCACAACGGGGAAGCTGGAGGGAAAGAGAGCGCCGGGTAGATCCAGGAAGAGAATGCTGGACGGACTTGCAGATTGGCTGGGGATGAGGAGGGTGGGGGAGATGCTGGAGGCAACGAGAGATAGAGATGGTTGGAAGTCCATGGTCGCCAACGCCATGCGGCAGGGCACCTGATGATTATGATAATGAACCCCGAAGAACATCAGATATCATTTCACAACTGGATCTGACTCGAAACCACTCGCCTGTTTTACTTTTCTCTCTTCGGTCGGGACCTATACGTACACGGTCTAACTGAAAGACTTTCAACTCTACCTCTACGCATACCAGGTCTCTACACATATGTTCACTAAATTAAAACAATAAGTTTTTATCTTTTATCCACAATAAAATAGTTGACTGAAAGGTCTACAAGTACACAGACATATAGTGACCCTACATTCGAACAAACGCAAAGAGACAGATAGAGAAAGACAGAGGGAAGGAGTGAGTGAAAGAGAGAGAGCGAGAGAGAGAGAGAGAGACTGTCAGACAGACAGATAGACATACAGACAGAGGCAGAAACAGAGACAGAGAGAGACAGAGACAGAGAGAAACAGAGAGACAGAGACTGAGAGAGACAGAGAGAGACAGAGAGACAGAGATGGAAATCGAGACCTCATAATTGTTACTTTAATGGGGATACTGAAATAATAATATCAAGCAGCAAGACATCCTTTTAATGCACTAAGGCACAGGATTTACATGTGACCTCATTAAACTAAAAACAGGAAGAAAATAAAATAAATATTCATTCTAAGCGTACATCGTAGACACCAAATTGCTATAATGGTATGGTTCAGTTCTCTTACAACAGAGAGAAAGATCTAAAACTAGAAACGATACTGCATCACTGCAATCAATAGTCATGCGGGGATGTACAAGGCAATATATTGGGGGGGGGGGGGGGGGGGGGGGAAAGAGAGTATTACTACCATAAATTTTTCCATGAAGTGTCAACATCAGCAGCAACAAGATCAAACAGGAAATAACCCACGCAATCATCGTCTGCTCCTTGTGTAAGCCTGAAAATGGGAGTCTCCTGAGACGCTCTAGATAAACAACTGGGACCATAAATAACTCGCTCTCGCCATCTGGGTTTATTATTGCTCCCCTCTCTCTTTCTGACTTCCCTCTTCTCTCGCTTGCCCGTTTTCTTCTGTGCGAGTGTATCGATCATTTGAGAGGGGTGGGGGGGCGCTGGTTGGGTTCGATTTATACCAAGTGGTGTATGTATGTGTGTGTATGTGTGTGTCAGTGTGTGTTTGTGTTTGTGAGAGTATGTGTGTGTGTGTGTGTGTGTGTGTGTGTGTGTGTGTGTGTGTGTGTGTGTGTGTGTGTGTGTGTGTAGTGTGTGTGTGTGTGTGAGTGTGTGTGTGTGTGTGTGAGTGTGAGTGTGTGTGTGTGTGTACCTGTGTGTGTGGTGTGTGTGTGTGTGTGTGTGTGTGTGTGTGTGTGTGTGTGTGTGTGTGTGTGTACGTGCGTGCGCCTGTAAGTAGGTGTGGGTGCGGTGTGTTTTCGTGTGTGTGTGTATGTAGGAGGCCATGAGCATTTGCGTGCATATGTGTGCATGCGTGTGAGTGTGAGTGTGTGTGTTTGTGTACGTGTGTGTTTGTGTGATATGTGTATGTGTGCGTGCATGTATGTGTGTGTATGTTGTGTGTGTGTGTGTGCGTGTGTGTGTGTGTGTGTGTGTTATGTACGTGTGTGGTATGTGTGTGTGTTGTGTTTTTGTGTGTGTGTGTGTGTGTGTGTGTGTGTGTGTGTGTGTTATGTACGTGTGTGTGTGTGTGTGTGTGTGTGTGAGAGAGAGAGAGAGAGAGAGAGAGAGAAAGAGAGAGGAGAGAGAGAGAGAGAGAGAGAGAGAGAGAGAGAGAGATGTGTGAAATGATATGAAGCTTTGAAATGCTGATCAGTCTTTGAGCCTTTGCCGAATTGTTAAAACACGAGCTGTAAGATTAGGGTGTGGGCATGGGATTTTGTGTCTATAACCAGTTCCAGCCATTAACATTGTGGCGTATCACCAGTCGCTGTGGTGTAGTAGTTAGCGCAACGGACTACCAACTGGAAGGTTGTGGGTTCGAATCCCCATTAGTCCCTTCAAAAGTCGTTGTCGGTTGTTTTTTTTCCGCTCTAACCGGCTCCTATCCAGAGTTGGGCGTGCTGTGGGCTCAGTGGGAAGACTGGAACCACACAGTCGATTCTCATCCACTTCACGGACGCGTCGTTGACAGTGTTGCTCAAATCGTCTGACCAGCACCGCATGTGTCAGTATCTCTCGGGCCTGGTTGACGCCAGGAGATATTATGTTAGTAAGCATAGAGTGCAGCCCTGTCACGCAGTCTCAATCCTAGATGGAACTCCACATAGCGATCACGATTATCATCCTCATCGACATCATCATCATGGCATCGTCAAAAAGACTGTGCCAGCTTCTGTGGCCATTAAGGTGGCGTAGAAAATGGAGGGTGGGGGGTGGGGGAGGTGGACACAAAGGTAACCTCCCTGAGTGCAATGATTCTTT
>CM060312.1:80975778-80980778 GCA_030674185.1 Monoplex corrugatus
GAAGAAAGAAGATGAAAAAGAAGAAGAAGAAGAAGAAAACGAGAACATGGTTGTAATAAAACTATCTAGAAAATGAGTGAATGATGACCAGGGTTGAATGGCAAGTGTCTTATGACCAGAAACTGAGAGAACGTTAAGTCAGCTTGAATGGTGAATATGAGAAGAAAAAAAACCGGGGGGCGGGGGCTTCACCAACACGATAAACATGATGAACATGATGAACTGTATGAACCATCAACAGACAAAAACTGAAAGGGAAAAAACAGCACAATCACACAAACAGAACTGCATTCAATAAGTGCAGCTTGAGTTTAACTAATGTCAGTTGTGAAATCAGATATCTGCAAAAAAACAAATTGCAAGAAGAGAATAAACCATAAAAAAAAAAACAAGGAGTAGAAATGACAGGAAACAAAGCACCGAAGACAGTACGAAAAGAAAGAAAGAGAGAGAGAGAGAGAGAGAGATAGAGGGAGGGAGAGGGAGAGAGATAGACATACCACACACACACACACACAGAGACAGACAGACAGACAGACAGAGAGACAGAGAGAGAGAAAGAGAGAGACAGACAGACAGAAACAGAACTAGAGACAGAGAGACAAAGAGGAGAGAGAGAGACAGACAGACAGACAGACAGACTGACAGGCAGAAAGAGATACAGAGAGAGAGACAGAGACAAAGATAGAGACACTTCCTGAATCTGAGGGCATTTCCTTCCCTGATGGTACGTACAGATCCGCTGATATGTGGTTGCCGTCACATAATGCTTATCTATCAGTGCATGGTGTCATTTCAAAGTGCGCTCCTAACATCGTATTTCCTGCCACTGAGCAGCCGAGATGTTATGTACGTTAATGTGTGGCTTCATCTGTTTAAGCTCTGTTATTAAATTACACTTTTGCAATCTGAACTAAAATGGAGGTCCTTTAATTAAACCTTTATTTGAAGGTGGCTAGCTTTTTTTACATCAAACATTAACTGATTCAGTGATTAACAAATGAACTGATTGATAGATTGGCGATTAATAGATCATTAATGTGTTAAATGATAATGAGGGGTTGAGTGAGTAACTGATACATTGAATTGATTGATTGTTAACTGATTCATTGATTGTTAACTGTTTCATTGATTGACTAGCAGATTTCTCAGTGGGGTAGATTGTTAAATGGACCGTGGTCCTTTACAGGCAAAATTTGCTCCTTTCACGGTGTGTGTGTCTGTGTGTGTGTGTTGTTGTGTGTTTGTGTGTGTGTGTGTGTGTGTGTGTGTGTGTGTGTGTGTGTGTGTGGTGTGTGTGGTGTGTGTTGTGTGTGTGTGTGTGTGTGTGTGTGTGTGTGTGTGTGTGTGTGTGTTGTGTGTGTGTGTGTGTGGTTTGAGTAGCCCTGTGTTGTGCAAGGTGATGTCTCTTTGATACAGTACTATGTGCTGGTTTATGTGCATATGTATGTTGTGTATCAGCGCTTAGATTTGATTTTATCAAGATTTTGCGCTATATAAATATTGTAATTGTTATTATTAATTATTATTATTAAAGAGAGAGAGAGAGAGAGAGAAAGAGATCCAGACTGACAGACAGACAGACAGACAGACAGACAGAGACAGAGACACAGAGACAGAGACAGAGAACATTTTGACAATTTGATATAATCTGATATCTTTTCAGGCACTCAGCCAAAAGAAGACAGGAGAGCTGATTTCAGAATAAACGACAACAACACATGAAAATAACAAAAGTACCATTACAGACACCTACCACGACATGTCTAGTGACACCATAACATAAACGAAATCATAATCATGCATGCTGCTTACTCAGCTGATCAAATTCACCATCCCCATCCATTCAAACACAGCTAAACAAATAAGTAGTGTGCCTACGCTTATCATATATAGATGCTTGCGCGTGTGCAAGACCGACGTAGACCCCCACCTACCTACTCCCTTACACACACACACACACACACACACACACACACACACACACACACACACACACACACACACACACACACACACACACACACACACACTAACACTAACACTAACACACACACACTGCCCAGTGGCAACGACATTAAGTTTGAACAAACTTAACCAGAATAATCAATATTGCAGTGCTTTTGCCGAATAACAGTTTACCGTTCATAACAAACGTCCCAAGTTAGCCACCAAAGAAAACATATCTATTGTCGCTCAAGCTTGAATTCTTCATATTTCAAGGCGCCAAAGACAAATTCTGTCAGGGGAAGAATATCACTGTCATCATATCATTACGGTTTCACTAAGGAAAAGAAAACATTCATATTCATGTTCATTCGATTAAGAATAATTATTGCAAAATTATCAATACTTGAAACGAATGTTTGAGTAAGCAGCACACAGAAAAAGGAAACGCATTTCATCTTCTTTGCAATTTTTTTAAACAAAGGACCGAATACATTTTCAATATTTTCTGTCGAACTACACCACCGAGTATCACTGTGAAATCGCCAAACCCTGAATCTAAACTTTGAGAGAGCATGCTCACAAGATATTTTTCAGGCTGAAATGAATCTTCTAAGGAATGAATTCAAAACTACTTTGCATTGCTTTCCATGTCTGGGTACCAATTTGACAATTTTGGAAAGAAACAAAGAGAGAGAGAGAGAGAGAGAGAGAGAGAGAGAGAAAGACTGACAGACACATAGACAGATAGACACAGAGAGAGAAAGAGAGAGACAGACAGACAGACACAGAGAGAGAAAGAGAAAGAGAGAGAGAGAAAGAGAGAGAAAGAGAGAGAGAGAGAGAAAACAAAGAAGAGAAAGAGAGACATAGAGAGATGGATAGATAGATAGATATAGAGAGAGAGAATAGAAGAAAGAAAGAGAGAGAGAGAGACAGACAGAGAGAGAGAGAGACAGAGAGAGAGACAGAGACACAGAGAGAGAGAGAGACTCAAGAATAGTAATATTAGACGTTTCCAATGGACACACAAAGACCACAATGGGAAAACAAAAACAACTGATCGAAAACGTAAAAGTTTCACATACAGATCTACCTGACTTACCTTGTCGTGTGGCTGACCAAACCCTCTCAGTCAGGTGAAAAACCAAAAAGCCCACACACCGTTGAAGAGTGAAGGCACCGTCTGTTGCACTGTGACGCCGCTCTCCCTCCTTTTATCAGTGTCTTCGGGCGCTGCGTCACAGCTGGTGTCATGCGCACTAACCTGAAAGGGTTACCGTGTGGGGGTGACCTTCCGGCAGCGAACGTGCATGTCGTCATGTCCCTTACATAAGACATTTCCTTTTAAAAGACTGGTTTTAATGGTTGTCTAGATAAAAAGAAAATCGTTCCAGGATCTGGGGTTTGACCTTTCTTTCTTTCTTTCTTTCTTTCTTTTTTCTTTTTTTTTTTTTTTTTTTTTTTTTTTTAGAAGGTGGCTCATGTGTTTCGTTCCCAGACAACGAAATTTGAACGTTATAGTCAAATAGTGACTCAAGCCCTTTATGCCTGTGTTGTTTGCTGTCTACCTTCACCCACACTGCTGCTAGCAATAACCCCAGTCTTCCCTGATGATGTGCGGAATAAATCATGTTTAAATTCAAAACAATGTGTGTTATGATTGTATTATGGCATGAAAGCATGTTTGAAATAAAGACAAAGTGGATTATGATTGTTGTTGTTGTTGTTATGCTGTTTACAAGGCAGCCGACTGCGCAGAGCCATATCAGGGCTAGGATTATGATTGCATTATTGCATGAAAGCATGTTTCAAATAAAGACAATGTGCATTATGAGTGTCTTAGGGCATGAAAGCATATTTAAAAATTTAAGATAAAAGAGAGTGGATTATGATTGTATTATGGCATGAAAGCATGTTTAAAAATGAAGACAATGTGGATTATGACTATTATCGCATGAAAGCATGTTTAAAATGAAAAACTGTGGATTATGACTGTATTATGGCATGAAAGCATGTTTCAAATAAAGACAATGTGCATTATGAGTGTCTTGGGGCATGAAAGCATATTTAAAATTTTAAGATAAAACAGAGTGGATTACGATTGTATTATGCCATGAAAGCATGTTTAAAATAAAAACCATGCGGATTATGAGTGTATCATGACATGGTCGTTCAGCGGTAAATGATTACAATTAAAAAGCGTGGTTTTCATATATGAAAATGAGGTTGGGGTGGGTGACACGTGGCGGGGGGGGGGGGGGAGAGGGGGGAGGGGGAGGATCTTCAAATTAAAATGCCAGGCTGATTCCACCTGAATCGTTGGAAAAGGAGGGTGGACAAACACCCTCCCCCCTCACCCCCCCCCGTTCTTTTATCTACTTTCGTCTTCTGTTTGAAAAAAAATGTTTTCAATGCACAATATGAAAAGCATAATCACACAAGTACGTGGAGTAATATGGTCTAATGGTTAAAACATCCACCAAGGACTCGTGAAGTCCAAGTTCGTATCAAGGATTGGACACGGATTTTTCGTACACACCCCACCGTTATTTACTGTTACTTTTTTTTTGAAAACCCAGCCGACTGCGTAGAGCCATATCAGGGCTATAACCCGTTAAAAAAACCACAATACTTTAACAGGAACAAAAAGTGAAAAAATGAAGTACACATGTCCATACAATCGCGCACTAATCCAAGGAGACGCTGCTGGTGTTGACCGGATTTAAAAACATGCCTGAATAATAATAATAATAATAATTACAATATTTATATAGCGCAAAATCTTGATAAAATCAAATCTAAGCGCTGAAACAGACACACACGCACGCACGCACACACGACACACACACACACACACACACACACACACACACACACACACACACACACACACACAAAACGCATGGCTATAAATGGGGAGAAAGAATAAAAGCAATGGAAAATTATAGAGACCATATTATATACAGTTATATACAAATCTAAATATAACTAGGACATTAAAACATATATAAAACGGGACTAAATTACCTGAAATTGCTTCCGCATATCTC
>CM060312.1:80983278-81015778 GCA_030674185.1 Monoplex corrugatus
GAATCTTTAAATGAAAGGGTGGATCATTTTGGCGGTTGCCATGACGTAGCTTAAAGTTGCTTCGATGCAATCTTAATATCTAATAATTTAAAGCATGCTATTACTCAAGTGAAAGATTACAATGCGAATATAATCATCATGATATTGATATTTCCATCAATCATTTCATCATTTAATCAATTTCTGAGTATCGTCACAGGTTCTCAGTCGGGAATTTGAATAGTGCCAAACGATACAGTTAACAAGAAACACCACGAAGGTGCGGATGGGACCCAGAGCACCAATACCTTGCCACTCTCCGGACAATCACCTGCCAAGCTCCTGACGCCACTCGGAGTCATTTTATCAAGCAAAGGGGGTTGTCCATGCGTTGCATGACCCATTCGGACCCAGTCATCAGTGACCTTGTTAACAAACCGAATGGCAAGGCGGGGAGATGACAAACCCCGAGACATAGCCACACATTGCGCACCAACAAGGTCCAGCCCAGCCTCTGGACCAAGAGAAGATGGAAGACCCCTCTCTCGCCCCATTATGGTCTTCATCTCTCTTTCGGGCAGTCCACCTGCCACCTGCTTGCACAACTGCTGGCTCCTTCCTCCCTACTACAGTCCCCGACACTCAGCAGTCGGAAGCTCCCAACGCTGCCCTATCTCAACCACAGGGATCATTCGAACGGCTGCGAAAGAGGCCAGGCATAACAGACACAACAGCCCATTTTACCGTTCAGCAAGGTCTGACATGCCCCGAAAAGGAATCCAAGTTTGCCGTCTTTCCGAGCAGCCAGCCGCATTAACTTAAAAGAGACCAAGGGAACGTTGACTTCGATAACACATTTTCTGCAAAAATACAATGCATGGTTTATTCATTTTCAAACTTTAAGGGGCTCTTGTTTATTTTTTTCTCTCTTTTATTTCTAATATCATTTAGTCAGGTAAAGTAACGAGGGTCAAGGCTATTCTAGAAATGGCATCTGTTATTTCTTACTTTCGTCACAATTGTAGCACATGACTGCAATAAAATAGTTAATGGTGGAGTTTAAGAATTTCTTCAAGAAGGATTTTGTGCACCCGGACAATTCCATATGCGCTTCATCCAAATCTGGAGGTAGATATTTCGGCAGATTCCCTGAACCGGCACAAAGTCCTATGTGCTAGCAAGATCCTGAAATAGGGAAGGGGGGGGGGGAGGAGGGATTTATGAAACACTAAGCTGACACCACCAGAATGATAAAAATCATTAAGAGGGGCATCGAACAAAATGGTTTTTAACCCTTTGACTCCCGCAGCCTGTCCACCAGCATCCTGCATTGTCAACTATGCTAACAAAGCAAAAACTTAACCCTTTTGATTCCCTTATCCTATCCACCAGCTTTCTAAGAAGCTTGTGGATAGGGTGAGGGATTCAAAGGGTTAAGGTTTTGCAGTTAGTGTAATAGGGTGCGGGAGTGAAAGGGTTAATGCTATGAGCTGGGATCGGACTAAAAAAAATCAGATCTTGAGTCCACGGCCCAATCAGCAGAACCAACCAGTCCAGGTACCGCTGTGGCCTTCCTGATGGTTGACCGCCACTACCCATGTGTTGCCACCATACCATGACGGCTCTAACTGAACACAAACATAAATACAAATACAGTAACATAATACGATATAGAACAGCACACTTTAATGAACGCAAGAACATTGTGACGCTGAGATGTATGCCAGTCAAAGATATTTATATCTATCTATCTATGTATCTGTCTAAGTATCTAAGTATCTATCTATCTATCTATCTATCTATCTATCTATCTGTCTGTCTGACTGTCTGTCTATCCATCTATCTATCTATCAATCTGTATCTGTCTGTCTGTCTGTCTATCTGTTTATCTATCTCTCTGTCTATCTATCTATCTCTATATCTGTCTGTCTGTATATCTATCTATCTATCTATCTGTCTTTCTGTCTATCTATCTATCTGTCTACCTATCTACATATACATATAATATGTGTATATATATGTATAATCTGTATATGTGTATATGTATAATATATATATATATATATATATCCCCCCTCTCTCTCTTTGTTTCTCTCTGTACTTGTACATGTGTGCACGTCCCTGAAGTGTGCATGTGTGAATTAATCATTACCTTATCACAGGAGTTGCAACTCAGAAAAAGGGCATGAACCATTTTAGTACACAATTCACCCGCCTCGACAAGAACCTGATCTGTCACAAAATAATACAACTTTCAAACATTGACAGTGTCACAGTAACCCAGATATTTTCTCCAACTGCACCAGCCACCAATACAGTGAGTTCACGTGGTGGTGAATTGTCCAATTTAGTTTCTAGGCTGAAAGCTGCGTCAGACAATACGCGACATTGATAAGCCAAATCCCTGGAGGATGGTGGGGGAAGGGGTGGGGGTGCTTATCTAATATCCGCTGGCTCGTCCTCAACAAAAGCATACATCAAAACAGACATGGGGAAAACTCATAACCTAGATTCAAATCCCTAGCCTTTGGCAAGCGAGCAAAAGATTGCTTTTAACCCTTTGACTCCCACACCCTATCCGCCAACTGCAAAAAAAAGTTTAACCCTTTGATCTCCCTCATGTTCTGAAAATCTCGGAACGCTCCTTACCCTGCGTTTCCAAAGTCGGCAAGAAAGAAGAGAATAAATATAACTTAGTACAGCATTGTTAATCTGACAGTAAAATGGTTATTGAATTGATTCGATTATGATTCTTGACCGTTTATCCATCTGAAGACACTAAGCTGTGGATAGGGTGAGGGAATCAAAGGGTTAAGTTTCTGCCTTTGCCAGCATGGTTGACAATACAGTAAGCTGGTGGACAGGGTGCGGGAGTCAAAGGGATAATTGGCAAAACGGATCGATTATTTTGCGTACGTGGGCTGAAAGTCTACATGCTCTCTGATATGCCAGCGGCTCTCGGTAGTCAAGTAGGTAAACGTCGAACTTCCAATCAGAAGGTCCTGGGTTCGATTCTTTTTGATATCTCCGCCTGGTGGGTAAAAGATGGGGATTTTTCTGATCTCCCAACCGAACAAATGTGCAGACCTGCCAGTACCTGATTTTAACCCCTGTCGTGTGTATACGCATTTAGAATATCTGATATACTCGTTAAAGTCCCTGTAAATCCTATCATTATCACCATCATGTGCCCTGCCGCATGGCGTTGGCGACCATGGCCCTCCACACGAATCTATCCCCTGTCGCTGCAAATGCATCTCCCATTTTCTCTGTCTTCAGCAACGCTGTAAGTCCGTCCAATGTGTTCTCCTGGGTCTACCCAGTGTTGTCTTTCCCTCCAGCTTTCCTGTTGTGACCAGGTGCTCTAATTCCCCTTTCCTCATAATATGACCCATAAATGTTACGTGTCTTTTCCTAATCTTCTTTATTAATGATCTTCTTGTGTCTGCCTCCTACAAGACTGTCTAGTTTGTTTGCTTGATTTATGCATGTAGAAGCATGAAAACATCCAGCATGCATGCCTACCGGAAGTATGCAGACGGTGCAGCAATTACCACATGTACAGAGTGGGCAAAACAACATGTAGACTCGCACCCGAGAAAAATCGAAATGCTTAAAAAGACAATATTAATGTCCGACACAATAAGATCATTGATAAGGAAGATTAGGAAAAGACAAGCAACATTTATAGGCCATTGGAGATCATTGATAAGTAAGATTAGGAAAAGACAAGCAACATTTATCAAGAAAGCTGGATGGGAAGAGAACACCAGGTAGACCCAGGGAGAAAATACTGGACGGACTTGCAGGGTGGCTGAGGACAGAGAGGGTGGAAAATGTACTTGCGGCGACAAGGGATAGACGCATATGGAAGGCCATGATCGCCACCGCCATGCGGCAGGGCACATGATGATGATGGAATACCCGATTAATCAGGTCACAGACTGACCACTGCTACTGATAACCACGTAACACAGTACTATCTGCCAGACGTGAGGAGTGAAATCAAACAAACAGTTCCCAACTTGAGAGGGATAGGTCCCGCCACGTTCGGCTTGAGCAAGACACTGTATAACTAGAAAGAAGACAGAGACTGTACGGGATCGGTCGCAACCCGGGTCATCAAGGACCGTGCCACGCCACCAGGGCGAAGGCGAAAAATGTGCTCTGGGGGAAAACCACAGAAAATCCCTTGTAGGAACACTATCACTTTCGCCATCTAAAATGTAACAATATTCAGGCAGGTTGAAAAACTGAATGGATAGCCCATGAGATGGATAGTAACTCCTGGCACATTCTCGGCCTCTGCAACAGTAGAGCAGACGCTACTCTGCGGTAAAGATAACAGATGCGATTACGCTGATGACCTGGCTGTTCTTACAGACCTCCTAAAGGATGCAACATCTCTCCTTCACAATATCGAAAGAACAGCAATGGAGATCGGGCTCCACCTCAATGCGAACAAAACAGAGTTCATCTGTCTGAATCAAGACGCATCAGAAGGTATAAAAATCTCAATGGAGATGCGATCAAATTAATTCAAGACTTTAAATACCTTGCAGCTACATTGACTCCACAGAACAAGACGTCAACACCAGACTCAGAAATGCCTGGGGCGCACTAAATCAACTGGACAAAATCTGGAAATCCAATCTACCAGACAACCTGAAAAGGAACTTCTTCCGAGCAACAGTAGAGTCCTTTCTTACATATGGCTCAATCTCTTGGACCCTAACAACGACATTGGAGAAGAAGATTGATAGAACATACACACGAATGCTGCGTGCAGCCCTGAACAAATCCTGGAGAGAACATCCAGCTAACAAAGAGTTATATGGTAAGATCCCACCAGTCAGTAAATCAATACGTCAACAAAGACTGCGCTTCGTGGGACACTGCTGGCGTAACAAAGAAGAACTGGTGGGGGATGTTCTACTATGTAGACTCAGTCACGGCAAACAAAGACTAGGACGTCCAAAGAAGACCTACATCGACCAACTGATCGATGATACGGGCTGTCAGTATGATGAACTACCTACTGCAATGTCTGACAGAGAAGGATGGCAGAAACGTGTCATGGATAGCCGAGCAAGCTCGACATGATGATGATGATGATGATGAACGAAGCAGCTGGGAAGTTTCAGTCTTTCTCTCCTAAGACTTTTGTATTTGGTGTTTGCGCTTGTCTTGTCTGGTTGTACTAAATACGTGTTGTGATTCTTTTTTTTTTTTCGTCTTTTTTTTTCTGGTTCCTGTTTGCTTGAACGCGGGCAGTCACACTTGTTTTGAATTTCTAATCACTAATCGTCACCCTTCCCAAAGCAGATCTCCAACACAGCCAGAACTACCGCACCATCAGTTTAATCAGCCATATCAACAAAGTAATGCTCATAATCATTCTGAATAGATCACAGCCACTAGCAAGGACCAAGTGGTACTATTGCCCAAGAACAAGCTGTATTCCCCAGAGGTAGAAGTACCATCGAATGGATCTTTAACTTCGTATCGTTGCCAGACACACCTCCAGCACCGGAGGGAGTTCTACCACGTGTTCATAGACTTCAAGAAGGCATTTGACAGAGTCTGACAAGAGACACTCTAGGCCACAATGAACTAACTAAATATCGGCAAAAACTAATTAGTACCATCTAGCAACTATACTCGAAAGCAACCGGTGCGGTTCTTACGCAGGGTGCTGTTGGAGTATGGTTCCATATTTCGGTTGGAGTTCGTCAGGGTTGCCTTCTCTTTCCCACACTTTTGAACATATTCCTGGCATCCATCATGACTGATGCACTTGAAGATCATGTCAGCACACAGTCAACAATGGAGGAAGAACGATCACGAACCCTCGCTTCGCGAATGACTCTGATGGCCTGGCAGGCGAGTGAGCAAGAATGGGCTAAGCTTGTTACAGGATCAGACGAAACATCTACAAGATATGGCATGGAAATCGTCACCGAAAAAAAAAACCGAGTTGATGGCTAGCTACAACACCACCACCACTACTAATATAACTGTCCACGGACTGAAATAAGGAACTGTTCAACAATTCGCTTACCCGAGATCCGTCGTTAACAATAAGTGATCCTAATCAGAAATTCTCTCGAGGGCTGCAAAGACAACAACAGCACTGTCCAGGCTGAATTAATCTGTATAGAAGGACGAGAACCTTTCCATGAAATACAGGATCATGCTTCTACGTGCACTGGTGTATTCCGTCTTCCTGCATGCATGAAAGACATTGATCCTCACAGCGGATTTGGAAAGACGAATCCAAGCCTTGGATATGAGGTATTATCACAAAATATTAAACATAAGATATTCTGATCATATCGCCAGTGAATGAGTGCGCAGAACCATCAAGTAGCACGCTGGACCATACAAAGTCGGTGTGGCCATGTAACAAGAGGGAAAAACATAAAAATATGGACTGACACCACTGCAGAATGGACAGAGAAACCATTTGAAGAGACCCAGGCTTTGGCACGCACCTGGCATAACTGGAAGAAGAACTATCAGCACCTTAGCTCATGCCACTACCTTCGTAAAAAAAAAGTTCTTGAACTTTCTCTGTCTCTCTGTCTCTCTCTGTCTCTCTCTGTCCTCTCTCTGTCTGTCTCTCTCTCTCTCTGTCTCTCTGTCTTTCTGTCTGTCTCTCTCTCTCTCTCATTATTTCTCTTCTTCTCTCTCACTCTCTCTCTTTCTCTGTCTCTCTGTCTGTCTCTCTCTATCTGTCAGTCTGTCTGGCTATCTCTCTCTCTGTTCTCTCTTTCTCTCTCTTCTCTGTTCTCTCTCTCTTCTTTCTCTCACTCTCTTTCTCTCTCTCTCTCTTTTCTCTCTCATTCTCTTTCTTTCTCTGTCTCTATCTCTTTGTGTCTGTCTGTCTATCTGTCTGTCTGTCTGTCTCTTTCCCCCCTCTCTCTCCCCTTTCTCTCTTGGAAGAAAATAACTGTCACTATAGTCTGGCCGTTATGGCAGTCCTCCCCTAGCAACAAAACAATTTAGTTCTGACAGCGGTCACATTATCTAGGTAGTTAAAAGCGGAAACAACAAGTTATTTGGATTGCAAGTTCACAGTGCAGTTAGAGCAATCTCTTCTGTTTGTCAAGCGCAAGCAAACACAAAAAAGAAAATGAAAGGACAAACCTTAAGCGACAGAGAGCGATAACGAGAGAGATCGATAGCGAAAGAGAGAGAGAGAGAGAGAGAGAGAGAGGAGAGAGAGAGAGAGAGAGAGAGAGAGAGAGAAAGAGAGAGAGAAGAAGAGAAGAAAGAAAGAGAGAGAGAGATGAGGAGGAAAGAAGAAAGAAAGAAAGAGAGAGGAGAGAGAGAGAGAAGAGAGAGAGAGAAGAAGAGAGAAAGAGAGAGAGAGAGAAGAAGAGAGAGAGAAGAAAGAAAGAGAGAGGAGAGAAGAAACAGACAGATTGCCAGCCATAGACAGACATAGAGATATCTATCTATTATCTATCTATCTATCTGTCTGTCTGTTGTCTGTCTATCTATCTATCTATTTATCTATCTGTGTATCTATCTATCTATCTATCTCTGTCTGTCTGTCTGTCTGTCTGTCTATCTATGTATGTATCTGTCTGTCTTTCTGTCTATCTATCTATCTATCTATTATCTATCTCTACTCTATCTATCTATCTATCTATTCCATCCATCTATGCGTGAATGTATGTATGTATGTATGTATGTATGTATGTATGTATGTATGTATGTATGTATCTGTCTGTCTGTGTATCTCTCTATCTCTCTCTCTTTCTCTCATTCTCTGTCTGTCTATCTGTCGATCTATCTATCTATCTATCTATCTATCTATCTATCTATCTATCTATCTATCTATCTATCTATCTATCTGTCTGTCTATCTGTCTATCTCTAACTCTCTCTCTATCTATCTATCTCTTTATCTCTCTATCTATCTCTCTGTGCATCTATCTACCTTCCTACCTTCCTACCTACCTACCTACCTATCTATCTATCTATCTATTTTATCTATCTCTCTATCTATCTCTCTATCTATCTATCTATCTCTGTATCTATCTACCTTCCTACCTACCTATCTGCCTACCTATCTATCTATCTGTCTATCTATTTCTCTATCTCTCTATCTATCTATCTATCTATCTGTCTGTCTATCTATCTATCTATCTATCTATCTATCCATGTATCTATATGTCTATGTATGTATGTATGTATGTATGTATGTATGCATGTATATATCTGTCTATCTATCTATCTATCTATTTATCTATCTATCCTCATGACCAGTCCAACGGCCAGAATGATATCCGTTTCTGAGACGCGTTCCTTTAACACAACCTAGATAGGAGTTCCCAGAGGCATAGAGAAGACATCGTGAAGACATCACGCACAGAAGACCAGATACCATGGTATTATGGAATGATCGTTTACCTGTGTCATCTACATTGTCCAGCTACAGGTCCCAGTCGGACTTTAACCAGGAAGTGTTGATGACTCGGTCACGAACTGACAGGTACCCCATGTTTAAGATAAGTTTGTATGTTCTAAATACGAACTGCCTGAAGTGCCCGATCTGTTCTGCGGTCAAGGTCAAGAACGGTCCTTAGTGTAACATATGATATGTTTGCCTCAGAGTGAAGGTGAAGGACAATCTGCGTGCGCACCTGTGTTTTACCTGTCTCCCTATTTTTATCTCTGTCTGTCTGTTTGTCTGTCTGGTTGGCTGGCTACCTCTGTCGGTGTCTGTCTGGCTGGCTGGCTGTCCGTCCGTCCGTCTGTCTGTCTGTCTGTCTCTCTGTAATCTATCTATCTATCTCTCTATCTCTCTATCTCTCTATCTATCTATCTATCTATCTATCTATCTGTCTATCTATCTATCTATCTATCTATTTATCTATCTATCTGTCTGTCTGTCTGTCTATCTATCTGTCTATCTATCTATCTGTCTTGGTGTCTGGTTGTCTGTTTATCTATCTCAATTTCTCTGTCTGTATGTCTGTCTCCCCACCCTCACCTCTCTCTCTTCTCAGCATGAACTCAGAAGTTTAGAAAAATGCATACCTCAGGTGATTTGTATCTTAGCAAATAAAACGGATACAAGTGGTTTGAAATGTGGACATCTTCGGTAGAATTGTTTATGAAAGGGCAAACAGATAAGAAATATTTACACGTTTAAAATCTGATTCGTTTTTGTTTTTTTTAAACAAATGTCAATTCCGAGCTGATCGGAGGTTTTGGTGAAGAACAACGATGCAGATCTATTCTTTATGTGTGGGGTGTGTGTGTGTGTGTGTGTGTGTGTGTGTGTGTGTGTGTGTGCGTGCGTGTGTGTGTGTGTGTGTGTGTGTGCGTGTGTGTGTGTGTGTGTGTGTGTGTATGTGTGTGCGTGAGAGTGTGTGTGTGTATGTGTGTGCGTGAGAGTGTGTGTGTGTATGTGTGTGTGTGTGTGTGTGTGTGTTTGTGTGTGTGTATGTCGAGGAGTGTGTGTGCATGGTGTGTGTGTGTGCATGCGTGTGTGTGTGTGTGTGTGTGTGTGTGTGTGTGTGTGTGTGTGTGTGTGTGTTGTGTGTGTGCTTGTGTGTGTGTGTATGTGGGTGTGTGTGTGCATGGTGTGTGTATGTGTGTGTGTGTGCGCGTGCGTGCGTGGTGTGCGTGCGTGCGTGTGTGTGTGTGCGTGCGTGTGCGTGTGTGTGTGCGTGTGTGTGTGTGTGCGCGCGCGCACGCACGCACGCTTTTTCTTGGTACTGGTGATAAGTCCAGTGCTGTCCGCATCTCTGCTGATATCACAGACGAGTGAATGGGGAGGTTTTGAGAGTTAATAACTAGTGCGGCGATGTCGTCTGCAAAATCCAAATCAGACAGGCGCCCCCCTCCCCCTTCCCCTCCCCCTCCCCCCACTCCTTCATGCCACTGGATGTCTTTCCCTTCCACGGCCTTCTTCAGCACCTGGTCTATGGTCAGCGCAAAGAGGAGCGGCGACAAGACGCAGCCCTGATGAACTCCCGTCAACACTCCAAACCAGTCGCTTCTAAACCATCTTCCGTCCTAACACAGAATCTTACGTTGCCATAAATGTTCTCTATGGCCGTTACTACTTTTGGTAGAGTGCTATGGGCTTGCATGATCTTCCAAAGCAACGGTCTATGGATGCTGTCAAAGGCCTTAGCGAAGTCAATGAAGCTGATGGCCAGGAGCACCTGAAACTCTATGCAACTTTCAGTTTGTCACAATATTAACACCATATGTGATAAAATGGAATTGAAAGAAAAAGGACAAAATCATGCGGGTAAAGGCGGATACGTGTGATGAACATCATTGTTATCGATTGTAGGCAATGAATCAATCATTGTGAACCTAAGTATCGGTCATAACCTGAAAGATAAACATCATTGTTATGGATTTTAGGCAATGAATTGATCATTGTGACCTAAGTATCGGTCATAACCTGAACGTTTTTAAACGAAGCTTATGTCTTTTAATATTCAGAAATGTTGTAGTGTTGGAAGCATGAAATAATTCCAGGATGCCATTTTTGATACAAATGTAAAAGCGTGTTATCAGAAAATTCTTTCAGTGCATGCCTGCATATGTGCCGCTTTAAGCCATTGAGTTTTGACTCTTTGTAAAACATTACGATTCATTTATATTGACACCTGTTATTATTTATATTCTTTTAACTTATTTTGTTGATAACAAGCATACTTGATAACGATATATTAACATGTCTGTGATTGCGTTTTATTTATTTATTATTCTTTTTTAACTTATTTTTGTTGATGAACAAGCATACTTTGATAACGATATATTAACATTGTCTGTGATTGCGTTCCATCTGAAATCAGTGTTTGATTTTATTTCGTTATTCCTTTAATACGTTTCGTTTATTTTCATTTTGTTACTTCATTTATTCTGTTGATCAGTATGTAATTTAATTTAGATCTATTTCTGTGACAAGTACAAGGATAGAGATTCATATGTTTAGATTCATTATTTCACGCTTGTGCAAGCAAATGTGTATGTGTGCGTGTGTGTGTGAGCGCGCACATAAATGCACACATACACACACACACACACATGCATACACTCACAAACGCTTGCACACACGCACAGACGCAAGCAACACACGCGCAACACACATACACACACACACACACACACACACACACACACACACACACACACACACACACACACACACACACACACACATTGAGAGGTCCTGACAGAAGCTTGTAGGTACTGGTTTGAAAGGAAAAAAAACTATTTCTTAATCAGATAAAACATGTGTCAGCAAGTCAAGTTCTAGGTTTTTACTGGACATTCTTTACCAGGCCAAGATCACAAACACCTTTGAAAATGGTAAGACAACACATGCACTATCTCAACGACACTTCAGTGAAGTGGAGTACAAGGTTGGAAATGTCAGCCTTCTTAGTATACATGTACCTGAAGCTGTCGAGATAAGACTGTGAGATCAATCCAGCCTTAGCAGAGGATTGGCAGAAACTGGGATTTCCGGGAGATAGTGGACACAGCGAAGGTAAAACCCATGGTTAAAGGAATAAAAGAATAAAAGGTCACTCGTAGACTGATAGGCAATGACTAAGATGAACCTTTTGACTCCCGCACCCTGTCCACCAGCATCCTGTATTACCAACCATGCTATCAAAGTAAAAGAAAATTAGCCTTTGACTCCCTCATGAAACAGCTGTCGATTTCTGGGAAAGAGAGAACCAGAGCCCCAAAGGCAATGGCAGAAGCTATTGAAATGAGGTCCAGCTGGGTCTGGTCGAGGAAGAACGAAAATGAACTTCATGAGGCTTAAAATTCCCCTGTATGTTGCCGGTGTCCGAGAGCTAAGTGGTTAGGACATCCGTCTCAAGGGTGACTTGGCCTTGAGACTCCCGACCACCATGGATGCGTGAGTTCGATTCCAGGAGTAAGAATATTTTTTTTATAAATTTTTTTTTTTTAAAATGTTGATAACATGGAGGCCTGGTCCCTTTTGAGTGTCAGGAGTTTTGGGCTGAAACACATGTTTGACGGGGGCTTCTTTGCTGAATACTTTCTGCCGTTCAGCTCACAGTTTCTTGCTCATCATCATCATGTGCCCTGCCGCATGGCGTTGGCGATTATGGCCTTCCATATGTATCTATGTTTACAAGCAAAGTAGAGTAGTTTCTTGATACTTTATTTTATTGATCAGTATGTGTTTTAATGTGTTGGTTTAGGGATATGATTCTCGCTTAGAGTGCTAGAAGTCCCGGGTTCAAATCCCGGACGAGCCCATTTTTCATTATTTATTTATTTACTTTATATGCTTGTTCGTTTTTTGAAAGTAAAATACACACATACAGATGCCACTGACATGTAACCACGATTATTTCAGAGGAAGGCAGATAAAATACCAGTATAAAATATAGACTAGGTAAAACATAGTCTTGATAGGGCCTCAGGACCTGGCCAGCTCATGGGTTTATGCGCAAGCTTAATGCTTGTGCCATGATCACCATACACACGGAACCTGTTGTAGAGTTATGCCCCCTGTTGTCATACATTTCATATCAGCCAATGAGAATTGAGGAGACCGCCGATTACGGATGGCTGGGAAATAACGTCTCTTCGACTTACTAGCCTGCCTATGGACACTTCTTGGTAATTCCTCCCAGCACACGGCAATCCGACATGGTGTCAGAAGTGGGATCCTCAAGCAAGACGCAAGAAGAAGCTAAATGCAAGTTCATACAGACGTGGAAACGGGAATGAAAGGTCGGTGATGAATTTCTAACTGTCTAACAACAGTACAGATCGACGAAGCCGTTCGCCATTTGTTCACATTCAACGGACGTCTTGGATCTAGATCTAGATCTGGATTTTAGGTCGTTGTGATTTCTATCTGATTGTTTTACACGATTTTAGAAGAAGTTGAAAAGAAACATTTGATATGGCAAATCAACGGCAATACACGGCTAACGTTCCATTACCGTCGAAACTGAACGTTAAAAGTAACAATCTTGCGCAAAATTGGAAAAAATTCAGGCGACAGTTTGAAAAACTACGCAATTGCAACTAGACTGAATAAAGAGGAAAACGAATTCCAATGTGCCGTCTTTCTTGCTACAGTAGGCAAAGAAGCAATGGATATTTTTGATGGATTTCATTTTGAAGAAGAACATGACAAAAAGAAGTTGGAAGTGGTCATTCAGGCATTTGAAAATTTCTGTGTTGGAGAGACACACGAAGCTTACGAGTCCTACAAGTTTCATATGCGCCGACAGAAACCAGATGAAACAATTGAAGCATTCATCACATCACTTCGTCAGCTTGCAAAGTCATGTAACTTTGGAAATCCACAACTGGAAGATCGTCTAATCAGAGATCAGGTTGTTGTTGGGGTGAGAGAAGAAAGTCTCAGAGAAAAATTTCTTGAAGATAAGAAACTCACTCTAGACAAGTGCTTGACAATTGGCAGAGCATACGAAACGTCGAGGCAACAGTCACAACTATCAGCACAGGACAGGAGGCACCGGAACACACAAGTCAATAGACTGCACAAACTCAGTTCTAAGACTCAGTGGAAACGGCAAGACTTCAAAGGAAGCAAAAACAAAAAGTCCAGCGTTGTGGGAAAAATCCTACTCATGAAAGAAAAGACTGTCCTGCAAAAGAAGCTGAATGTTACAAATGTTCCAAGAAAGGTCATTTTGCTAGTATGTGCAAATCTAAGAGTAAGAGGACATCTGTCAACGCTGTGGAAGAACAGGAAGATGAGTTTGTGTTAGGTTCAGTAGTGACTGAAAAAGAAACAACAAACTGCATTGGAACTGTTCAAGATGACATGTAGCATGCAACAATCACGACCATTGGCAAACCTGGAAGTATAGAGTGGACACTGGAGCGGATGTAACAGTTATACCAGAAAGAATTTTCAAGAAGAATTCACCGCTAATCAAGAAAACGGACAAAAAACGTTTGGTCCAAGACAAAATCCACTTAATGTGAAGGGAGTAGTTAGTGCAACACTCTCAACAGAAAACACTTCCACAGAACAGGATCTTTATGTCGTCACAGACTTGAAAGAACCTCTGTTAGGAAGACCTGCTATTGAAGCTCTAAGTTTGTTGGAGAGAGTGAATGAGGTACAACAAGAAGGGGATGTTAACAGTGTAAAAGAGGAAGTACAGAAAGAATTCCCAGAGTTATTTACAGGTCTCGGCAAAATGAAAAATGCCTACAAGATCACTCTAGATAAAGATGCAAAACCTTTCAAAGTTGCAGTACCTCGCCGCCTCCCAATTCCTATGAAGAAAAAGGTTGAAGATGAATTGAAAGAGATGGAAAAACAGGACATTATCAGACCTATTACTGAACCTACAGATTGGTGCGCTCCCATCGTTGCAGTTCCAAAGGCAAATGGGAAGATCAGACTTTGTGTGGACTTCACAAAACTCAACGAAAGCGTGCAAAGAGAAAACTTTCCTCTTCCTACTACTGATCAACTCCTGGCACAACTTTACTGGAGCCACTGTCTTCAGCAAATTAGATTGCAACAGTGGATTTTTTCAGGTTCCCTTGGATGAGCATCTCAGAAACTGACAACCTTCATCACGCCATTTGGAAGGTTTTGCTTCAAAAGGCTGCCTTTCGGAATAAGTTCAGAACCTGAAGTCTTTCAAAGAGAAATGAGTCACATTCTCTCTGGCATACCAGGTGTCATCTGCGACATAGATGATGTTTTGACCAGTGGAAAGGACCGAGAAGAACATGATGGCCGACTCCGAACAGTACTTCAAAGAATGAAAGCAGCAGGAGTGACTCTCAATGAAAAGTGTCTTCGCTGTTGACAGAGTCAAGTTTCTTGGGTATATCATTTCCAAAGAGGGAATCCAGATCGATCCAGAGAAAGTGATAGCCATTACCAAGCTACCAAGGCCTCAGAACATAGCGGAAGTTCGCAGATTCCTTGGCATGGTCAACCACATTGGAAAGTTTGCACCAAACCTGGCTGAAACAACAAAACCTCTCAGAGATCTTTTAAAGAAAGAGACTTCTTGGATTTGGATGAACCTCAGGAAAAAGCCTTTCAGACACTGAAAAAGCAACTGAGTACTACACCAGTTCTGTGTCATTATAATCCTGAAAACCAACCAAGATCTCAGCTGATGCATCATCCTATGGCATGGGAGGAGTCCTACTACAAAAAGAAGGAACAGACTGGAAACCTGTCTTCTATGCGTCAAGTCTCTTACTGACACTGAACAAAGATATGCTCAAGTGGAGAAGGAGGCACTTGCAGTCACATGGTGCTGTGAAAAATTTGAAGACTTTCTTGTTGGACTACCAAGTTTCACAATTGAAACTGACCACAACCGCTACTCGCTTTGTTGAAAACAAAGCTCTTGGATGAATTGACTCCACGCATTCAAAGATTCAGGATGAGAATGATGCGTTTTACATACAATACCATCCATGTTCCAGGGAAACGTCTTGCAACTGCAGATACTTTGTCTCGGAGTCCTGTATGTGTTCCTGCTGAACAGGATCACTTTATGGAGTTTGAGACACAGTTTGTCAGTCAAAACAATCAGTGGAGGGATTCCCTGCAAGTAGCACAAAACTTCAGGAGATCAGAGAGAAACAGGATCAAGATGAGATCTGCTGCCAAGTAAAAAACTACTGCCAGTCATCGTGGCCAAAAAAAGCTAGAAGTGACCCGGCATTGAAACCGTACTGGATTGTACGAAATGAACTGATAGTAGAAGATGGACTTTTGCTATTTCAAACTCGTCTAGTTATTCCTGAAGTATTTCAAAAAGATATTCTGGCACGTATCCATGAAGGACACCAAGGCATAGTCAAATGTAGAGCGTTTGCCAGAAGCTGTGTGTGGTGGCCGAAATTTTCTCAGCAAATAGAAAGCATGATCAAAGATTGCAAAGTTTGTGAGAAAGAAAGAAAACTGCATCCTGAGCCACTACAACCAACAAAGACACCAGACTTTCCATGGCAGAGAGTGGGGATTGATCTTTTTGAATGGAAAAATCACCCTTACTTGTTGATAGTAGACTATTATTCTCGGTGGATTGAAATTTCACACCTGAGACAAACCACATCATCTACTGTCATCGAGCACATCAAGTCAGTATTTGCTCGTCATGGAATTCCTGAAACAATAGTGTCGGACAATGGACCTCAGTTCAGCTCTTGGGATTTTGTACAATTTGCAAATCATATGGTTTCACTCACCTTAAAAGCAGTCCACTGCATCCACAAGGGAATGGAGAAGCTGAAAGAGCTGTCAAAACCATCAAAATGCTGTTGAACAAGGCAGATGATGCATACATAGCTCTTCTGAATTATCGTTCGATACCACTTCAGCATGGATTATCGCCAGCAGAACTACTGATGGGAAGAAAACTTCGAACAAGACTTCCAACTCTTCCAAAACAACATATACCTGAAGAAGCAATGCAAAGAAGTTCCAGGAGACAGACATGAAACTGAAAAGAAAGCAAAAACAAGATTTCGACCGGCGACACCGAGCAAGACCTCAGCCAGAACTGAGAAAAGGAGATGCTGTATGGATCAAAACTCCAAAAGACACCGAAGCTGTGATAGTGAGCCAGTCACCTTCATCATCATCTCAGCATGGTAGATCCTGCAACCTACAAACAAAAACGGGGATCCAGAGAAGAAACCATTATCACCTAAGAAACAGAAACAGTAGCCAGCAGCTCAGCAAACCGTCGTCTCCACCCAAGGCAACATCTACTCTTCTGGAACAGCAGTTCAACAACGGGAACACTGTAGGACTTCTGAATTTCAAGATAAAGAAAGCTGCACGTCTTCTGAAGACCAGGTTGATGTTCACATTGAAACCAGTGCTCAAGAGACAACACAACCAAACACAAACATTAGTTCAACACCAACCAAAGTTACTAAAAGTGGTCGACGTGTCAAGGTTCCACAAAAACTCAATTTGTAAAATTCAAGAATTGAACAGACTGAAAGAGTTCCTATTAGTTGAGTTTCAAGAGTTAGTTCTTCTAGATGTTTGAGTTTTGAGCAGAAAAGTTTAATGAGTTCAAAATGGTCCCAATGTTTCTCAACTAAGTCCAAGCACACTCATTTTTGCCCTCAGGCTTGCTTCATTCATTTTATAGAAAACATACAAATGTATTATTGGATACATCGTTACTAAAGCATATTTACAACTGCATCAAAAGAGTTAAGCTTCTACATGCAAAAGCATAGGTAGTTTTTACAATGGCCGTATATATATACAAATATATATATATGATATATATATATATATATATATATATATATATATATATATATATATATATATATGTGTGTGTGTGTGTGTGTGTGTGTGTGTGTGTGTTTATCACTCATATAAAAAATGTTAAATCAAACAACGAACGAAATATACACTATACTTACATGTACATATCTGTATATTTCGTAAATATACTCTGCGTATACACACATGTACATCCATCTATTGTGTACTATCAGTTTAACAAGATCATAAACATATTAAACACGCATGGCTTATTCAGAGGAAGAACAAGTATCACTCATGCTGAAGAAATAATCACACTTTAGTTTTCACTGATAGCAAGCACAAAAGCTATTGTTTGGGGGTTTTTTTGGTTGTATACAAGCTCTATGTTAATTTTGTGTTATATTCTTCTATGTGACATTTTGTCATCAGGTACGTTTCAAAAAGAAATGCATTAGGAGGAGGTTTTTTTTCATATTTGCGTTTATGAACATCTACCTTTCTTAATTAAAAGCATGATCAAATCAAATGTTATATAAAACTCGCGAATATTTTCATCAGCTCTAAACATGTTTACACATTCCGTTAACCTGACATTTGCATAAGCTGTGCATTTTTACTTCAACGGCACACTCAATTTTGGGTACGGGGCAGGCCAGGGTTGAAGAAATCGTAACCGTGATTTGACCTGATGGGATTTCGAAACCACAATATTCTCGTCGTCAGTTCGTAACTCTAGTGACTGTTCTCCAACCCCAACCCCTTCTTGCTCCCCAATTTGCTTCCCCCTCCATCACCCTGTTGCTCCTTGAATTCATTTAGGTATCGTGTTATTGATTTATTGAGATATCCATAATACCCTTATAGTTTCAAAACATTTTGTAGAATACCGAAAAGTTTGAAAAAAAACACCCCAAGACTTTTAACCAGTATTTCTGAGCGCTGAAAAATAAGCATCAGTATTATTGTTATTCATTTATTTACCATCATAATTTCTCTGTCTCAACCACTATCTGTCTGTCTGTCCGGCTTGCGCACCAACCAAGCCCAGCCCAGCCCAGTCTCCGCACCAAGAGACAATGGAAGACCCCTCTCTTGCTCCACTCTGGTTTTAATCATTCTTTCGGACAGCCCGCCCTGCCACCAGCTCGCATAGCTGCCAGCTCCTTTCCTCTTACTATAGTAGTGTCGACAGTTAGGACTCGGAATCTCCCAAAGTTGTCTGACTTCAACCACAGGAGTTGTTTGAACGGCCGCGAGAGTGGCCAGGCATGATGATGCAGACACAACCCATTTTGCTGTTCCTCAAGGTCTGACATGCCCCGAAAGGTATCCAAAGTTTGCCGTCTTGCCGATCAGCCTGCCTTCCCTGCGGTCATAAGGCCTAATTCCCTGAGGTCAGCGGCCAAGCCACAAGCTGAAGTTAACAAGAAACACAACGAGGTGCGGACTGGAACCCAGAACACCAGTCTGAAAGGCCGGGAAAGTGGTCAGGCATGATGCCCCAGGCACAATGCAACGAATCCAGTGTGACATTTGAAAAGGAACAGAAAACACACCAATCCAACAGCCAAAGGGTTGAAGGGAAAACCGGAGTACCCGGTGTAAGACCTTAACTAGACGCGGCTGGGGCTGTCTTGTAAAGAAAGACCTGAAGCAGATAGAAAGAAAAGAAATATGTGTTCAGTCACAAAGCCAAAACCTGATTGGAGGAGTAGGAGGACGTAGTCAGAATATATTGAAATGCTTCATTTTTGTGGGATAAGTTATTTCAGTGTTAGTATGAAAGTATATCGCTTGTCAGAATTAGTATAACACACACACACAAAACACACACACACACCACACACACACACACACACACACACACACACACACACACACACACACACACACACCACACACACACACACACACACACACACACACACCACACACACATGCAAAACACGCTAAAAACAGACTGTATACATAAAATCAAAACCATACACAACTTAAATATACAAGTATGGACAAATGAATCACTACATTCGAAAATGCATACACTCCAATACCATGCAGGCACACATACATGCGCATAACAATAATATGCATTTAAAGAAATGCAAGCATGTTGATATAAATATACGGGAACGAGGGGAGAGTGGAAATTGTACACAAACTAATTACACTGTTGTAGATATCTTTATAGTTTGTCATTAGGACCATATGGCTTGCACGTTCAAGGTCTTTCAATGAGATGGGATTTCTTGTCATGGACAGAAAAGACATGGAATCCTATTTCACAGCAATGCCTCTCGTACCAGCAGCTTCACCGGCGTGCCGTGAAAACACTATCGTCAATAATGATAACATTTCTTGGACTGGCATATTTGGATAGTAACAGCTTTGTAACTACCGTGTGCATTTCTCTCCGTGAAGTGCTATTGCAATATTCAGTCATGTCAATCTCTGTCTCTCTCTGTTTGCCTGTCCCTCTGTCTCATTGTATATCTGTCTGTCTTTCTCTCTTTCTGTATCACTGTGTCTCGCTGTCTCTGTCCCTCTCTTTCCCTCACTCTCGCTCATTGTTAGTGTGTATGTGTGTGTGTGTGTGTGTGTGTGTGTGTGTGTGTGTGTGTGTGTGTGTGTGTGTGTGTGTGTATGTGTGTGTGTATGTGTGTGTGTTTTGTGTGGTGTGTGTGTGTGTGTGTGTCTGTTTCTCTGTCTGTCTGTCTGTTTCTCTGTCTGTCTGTCTGTTTTTTCAGTACAATGTTTGCTTTAGTCTGAAAATGTATACAGTAATTCATGTGCTAGCTAGCTAGCTAGATAAACAAATAGATAGATAGACAAATAGATAAATAGATAAACAAATATATAAATAGATAGACAAATAGATAAATGGATAGATAGACAGATAGATAGAAAGACAGATAGACAGACAGACAGATAGATAGAGAAACAGATGGATAGATAGACAGATAGATAGGTGGATAAATAAATAAATAAATAAATAGATAGACAGACAGACAGATAGATAGATAGATAGACAAATAGATAGATAAATAGATAGATAGATTGATTGATAGATAGATAGATAGATAGATAGATAGACAGACAGACAGACAGACAGACAGATAGACTGATAGCAGGCAGACAGACAGACAGACAAACAGGTAGATAATTAGATATATAGATAGATAGATAGATCGATAGATAGATAGATAGATAGATACATAGACAGATGGACAGACAGACAGACAACAGATAGACTGATAGACAGGCAGTCAGGCAGCAGACAGACAGACAGATAGATAATTAGATAGATAGACACATAGATAGACAGACAGATAGATAGATAAACAGACAGACAGATAGATAGATAGATAGATAGATACATAGATACATAGATACATAGATAGATAGATAGATAGATAGATTTTAGCGAGAGATACTGAGAGAGTGAAAGAGAGAGAGAGAAAGAGAGAAATAGAGAGAGAGAGTGAGAGAGAGAGAGAGAAAGAGAGAGAGGAATATATATATATATTATATATAGACAGACAGACAGAGAGACAAACAGACAGACAGACAGAGAGACAGACAAACAGGCAGACAGAGAGACAGACAGATAGACAAAGAGAAATCCGGGATGAAAATAAGAATGTGACAGTGACGAAAGATAACCGATAAAATTAAGGTGGGTAAAAAAAAAATCTGTCGAGATGTGGTGTGGTAGTCATTAAAAAAATGATAGAACACACATTCCCCTGATCCCACAGGCACACACATACACTCCACACACACACACACGCATACACAACACACACACACACATACACGCACGCACGCACGCACGCAAACACACACACACACATACACACACACACACATACACACTCGCACTCACACACACACGCGCGCACACACGCAGACACACACAGACACAAACAACACACGCACACACACACACACACACACACACACACACAACACACACACACACACAAATACATGTATGCGTGCACCTATTACTGCACTGCTGATCAACCAAATATCCTTGAGGCTTTCATATGACATCAAAGACGAAACCAAACCAAACCAAAAAGGTTAAAAACAAGATGGTCGAGCCATTTCAAAACTGTGCAAACCGGAAACACATGAAAATTTATCTGTCTGTCTGTCTGTCTGGTCTTTCTAACTTTCTCTCTCTCTCTCGCTCTCTCTCTCTCTCTCTCTCTCTTATTCTCTCTCTCTCTCTTTATATATATATATATATATATATATATATATATTGTCATTAACCACATCTATATCATTCGTCCAACTGTCAATTACACAATAACTGGCTATCAGACGAACAAATCAGTCAATTAGTGCACAGACGTGTCATTTCATGTACCCTTCAGTGATCAATACATTCAACCACAGCTACTTGACATAAACAACCAATATACACACAGGGAAATATGTATACATATATATATATATATATATATATATATATATATATATATATATATATATATAAATATAATATATGTAATATATATAATACATAATGTACAGACAGACAGATAGATAGATAGATTGAGGCAGACAGACAGACAGACAGATACAGATACAGAAAGAGAGAGAGAGAGAGAGGTTTTAGATAATTTACAACCGAAGCTACAATTTTGATATTTTTGATTTGGTTAATCTTCTTGGTCTACTGTTTTTCTCTTTTTTTAATGATTCATGTTTGTGTTTTTGATTTCTTGAAACCAAAACACGTCTTTCAAAAATTGTTTACTACTACTATACTACTACTACTACTACTACTACTACTACTACTACTACTACTACTACTAGTGATAGTAGTACTACTACCACCACCACCACCACACAACACTACAACTATTACTACTACTGCTGCTGCTGCTGCTACTACTACTGTCATTATTATTATTATTGTCATTATTATTATTATTTTTATTATTACTATTGTTTTTATCATTATTATTATTTTTGTTATTATTTTTATTGTTATTAGAGCAAGCGTTCGCATTGTATTTGTATTCAGTTTCAGTTTCTCAAGATGACGCCTCCCCCGCGCTAGGAACGAATTCCATATGCACTAACGTCACAGGAAAAAAAAGTGCACCGACCGGGAACGAACCTCAGTTACCCGCGTGGCAGGCGAATATTCTACCACCAGACCACCGATGCTGCTATTTGTATTTAGAATTTTACGAACACTGACAATCACTGTGACTGAGGGATATTAATTCTACGCTATCCTTGACCACACGCGATTTATATCAAACAGTGATTCTGCTACTTCTGTAAGTCTGCCGTCTGCATGGTCAGCCCACACTGTATGAATGAATGTGGTCATTTTCCCCCCAGTTCCTGCTTGCTGCCCTTTTGTGGCTCTCCGGACCCACTGTTGTTCCATCCTGTAGGGCGATGTGCGATCTCCATTCTCCGTTCTGATGTAGATGACGGTGCACATGTAGACGTTTACGTTGTAGTGCATGGTACTACGGTTTGTTAGAAGGACGTCTGCAGACCTGGTACCTATGACTTAAGCTTTTCTGAGAATCAAGACAGAGCCCAGAACGTGGGTTGTTTGATCGAAGGAAACCCACAGGATGTTATGTATGGTAATGGCAGAAGTGGTCAGTCTAGGATTTTCTGGTCGAGAGGCAAGCGATTTGCTTGTGTCAGCGTGGAGAGAAAAGGGGACAGACTGGTTATCAAATCTAAAGGTCATGTATGTCTAAAGCTGTATAAGTTAATGTCCTATAGAAGTTGACACAGTGTCAAGTTCAAAGCCAGCCCTGAATATGAATTATACTGGTCTCCAATCGTTTTGCTTGTGTCAGCTTTGTGTTTCGTAGATACTGTTCACCTCCATCCCCACCCTCCAACACACACACAGACACACAGACACACACAGACACACAGACACACACAGACACATAGACGCACAACACACATACACATCACACAGACACACAGACACAAGACCACACACACACACACACAACAACACACAAGAGAGAGAAAACACACACACACACACACACACACACAGACAAACACACACACACACATACACACAATTTCATATCTTGCCTGTTCATAGGGTTTTTGCAGGCTCGAGGAGTGTGTCTGACCATTGCGGGCACATTTAGGAATTTGAAGTTCATTCATGACGAATTCATGATTTAGCAATTACAATACTTTATTTCGTATAGCACAAAATAGCCAGAAAGCGCAATTCCATATCCATTTTACCCAATCCACCAGGGACTAGCTGTCAGACGTTTTGATCCTGTGCAAAGCCGTACGGCGCTGGCAAGGTCTTGAAATGGGGAGGCAGACTTGATCTATGAAACACTGGCATCACAAGAATACCTGGAGTATAAATATGGGCAGTGTACAAACTGCAAAGAAAACAAACGAGACAGTCTTGATGGAGGCAGACACAAGATGATCATTGATAAGGAAGATTAGGAAAAGACAAGCAATATTTATAGGTCATTTTATGAGGAAAGGGGAATTAGAGCACCTGATCACAACAGGAAAGTTGGAGGGAAAGAGAACACCAGGTAGACCAAGGGAGAAAATACTGGACGGACGTGCAGGGTGGCTGATGACAGAGAGGGTGGAAGATGTGCTTGCGGCGACAAGGGATTGATGCATACGGAGGGTCAAGATCGCCAACGCCAAGCGGCAGGGCACATTATGAAGATGAAGATGATGATGAGTGTGCAAACTAAATTTTATGTTGCGGAGTGAGACTGTACTCGAGAAACGAGTCCGTGAGTTCTCAGCTCCATCCAAAGAGCGAGCTAACCCTGTTTTGGGTGGAGCACATATGGAGCTGCCAGATTTCGAAGTATCCCTATTTAACAAGTTCTATTTCCACCTGTGCTGAAGGGAGAAGATTGGCAGAATGGTTCAGACGTTCGCCTGCCAATAACTTAACTCGAGGTTCCGGGTTTGCTACCACAGAGACCTCGACTTTTCTCCTCAGTTTGACCGGAAAATCGATCTGAACGTCTAGTCCTTCGGAAGGAGATGAAAACGAGTTGGACCCGTGTGCTTTCTGGCTGCGCACGCTCAAGATCCCACAGCAGTTGAAAATCGTTAAGAGCAGGGCAATGCCCGGCTGCCCTGGTATAAAACATTGGAGAGATAGGTTCATTTCGCAGGTCCCATCCCTTGAAGACCAATTAGCCTTCTTGCCTGTCTGAAGTCTTGATGATAAAAAAAAAATGTGAATATGAATTTGAAGCTAGGGAGAGGGGGTGGGCGCTGCCCTTGTGGCGCTGGCCTCGGAAAAACTTGAGGTCTCTGCCACCTCACTCCCCTACGACCCCAGGGTTATGGAACTATCTAGGTAGGACCTCAAGACCTGGCCAGCTCATGGGTTTATGTGCAGGCTTAGGACTTGTGCCGTGATCATTCTGAATCTTCTCCATCACATAGCACCTGTGACGTTAATGCATATGGAATTCATTCCGAGCGCGGAGACGTCATCTTGAGAAATTGAAACTGAAACTGAAACTAATTCCAGTTCGAGCACCCACGCCTGTTGTAATCCACGAGCCATCTGTCGACTGAAAAAAATAGACAAAACAAAAACAGACAGACGGACAAAACAACAACAACAGCAACAAAACCTAATACTTATATCCCGTCTAATTTACACTTACTCACTAGCACCTGACGTGGGCTAAAGACGATAAGAGAAGATGTAAACAGAATGAAGCGGATATAACCTCTATCTTATCTTCGCCTCCACATTTTTCTTATCGGTTTATATCAGTCTTTGTATTTCCGATTTTCTCTGGTTTGCGTGACTCGTCCCATGTCCAGGGATTGACTTTTTCGTGTCCTAGTAAAATACTGTGTCAAGAGCATTGACCTTACCTTCACTAATCATCAGTGCGTTCCATTTTCTGAGTAACTGTGGAACCCGGATACCAAATCAGTATACGCATACAGGACATGTGCTACATAGATGATAACCTTTTTAAAAATGACTCTGTTTGACAAGGACAACCATCACTTTTGCCTAAAAGCTCAGGATGCTCACACGTGGTTGCCAAGTAGTGGGTAACCAGGCTTTGTAGTCTGGATGGAAAACATCAGTTCCGTCCTACCACATTCAGATTGGCATCTGTCCATTTCGGGGACGAGGAAGATGCAGCAACAGTTGGTTGCATGTCTTTGACCAGTTTCAAATTTTGCTTTAATTAAGAGGAACATTTCCGAGTTCCTGTCTGCAAGACAAATTTAAGACCATTCCCTCATTTATTTCTTTTCCCATTCGTCAGATGAACGACACAAAAAATAGACTGAACTTAAATTGTTTAAAACAGCTTCCGACCACCCACCCAGTTTTTTCTTAATGAATAGTTGTATATTTTTACATGCCATAGTGTTCTTTTCAGCCATCGAATATCTGTTGTTGGACGTAGGCCATCACCAGCTGCTTCCATTCACTTCGTTCCAGCGCTTTTCCTCCTCTCCAGTTCTTGTCAAATCCATTTTGAAAGTAAACAAAAACCAAGAAAAACCCGTTACTTTCAGCAAACTAGTAAATAACCAAAAGACTTAACAATATTGCCAACTGTTAACGTAATTTAAAAAAAAAATTTTTTGAGGACTTATCGTCAAAATGCATTGACCTTCCCCAACAACTGTCCATCTACGCGTTTAATGAACACTTTGTATCTGTAGATGAGAACAGGAAACAGACCAAAAGCAACATCAAACTAAATCTTGGACTCTTAAAGACAGATGAAGTGATACGTAAAAATTTTAACGTACATGTTCAAAACAAATTCAGTGATCTGGAAGACGTTAGTGACAGTGAGGAACAATGGACAAAGTTGAGAAATTCGATAAATGAAACTTGTGAAGAAATCCCTGAAGTAGATAGAAAAAAAAGAACTGGATGACAAAAGAAATATTAGGCTTGATGGAGGAACGGAGGAAGGCAAAGTGAAACGAGGAGACATACAGATAAACAAAGAAATCAGGAATAGGTGCAATGAAGCTAAGGAAGCTTGTTTGAAAACAAAGTGACATACAGATAAACAAAGAAATCAGGAATAGGTGCAATGAAGCTAAGGAAGCTTGTTTGAAAACAAAGTGCAAAGAAATAAAAGACCGAGACAAAACGGATCCAAAGGGTATGTACAGACGAACTGAAGAAATTGTCCACAGGAAAAATACATGCACATCAACTGGCTGTTTAAAATCAAAAGATAGTACGCTTATCATAGAAAAAGACAAAATATTAGACAGATGGGGAGAGTACATTAAAGACCTTTTTGAAGATGACAGAAACGAAGAACACATTATAAAAAAGAACTTTGAAGGACCACCCATAATGAAAGATGAAGTTAGAGCAGCACTGAAAAAGATGAAACCAGGAAAAGCCCCAGGACCAGACAAGATTACTACAGAGATGATTGAAGTCCTGGAGGAATTTGGTATTGAAAAAAAACAGTCCTCCTAAATAAAATTTATGACACTGGAAAAATCCCCAAAGACATATCAAAATCAATTTTCATTGCACTTCCAAAGAAGTCAAGGGCTATAGAATGCGAACGCTATAACACAATCAGTTTGATGAGTCATGCAACAAAAATCCTTTTAAGAATAATCATGATAAGGACAAAGAATAGAATTAAAACAGAAAAAGCAGATGAACAGTGTGGGTTTGTGGAAGGGAAAGGAACTATTAATGCCATATATATCGTAAGAACTATCATAGAGTGGTCAAGCGAGATGAATAAGGATTTATATCTATGCTTTGTTGATTATACCAAAGCTTTCGATCGGGCAAGACATGAAGAATTGATCAACCCACTAGAAAGACTCAATATTGATGGAAAAGATCTACGAATAATCAGAAATATGTATTGTAAACAAACAGCTGCAATGAGAATAGAAAACGATATAAGCTCTTTCCAAAACATCAAAAAAGGAGTCAGACAGGGTTGTGTTTTGTCACCATATCTGTTTTTACTTTACAGCGAAAACACCATTCGATACGCAGATGACACCGTGTTAATATGAATATACTAGAAATAGAAAGCAAAGGTAAGGGGTTGGAACTAAACAGCAGGAAGACTGAAGTCATGATGATCAGTAAAAAACATGAAATCCCCTCATGCAAAATAACAGCAAACGGCACAACCTTGAGACAGGTTGATAAGTTTCAATACCTGGGAACGATCATTTCACCAGACGGCAGATGCACATCAGAAATAGCCAGCAGAGTGTGTGTGTTTTGCTATTTTCGTTGTCATTCTTGGTATGATTTAAAACGATATTGCTGATACTACTACTATTATTATTGATCTGTTTTTGTTGGTGGCGGTGGTAGTATTTATAGGGGAAGCAGTTGCCTTTCGTGCGTTTTGTAATGCGCTTGATAGACTGATTTATGGATATCATCATGCACAAGCATCTGCCTTTGTCTTTCGTGCTTTTTCAAAACGCCTGACCAGCGGATATAAAGAAGTCAATGCTTATCATAATTCATTTTTACAGGTTCTCTGACATTTATGTATTTAATGGTTCAGCCTTTTTTTTAAACATGCTAATGCTGCATGTCTAAAGTAACAAGGACAGAATAGCAAAGTGTTTCGAAGTTTGATAGTTTCTTCCTATCAGTTTCCATTGACACCAGGAATATGTTTTGATAGATACGAGCTGATCTAGTACAGCTAGTTATCCGCATCAGTATTCTATTCCTCTTGTCGGAGACGTTTTGCATAAATATGCATGAGTGTTCTATTCCTCTTGCCGGAGACGTTTTGCATAAATTATTCATGAGTGTTCTATTCCTCTTGCCGGAGACGTTTTGCATAAATTATTCATGAGTATTCTATTCCTCTTGCCGGAGACGTTTTGCATAAACATGCATGAGGTTCTATTCCTCTTGCCAGACACGTTTTGCATAAACATGCATGAGGTTCTATTCCTCTTGCCGGAGACGTTTTGCATAAACATGCATGAGGTTCTATTCCTCTTGCCGGACACGTTTTGCATAAACGTGCATGAGTGTTCTATTCCTCTTGCCAGAGACGTTTTGCATAAACATGCATGAGTGATCTATTCCTCTTGCCAGAGACGTTTTGCATAAACAACACTCTAAGAACAGACGTTTTGCATAAACATGCATGAGTAATCTATTCCTCTTGCCAGAGACGTTTTGCATAAACATGCATTCCTCTTGCCGGAGACGTTTTGCATAAACATGCATGAGTATTCAAATCCTTTTGCCGGACACGTTTTGCATAAATATGCATGAGTATTCTAATCCTTTTGCCGAACACGTTTTGCATAAACATGCATGAGTGTTCTATTCCTCTTGCCGGACACGTTTTGCATAAACATGCATGAGTGTTCTAATCCTTTTGCCGGACAAGTTTTGCATAAACATGCATGAGTGTTCTATTCCTCTTGCCGGACACGTTTTGCATAAACATGCGCTGTATATTTCTCATCCGTATGGGGAATATCAGCGTGAGATAATTTTCCATTGACCTCGTTTTTTTGGTCAGCTGGTCACTGACCCGGAATGCCAACATTACCGGGAATCCAGGCTACAACGATGTTGTTATCATCTGTTCTTAGAGTGTTGTATAGTTCATACAATTTTAGAAGTCTACGGTCACTGTCCTCTTCGTGAAGCGCAAAATAAAGTCAAACTTTAGATAAAATGAGGACACTGGTAGACTGTCACAAGAGCGAAAATAGAACATAGTTCCAGAAATCCTGAGAAAGTGCTGTTTACTCAACTGTTTCAAAATGCTGAGTTTAGGCACTTTTTTTTTTTCGTCCGTATGACCTTGATCTTGGTGCCTTGACTATTGTTATGTTATTGTTATTTTTGTTTAAAGCCCAGCCGACTGCGTAGAGCCATATTAGGGCTATAACTGCTTCAAAACATACAAAACTTCAAGCAAAAACCTATCCGTTCATGACACACTTTCGTCACAGACACACAGACAGACGGGCAATCAGACAGACAAATAAACACACCTCTTTCCGGTCAACGTGAAGATGAACACGGAGGTCGAAAAAGAACAGGATTTCTGTGCCCGTGTTCCCTTATTTTTCCTATCTCTTACACATCATGGAAATAACATATGAAAACATCAAAACCGGAACGCTCCGTAGTTAGCGTGATAAACACTATGTCTACTGTCTGGCCTACTTACCAGTTTGTGTTATATGTCTCGACCGTGGGCTCGATGGTTCTTTTGATAAAGCCGTGTACTAAACATCCGATACCTCGAGTTCAACCCCAGCCCAGAACATTAGAAACTGGCCTGTTGGCTGCCCATCTTCATGTTTCTATCACAGGGTGCCCCTCAGACCGTATTGTTAGACGGGTAAGTAAGGTTTGCGTAATGAAGATCACGCCATCCAGGATTGGCCTGGTTACTCAACATTTTCCACCGACCTAGTCCCCCTCAGACCGTATCGTTACACGGGTACGTAAGGTTTGCGTAATGAAGATCACGCCATCCACGATTTAACTGGTTACTCGGCGTTTTCCACCGACCTCCTAAGGAGGGGGGGGGAAGAATATTCAAGCCCTATCTTACACGGGTACGTAAGGTTTGCGTAATGAAGAGCACGCCATCCATGAATTAACTGGGTACTCAACATTTTCCACCGAGCAGGATCTAACGCTCACAATGGTCTTATCCAACTGTAGAGGGTAGGTTATCTAGTACACAAAAGGTTTCAGCAAATACCAACGTCCAAGCGAAAAGTCCAGAAAGTTGAATAACAACCAGGGCCGCCAGGTGCCAAAGATTGCTTAGTTGTTCAAATTTCGATGTCCAATGAAAGACAGGTTAGTTATTCAAATTTCGATGTCCAATGAAAGACAGGTTAGTTATTCAAATTTCGATGTCCAATGAAAGACAGATGGGACGGTTTGTGACAGAAACAACAGAAACGCACTGTATAAAAGCCAGAAAGTCAATCACTATAGGAATTCACCCATTCGATTGCCACCCAGGGTGGATCGGAGAACCTAGAGAGAACCTTGAGAGAAGCAGAGAATCTGGAGTCAGCCATTGAGTCAGTGAGCGAGACCTTCCAACCTATCTTAGAGGTATGTAATCCCACGTCTCATTTTATACTTTTGTTAGGGTAGGGATAGAAGTAGGTAGTATGTTTGATTTTCCACAAAGCAAAGAGTAGAGTAGGACATAAGAAAGTGTTTGGCATTCTAGTGATATGCAAGTTCTGATGATTCGTAGTGCATCTTAGGATTTTAGGAATATTAGGACCCATGACAGTAGGAATGGTGAATCACGTTTATGCTGAAGTTGATTGATTAAATAAATACGTTGTAGTTATTAATTTATGTGTGGACTGCTTATGAGAATCATGTCTAGTGTGGTTAGTGCATTTCTTCTCGTCACTCTCCTTCCTTGTTGTGTGTGTGACTTCTAAGTAGAGAAACACTTCGTCATATACATCCCCAATTCATCTTCCTGTTATAGATGACCCCACCCAACTATCCTTCCCGCGATACGTCCATCATTCTGGTGGTGTCAGCTTAGTGTTTCAAAAGTCCCATACCCCCTCCTCCCCAAATTTCAAGACCTTGCCAGCGCGTAGGGTTTTGCACAGGCTCAGGGAGTCTGCCAGATGATTCTTGGCAGGTTTGGGTGGAGCGCATATGGAATTGACCGAGTGCAATGAATCCCTGTTGAACAAACTCCAAACTCCAATTAATGTCTGGAAATGTCTCAAGTTATACCTTCACTATGACAACAGGAGATCTATCTGATTTGAATCGAAGTGTTCAAGCGTTCAATCAAACAGAAACCAGAAATACATGAAAATAGATTGAAAATGCGTATTTAACAATGAAAATAGAGTGAGAATGCGTATTTAACAATGAAAATAGAGTGAGAATGCGTATTAAACTATAAACATAGAGTGTGAATGCGTATTTAACTATAAAAATAGTTAGAGAATGCGTTTTAAACTATGAAAATAGAGTGAGAATGCATATTAAACTATAAACATAGAGTGAGAATACGTATTTAACTATGAAAATAAAGAGAGAATGTGTATTTAAACATGAAAATAGAGTGAGAACGCGTATTAAACTATAAACATAGAAGTGAGAATGCGTATTTAACTATGAAAATAGAGTGAGGACGCGTATTTAACTATAAACATAAAGTGAGAATGCATATTAAACTATAAACATAGAGTAAGAATGCGTATTTAACTACGAAAATAGAGTGAGAACGTGTATTTAACTATCATGATAAGATACTAAGACAAAGTGATACCCCCAAAATCAATGCCGCTGAAATGTGGTTTTAGAGGACAATGCCGAGAATTGGCAGGACAGACGAAAGAACGAACAACAGTGTCTTAAAAGATCTAGCAGTAGAAAGACAAGTACTCGGTTTCATTATGAAAAGGTGATATTTCTTGGACACGCAAACTTTACTCGACAGATGCTCCCTAATGAAAGACGTCTTTCGTTTACAATTTCAATTTCAGTTTCAATTTCTCAAGATGACGTCTCCGCGTTCGGAATGAATTCCATATGCGCTAAAGTCACAGATGCTATGTGATGGAGAAGATCCAGAATGATCACGGACAGGACTTAAGCCTGCACATAAACCCATGAGCTGGTCTGGTCCTGAGATCCTACCTAGATAGTTCCATAACCCTGGGGTCGTAGGGGAGTGAGGTGACAGAGACCTAAACTATTCCCGGGGCCAGTACCACGAGGTCGGAGCCCATCCCCTCTCCCTCGCTTCAAATTCATATTCACATTCACTCTTTTTTTTTTAACCAAGATTTCAGAAAGGCAAGAAGGCTAACTTGTCTTCAAGGGGTTGGACTTGGGAAATGAGCCTATCTCTCCAAATGTTTTATACCAAGGCAGCCAGGCAATGCCCTGCTCTTCACGATTTTCAACTGCCGTGGGATCTTCAGCGTGTGCAGCAAGAAGGCACACGGGTCCGACTCGTTTTTCGACCATTCCGAAAGACTAGACGTTCAGTTCGATTTTCCAGTCAAATTGAGGAGAAAAGTCGAGGCCTTTACGGGGAGCGAACCCTGGAACCTCGAGTTTAGTTATTGGCAGGCGAACGTCTGAACCATTCTACCACTCTTCTTCCTAAGGAGAGATGGAGGGCAGTAGAAGGCGTGGAAGGACAAAGGTCAACCATACGGGAGGCATGAAAGAATGGAGCGGCCT
>CM060312.1:81018278-81028278 GCA_030674185.1 Monoplex corrugatus
CGTTCACCTTTTTTTTTTTGTCCCAATTTCTTTACTACCTTAATGACCACAGAAGCTGGCACATTTTTGTATAATGCGATGATGATGATGTCGATGAGGATGATAATCATGATGCTATGGAGTTCCATCTAGGATTGAGACTGCGTGACAGGGCTGTACTCTACGGTAATCGTCATATTATGTCCTTGCGTCAACCAGGCCCGAGAAATACAGATACCTGCGGTGCTGGTCGGAAGATTGAGAAACACTCTCACCGTCTAGTGGATGAGACTCGACAGAGTGGTCCCAGTCTTCCCAATGAGCCCATAGCACGCCCAGCTCTGGTAGGAGCCGGTTACAGCCGAAAAAACCCATAATGATTTTTGAAGGGACTGGTGAGGATTCGAACCCACAACCTTCCAGTCAGTAGTCCGTTGCGTTACACCACGGCGAACAAGTCTTGACTGATTCTTTAGCTTTTGAGATATCACTGAGGTTACCAAGGTGGTCTCAAGCTGGTATAAAGTGGAAAGAAGCTGGAATTATCCCAGTGCCATGAATCCCATCGAACACACTCGAAATTCAAAAAACTTCTTTGGTGCTGTGTTGGTTCTGCTAATTTGTTCCCCCAGTGGGGATGCTGGGGGCTGTTTCAGTACAAATAGTATCCTTACCTTCTGGAAATTCTGCACTAGAAATTTCCTCTTTTCTGTCACTCTCTTTGTTTCTTTCTTCCTCCTTTGCTTTCTGTCATTTTTTCCTATCATTTTCTTACTTGCTGGTCCATTCACTCTCTGTGTTCGATAAAGTCTTACATACATTCTCTTAGGATTGATAGTTGGGTACATGTATTAAGTGCTTTTTTTTTTTGCTCTCAGGGAAATGAGATATTCACAAGTAATTTTAGGTAATTTAGACCCGTTCTTAGATATGTTTTAGTGTCCTTAGTCATGTTTGAATTTGTATTCGGGTATGTCTTTTTTTATCCCTTGTGTGATAAATAGACAGAGTGGTCAACGTCAAGGGCATGTTTTTAGATTATGCGCGCGATTGCATTGATATGTATACTTAGTTTTCTTTACCGTTTTTCCTGTTGAAGCATTGTGTATATTTTGAAACGGTTTGTAGCCCTGATAGGCTCTACGCCACTACGACTGAATTTGCTTTTTGTAGTCACCACAATCCACTTTGGGTCCTCATGGTCTAGTTGACCACTACGCTGAATTTGCTTCGTTGTATGTCACCACAATCCTTTGTGGCTAGTTGACCATACCTTGGGTGGTATCACCACAATCCACTTTGGGCCTCATGGCTAGTTTGGGCACTACGTGATGTGGCTTCCGTTGTTGACCAATCAATTTCATGAATGACACTTGACATAATATACTGGGTATACCAATTGGGCCACATAACCCATTGGGCTCTGCCCTATTTGGGGAATTATGGGAGCCGTTGAAGTCACTCTGAATTGGACGAATGAAACGGGACACAATGGCACAGGTACACCATGGCGTGTAGCCCTGAATGGGAAAATTAATGGACGTCTCAAATCCTCAAGGGCTGAATAACACAGAATGAAGTGACAGAATGACTATGTGGTCCACATCATGTTTTTATAATGTTTAAAGTATATGTCATCAAAGACGACTGCGTATTATATTTGGTGTGTTGTTATGTTTATAATGTGTTCGTACCCCATCAAATCAGGCTTTGGTAATACATTTCTTTCCCTTTTTTTTTTGGTCCCATTTTCTAGACCACCTCAATGGTCACTGAAGCTGGCACAGTTTTTACCAAGCAATGAGGAGGAGGAGGAGGAGGAGAGGATAATCGTGATGCTATGGAGTTCCATCTAGGAATGAGACTTCCTGACAGGGCAGTACTGCACGCTTACTATCATAATATCTCCTGACGTCAACCAGGCCCGAGAAATACAGACACCCGCGATGTTGGTCTTAAGATTTGAGCAACACCCTCAATGACGCATTCATGAAGTGGATGAGACTCGACTGTGTGGTTTCAATCTACACAATGAGCCCATAGCACGCTCAACTCTGAGAAAGAACCGGCTGGATGAAAAATCCCATAATAATTTTAGCCGGGACTGATAGAGATTCGAACCCACAGCCTTCCAATTGGTAGTCCACTGCGCTAACCGCTACATCACGGCTACTGGTCTCTTCAATAAATTTTTGACTGTGATATGCTAACAGGCTCCCGCAGTCGCGACACAATTACTGAAAACAACACTTATATCTCTGGTTTGGACTGTTTAATGCAAAGCTTTGAAAAATCACGAAACAAATGAAAGAAACAAAACAAAAGGGAAACAATTCACATCTGAACATTTATTCAATCATTCATTTCATTGACATACAACAATTCTCTAGTAGGGAAAGAGGATAAAGGGGATTGAGAGAGAGAGAGAAAGTTGGGAGAGAGAGAGTGGGGAGAGAGAGAAAGTTGGGAGAGAGAGAGTGGGGAGAGAGAGAAAGTGGGGAGAGAGGAAAGTGGGAGAGAGAGTGGGGAGAGAGAGAGAAAGTGGGAGAGAAAGTGGAGAGAGAGAAGTGGGAGAGAGAGAGAAAGTGGGGAGAGAGAGAGAGAGTGGGGAGAGAGAGAAAGTGGAGAGAAGAGAAAGTGGGGAGAGAGAGAGGAGGTGGGGAGAGAGAGAAAGTTGGGAGAGAGAGAAAGTGGGGAGAGAGAGAGAAGTGGGGAGAGAGAGAGAAAGTTGGGAGAGAGAGAAAGTGGGAGAGAGAGAGAATGGGGAGAGAGAGAGAGAGTGGGGAGAGAAAAGAAAGTGGGGAGAGAGAGAAAGTGGGGAGAGAGAGAGAAAGTTGGGAGAGAGAGAAAGTGGGGAGAGAGAGAAAGTGGGGAGAGAGAGAAAGTGGGAGAGAGAGAAAGTGGGGAGAGAGAGAAGAGAAAGTTGGGAGAGAGAGAAAGTGGGAGAGAGAGAAAGTGGGGAGAGAGAGAAAGTGGAGAGAGAGAGAGAAGTGGAGAGAGAGAGAAAGTGGGGAGAGAGAGAAAGTGGAGGAGAGAGAGAAAGTTGGGAGAGAGAGAAAGTGGGAGAGAGAAGGAGAGAGGAAAGTGGGGAGAGAAAGTGGAGGAGAGAGAGAGTGGGGAGAGAGAGAGTGGGAGAGAGAAAGTGGGGAGAGAGAGAAAGTGGAGAGAGAGAGAAAGTGGGGAGAGAGAGAGAGTGGGGAGAGAGAGAAAGTGGGGAGAGAGAGAAAGTGGGGAGAGAGAGAAAGTTGGGAGAGAGAAAGTGGAGAGAGAGAGAAAGTGGGGAGGAGAGGAGAAAGTGGGGAGAGAGAGAAAGTGGGGGAGAGAGAGAAAGTTGGGAGAGAGAAAGTGGGGAGAGAGAGAAAGGTGGGGAGAGAGAGAAAGTGGGGGAGGGAGAGAGAGAAAGTGGGGGAGAGAGAAGAGAAAGTGGAGAGAGAGAAAGTGGGGAGAGAGAGAGTGGGGAGAGAGAAAAAATGGGGAGAGAGAGAGAAGTGGAGGAGAGAGAGAAAGTGGAGAGAGAGAGAAAGTGTGGGAGAGAGAGAAAGTGGAGAGAGAGAGAGAAAGTGGGGAGAGAGAGAAATGGGAGAGAGAGAGAAAGTGGAGAGAGAGAGAGAGAGTGGAGAGAGAGAGAAAGTGGAGGAGAGAGAGAGAGAAAGTGGAGAGAGAGAGAAAGTGGAGAGAGAGAGAAAGTGGGGGAGGAGAGAGAGAGAGGGACAGAGATAGAGACAGAGACAGAGACACAGACACAGAGAGAAATAGTGAAAGAGAGTGAGAGAGAAAGAAATAGTGAAAGAGAGAGAGAGAGGAGAGAAAGACAGAGAGAGAAATAATGAAAGAGAGAGAGCGAGGGGAGAGAGAGAGAGGAAAGAGAGAGAGAGAGACAGTGATAGTGAAATTGAGCGAGAGAAATAGTGAAATTCAGAGAGAGAGAGAGAGAGAGAGAGAGAGAGACAGCGACAGACAGAGAAACAGAAATAGAGAGAGAACATCACAAAAGTAAAACTTTTTTGATTTTCGAGGGTAATGGCATAAGCATGTAAATGGTTGAGAGAGAGAGACAGAGAGAGAGAGAGAGAGAGAGACAGAGACAAAGACAGAGACAGAGAGAAAGAGAGAGGAGAGAGAGACACAGAGAGAGAGAGAGACAGACAGAGAGAGACAGACAGACACAGAGAGAGACAGAGAGAGAGAGAGAGAGAGACACAGAGAGAGGGAGAGAGAGACACACACAGAGAGAGAGAGAGAGAGAGAGAGGAGAGAGAAGAGAGAGAGAGGAGAGAGGAGAGAGGTAGCTACCTTCAAAACGCTGAATACAAAAAATTGAAGAAGAAAAAAAAACTACAACGGAAGCTGTGATACACATAGGTCAGTGTGACGGCCAGACTGAAGATAGCAGACACCTGTTATCCATGGTTCTTCAAAAAGGTATTTCCCATGTCTGGCGAGTTTTCAGCCTTAGTAACACCATCTACACACACGATCATGTCCACGCGCATTCGTGCGGGCAAGGGCACAAGCACACAACCATACCCATCCGCCCACATACATGTACACACACAGAGAAACACATATACATACAGACAGACACACATACACACACATATGCATATACACATACACAGAACACACATACAGACAGACACACATATATGCACATACACATACACAGACACCACACCCATCCGCCCACATACATGTACACACACAGAGAAAACACATACACATACAGACAGACACACATACACACACATATGCATATACACATACAGAGACACACATACAGACAGACACACACATATGCACATACACATACACAGACGCACATACAAGCACTCACAACACACACACACACGCAGAGGGATATATGCACACATGCATGCACGCACACACACACACACACACACACACACACACAAACACACACACACACACACACACAGAGGGATACATGCACACATGCATGCACACACACGCGCACGCACACACACACACACACACACACACACACACACACCACACACACACACACACACACACACACACACACACACACACACGGAGTTAGAATGCATGAAACAAAATCTATTAGGAAATTACACAATCTTCCTAACATACAAGAATGACAAGAAGGAGAAAACATGAATCAGTGTTTGAAGAGAACTCATGAAGGACCTAACACTATTGATTGTTTATTCAACTCCAAATGAGTGGAGTGCATGTGTGCGGTGTATGTGTGTGTGTGTGTGTGTGTGCGTGCGCGCGCGCGCGCGTGTGCGCGTGTATGTGTGTGTGCGTGCGTGCGTGCGTGTGTGTGTGTGCGTATATGCATGTATATACAGGAGCTTGTGTGTGCGCTGTGCGTGCGTGTGCGTGCGTTTGTGAGGATCGTGCCGGAACGTTGTTATCGTTATTATTATTATTATTATTATTATTATTCATTATCATTATCATTATCATTATTATTATTATTATCATTATCATTATTAATATTATTATTATTATTACTAGTGTTGTTGTTGTTGTTGTTGTTGTTGTTGTTGTTGTTGTAGTTGTTCTTGCTGTTGGTATCATTTTCGTCCATCATCATTATTATCATCATTATTTTTTTCTGTCGTCAGTTAAAGAAGTCCCACTTTCAATGCAATGCACCTGTCATGTTGAAAGAGAGTTCCGGCCAGAGTCAGCCATATTTCTCTCTCTCTCTCTCTCTCTCTCTCTCTCTCTCTCTCTCTCTCCTCTCTCTCTCTCGTGTCTGTGTGTGTGTGTGTGTGTGTGTCTGTCTCTGTCTCTCTCTCTGTCTCTGTCTCTGTCTCTCTGTCTCTCTCTTTGTCTCTCTCTCTCTCTCTGTCTCTCTCTCACTCACTCTCAAATACACACACACACACATACACACACTTACGGGTACACACACATACACACACACACATAACACACACACACACCATACACACACACGTACACACACGCACACCACACGTACACACACACACTGCACACACACACACACACACACACACACACTACGCGCACACACACATACACTCACAGAACTACACACACGCACTCACGCGCTCACACACACACACACACACACGCACACACACGCACGCACGCGCGCGCGCGCACAACCGCATACACACACACACAAACATGTACACGTTACATATATAGCACATAGATATACACACACGCGCGAATGCACGCACATACACACATACACACACATGTATGAAACAACGCACACACACACACACGCAAACACAAGCACACACATACAAACACACATCCATCCATCCACACACTTACAACCACGCACACAACACACACACACACACACACCACGCACAGCACACACACACACACCACACACACATACACCCATCCACCCACCCACCCACCTACCCACACAGAAACACACAACACACGCACACAGAAACACACACTCACACTCACACCCACGCACCCCCCCCCCACACACACACACTCACGTACGCATCAACCCACCCACACACTTACACACACACACACACCCACACACACACTCACACACGCATCAACCCACCCACACACTTACACACACACACACACACCCCACACACACACACACGCATCAACCCACCCACCCCTCCCCCCCCCACACACACACACAATCACTCACACACCCACACAATCACCAAGACACAAACACATGCCAAATGCGAAAATTGTCCCACGAGAGCCTGTGCTCGATACATGGGGGGTAGGTTTGTTCCATTTTTAATTTCCTTCCTTTCCCACTCCCACACTCTGCTATGCTTCGCTTTTTTTCTTTTTTCAAAGAGAGATTATGTCATACCAGTCACAGAGATGTGTGTGTGTCAGTATGTCGGTCTACAAGTGTGTTTGCTTGAAGAAATGACTGTCGATTGGCGTCGGGGAGCTTTGGGAGGTGAGTGTCCCGGGAGTGGCGAGGCAGTGGTGCTGCGGGTCCCATCCGCACGCACCCTCGTGGTGTTTCTTGTTTATTTATGTCAAATCAGTTACAGAGATGAGTGTGTCACGGTATGTCGGTCTGTAGGTGTGTTTGACAAAAATTTGTGTGAACAAGATTTCTCAGCTCTTTATTTGGCAGATCTTTACCGAATTTAATGATGTCAAAAAGTTCAGACCGTCAAAGCCTCAAAAATGTGTTGTTAAGTTCGGAGGTCGTGAAACCAAGGTCAAGGCCACACGGACGAAACACAAAATTTGAAGTCGGCACTCTCTGGCGAAGGCGTGTTAACAGCGCTTTCTTGCGAACTTCTGACAACATTTAGGTGATGTTGCGGGCGGTAAAGGTGTTGGAAGGGAACGTTTTTATCAGAACATAGCTGTGGACAGACCAAGGGCAGCACAGGAACACAGAAGAAAAAAAAAAAAGAAAAAAAAAAAAAGAAAAAGAAAAACGAGTGATGTATATTGCTCAGTTCTGTTTCAACATTAAGTATAGGCCGGGCAAATCCAAACATGCTTGTGCCATCTGCTGACTGTATGTATAGGGATGCCAGATTGATAGCACTGTCCTTAAAAACAAAACAGGCAGTCCAGACAGTAGACTGGCACCCTGACATTTTCTGTCATGTTTTAATCTGGCTTCACCACTCTGACGTTTTTACTGTGATATTTTAATCTGGTTTCTCCACTCTGTGGTTTTTCTGTGATGTTTTAATCACGTTTCTCCTTTCTGACGTTTTCTGTGGTGTTTTGATCTGGTTTCTCCACTCTGACGTTTTCTGTGATTTCTCCACTCTGACGTTTTCTGTGATGTTTTAATCTGCCCCTTTTCTTCCCACTCTGACGTTTTGTGTGTTGAATTTCTCCACTCTGACGTTTTCTGTGATGTTTTAATCTGGTTTCTCCACTTTTGACGTTTTCTGTGATTTCTCCACTCTGACGTTTTCTGTGATGTTTTAATCTGGTTTCTCCACTCTGACGTTTTTTGTATTGTTTCTCCACTCTGACGTTGTTGTGATGTTTTAATCTAGTTTCTCCACTTCTGACGTTTTGTGTGTTTTGATTGTTTTAATCTGGATTTCTCCACTCTGACGTTGTGTGTGATGTTTTAATCTGGTTTCTCCACTCTGTACCTTGTGTTTGTGATGTTTTAATCTCGTTTCTCCCTTCTGACGTTGTTGTGTGTTTTAATCTGGTTTCTCCACTCTGACGTTTGTTGATGTTTCTCACTCTGGTTTTCCACTCTGACGTTTAAGTTGGTTTTATATTTATCTGTGTTTCTCCACTCTGACGTTTTGTGATGTTTTAATCTGGTTTCTCCACTCTGACGTTGTGTGTGATGTTTAATCTGGTTTCTCCACTCTGACGTTGTGTGTGCTCATGTGAAAGGGTCGTCCGTCTGCCTCCGGCTACTTATACCTTTATCACTTGCGGTGTCCATCATATTTACTTTTGTTTTCACCACTGTGACAATTTACCAGTGTCCAACCTTCATGTCAAATTTTGTCATCTTACGCTTCTTCAAGGTCACAATGACATTGAGAAGTACAAAATCTGGAGTTTTCTGTAAAGGATTTTGGATAAAAGGAAAGGAGATTGTTAGAGCGAGCGAACTAAGTTTTTTTTTTCTATTTCGTTCCGAGCATAGTAAGGTATGTTTTCTGGGATGTGTTTATGCGTGGTGTTTGGCCCACACTCACATTGTGCAGACGGTATGTTGATGTACAGTCCATCGCATTCCGTGTTCGGTATGCATGCATCCTGATTGTTTTGTGTTTGCCTTTGCCACCACACACACTGATACAGCTTACACGAACTTGAACGCGGGTATCTGATATTTCTGCGTGTGTATACACTCGACAAGGGTTCAGACAATAACAGGTTTGCATATACATTGTCTAGGAAAGAGGAAAAAATCTCCACTCTTTCCCAACCAGTTACAGTTTCAGTTTCTCAAGACGACGTCTCCCGCCTCGGAACGAATTCCATATGCACTAACGTCACAGGTGCCATGTGTATGAAAATCATGGCACCAGCCTTAATAAGCCCGCACGTAAACCCATCTCCAGACGGGACCCAAGCAGTTTTGAACCCAGACCTTCTAATCAGAAGACCAGCGTCTAAATCACTTGATGATCGCGTCCATCGGTCACTGACTATTTATACAGGGGGGGTGCAAAAGTAGGTATACAGTAAGTATCATATCATTATTATGATGCTTAATTCCGCTCTCGATTAGAGGAGTGTGTGAATACCGACGGCAAGCAGTTTTAGTATCTGAGGGATTAAGGCTGGGCTTGTTATTACATGTATATACAATATCCATTTGTTTGTATAATAAATGCAGTGAGTATTGTACGTGTTTTCTTTTTCATAACTGTATACCTACTTTTGCACCCCCCCCCCCTGTATAGTACTACACCTATGTGTCTTTGTGATCACCTCCATGGGCACCCTAGCCAGACCTCTCTGTTCTGCTTCTGTTACTTACTTGTTTACAAATTCCTCGATACAGTTTCCACAGCGCTTCTGTCACTTACATGTTTACAAATTCCTCGATACAGAAGTTCCACAGCGCTTCTGTTACTTACTTATTTACAAATTCCTCGATACAGATGTTCCACAGCACTTCTCTTACTTGCTTGTTTACAAATTCCTCGGTACAGATGTTCCACAGCACTTCTCTTACTTACTTGTGTACATATTCCTCGGTACAGATGTTCCACAGCACTTCTCTTACTTACTTGTGTACATATTCCTCGTACAGATGTTCCACAGCACTTCTCTTACTTACTTGTGTACATATTCCTCGATACAGACGTTCCACAGCACTTCTGTTACTTGTTTACATATTCCTCGATACAGACGTTCCACAGCACTTCTGTTACTTGTTTACATATTCCTCGGTACAGATGTTCCACAGCACTTCTGTTACTTGCTTGTTTACATATTCTTCGATACAGATGTTCCACAGCACTTCTGTTACTTACTTGTTTACATATTCCTCGATACAGTTTCCACAGCGCTTCTGTTACTTACTTGTTTACATATT
>CM060312.1:81030778-81053278 GCA_030674185.1 Monoplex corrugatus
CACACACCACACCACACCACACCACACCACACACTACACCACAACTCACCACACCACAATTCACCACACCACACCACACCACACCACAACAAAACACAACACAACACAACACAATACAACACAACACAACACAAGAAAACACTATACGCTACACAACGTCACACCACACCACACCATACCACACACACACACCACAACACCACTCCACACCACTCCACACACCACACCGCACCACATCACATCACAACACATCACAACACAACACAACACAACAAACAAAACACAACGCAACGCAACGCAACGCAAGAAAGCAACGCGACACAACACGACACGACACGACACGACACGACACGACAAGATACGACCCACTGCACCACACTACACCACACCACACCACACCACACCACACCATACCACACCACACCACACCACAACACAACACAACACAACACAACACAACGCAACGCAACGCAATGCAACGTAACGCAACTCAACACACCACACCACACCACACCACACCACACCACATACACCACACCACACCACAACTCACCACACCACACCACAACACACCACAACACAACGCTACAAGCGTATGCGCTACACCACGTCACAACACACCACACACCACACCACACCACAACTCACCACACCACACCACACACACACACCACACCACACCACAACGCTACACCACGTCACAGCACACCACACACCACACCACACCACACCACAACTCACACACACCACACCACACCACAACTCACCACACCACACCACAACACACCACACCACACCACAACACACCACACCACAACTCACCACACCACACCACAACACACACCACACCACAACACAGCGCACCACACCACACCACAACACAACACAACACAACGCTACAAGCGTATGCGCTAACACCACGTCACAACACACACACACCACACCACACCACACACCACACACACCACACCACACCAATACAACACAACACAATACAACACAACACGACACAACACACTACACAACGCACCAACACCATACCGCATCACACCAACACAACACAACACAACATAGCACAACACAAACACAACACAAACACACAACAACCACAAACAACGACAACACAACACAACACAACACAAACAGCACAACACAACAAACACACACACACAACACACAACACACGCACACACAAACACAACACAACACAACACAACACAACACAGCACAGCACAGAACAACACACACAACACAAACACAACACAAACACACAGCACAGCACAACACAACACAACACAACACAACACAGCACAGCACACACAACACAGCACAGCACAGACAGCACACAACAACACAATACAACACAGCACAACACAACACAACACACACAACACAACATAGCACAACACAGCACAACACAACACAACACAACACAAACACACACACACACAACCACACACACAACACAACACAACACAACACAACCACACACACACAACACACACACCACAACACACACACACCACAACCACACACACACCACACCACACTACACCACACACACCACACTAACACACACACACACCACACCACACACACACACTACATACACCACACACTCACACCACACCACAACTCACCACACCTACTCACCACCACACCACACCACAACACCACACCACACACACACACACAACACAACACAACACAACGCACCAACACGACACAACACAACACAACACAACAAATTACGCCACACACGTCACACCAACCCACACACACACCACACCACACCACACCACGTCACACCAACCACACCACACCACACCACACACAACACAACACAACACAACACAAATAAAAATTAATGATTCGATTGAATGTGGTACAGTGGGACACATTATGTATCAATACAATTCAGTGCAGCACACTGTAGTACGTTATAATATGATGACCGCCACACAACCCAACACAATCCTATACAGCGGAACACAACACCACAATATATTATACAACACAATAGGCAACAGAAACACAATATAATACACACACAACAAAATACAATACAATGCAATACAACAGAATGCAATGCAACGTTATGCAATACAATACAATAAAATACAATGTAATGCAATGCTATGCAGTACAATACAATGTAATGCAATGCAATAATACAATACAATACAATACAAACACAATACAATACATTTCAGTACAATGCAATGCAATACAATACAGTACAATGCAATACAACACATACAATACAATACGATACGATACAATAAAATACAATTCAAAATAACGCAATGCCAATACAATACAATACAACACAACACAACATAATACAATTCAATGCCATACAATTCGATGCAATACAACGCTGTGCAGTACAATACAATGCAATACAGTACAATGGAACGCAATGCTATGCAATACAATACAACACAATATAATACAACAAAATATAATACGACACAATACAATGCAATTCAATACAATTCGATGCAGTGCAACGCTGTATATGCAATACAATACAATACAATGCAATGCAATACAATGCAATGCAGTACAATACAGAACAATACAATACAATGCAATACAATACAATACAACACAACATAATACAATATAATGCAATGCAATGCAATACAACACAATACAGCACAACATAATACAATGCACTGCAATACAATTCGATGCAATGCAACGCTGTGCAGTACAACACAATACAATACGATACAATACGATACGATACGATACAATACGATACAATACAATACAATACAATACAATACGATACGATACGATACGATACGATACGGTACGATACGATACAATACAACACGATGCGATACAATACAATATGATACGATACAATACGATACAATACGATACGATACAATACAATACGATACAATACAGTACGATGCGATACGATACAATACAATACAACACATGCAATGCAATACAATACAGTACAATACATACAATACGATACGATACGGTACGTACGATACGATACGATACATATCGATACAATACAGTACGATGCGATACGATACAATGCAATACAACACATGCAATACAATACAATACAGTACAATACAATACAATGCGATACGATACGAGGTACGGTACGATACGATACGATACGATACAATACGATACGATACGATGCGATACGATACGATACGATACAATTAATACAATACGATACATACAATACGATACAATACAACGATACAATACATACAATACGATACAATACATACGATACAATCGATACAATACAATACAATACGATACATACAATACGATACATACGATAAACATACAATCGATACATACACATACAAACATACAATATACGATACAATACGTACATACAATACAATACGATACAATACATATACAATACACGTACATACAATACAATACGATACAATACAATACAATACAATACGATACAATACGATACAACTACAATACGATACAATACGATACAATACAATACAATACGATACGATACATACAATACATACACATACGATGCAATATACAATACAATACATACGATAATACATACAATACAGTACAATACAATACAATACATACGATAATACAATCGACACATCATACGATACAATACATCTACGATCAATACGATACAATACATACGTACGATACAAATACAACACAATACAATACGATACAATACTCGATACAATAAATCGATACAATACGATCGTACATACGATACAATACAATACATACGAAACAATACAATACATACAATACGATACGATACATACATACAATACGATACAATACAATACGTACAATGCATGCAATACCAGATACAATCGATACAATACGATACAATACGATAAAATACAATTACATACAATACGATACGATACATACGATACGATACAAGTACGATATAATACAATACAATACGAATACATACAATACAATACGATACGATACGATACAATACGATACAATACATACGATACAATACGTACGATACATACATACGAATACAATACAATACGATACAATACGATACATATACAATACGATACATACGAACGATACAATACAATACGATACAATACAATACGATACAATTACGTCAATACATACGATACAATACGATACAATACATACAATACGATACATAGAATACAATACAATACAATACATACATACGATACGATACAATACGATCAATACAATACAATACATACATACGATACAATACGAATACAATACGATACAATCACGATACAATAGAACAATGCATACGATACAATACAATACAATACAATACGATACAATACGATACGATACAATACGATACATACAATACGATACAATACGATACAATACGATACAATACGATACGATCGATACAATACAATCGATACGATACAATACATACAATACGATACGAATACAATACGATATACGATACAATACGATACAATCGATACAATACAATACATACGTATACAATACAATACGATACATACAATACAATACAATACGATACATACGATACAATACAATACGATACAATACAATACAATACGATACGATACGATACAATACGATACGATACGATACATACAATACAATACAGTACGATACGATTCAATACGATACAATACAATACAATACGTTACATACATACGATAACGATTACGATACAATACGATACAATACAATACAATACAATACAATACGATACAATACGATAATACAATACAATGCGATACGTACAATACAATACGATCAATACGATACAATACGATACGTACAATATCGATATCGATACATACGATACAATACAATACAATACGATACAATACGATACAATACGATACGATACATACAATACGATTACGTACAATACGATACATATACAATACAATCGATACGATACAATACAATACGATACGATACGATACAATACAATACTACGATACATACATACATACGTACAATACGATACAATACAATACGATACATACGATACAATACGATACAATGCGATACTATACAATACATACGATACGATACAATACAATACGAATACGATACAACAAACAATACAATACGATACGATACAATACGATAACATCGATCGATACAATACAATACGATCACAATACGATACAATACATACGATACATCGATATCGATACAATACGATACAGATCAACATACATCAATACGATAGAACGATATACAATACGATACAATACGATACAATCGATACGATACAATACGATACAATACGATACAATACGATACGGTACAATACGTACGATGCAATACGATACAACGATACAATACAATACAACATACGACATCATACTACAATACATACAATACAATACGAATACTGCGATACGATACATACGATACAATACGATACAATACAATACGATACAATACGATACATACGATACAATACATACATACGAATACGATACAATACGTACAATACAATACGATCAATACAATACGGTACAATACGATACAATACGATCGATACGATATACGATGCATACATACGATACGATACAATAACGGTACAATACGGTACAATACGTAACGGTACAATACGGTACAATACGATACGATACGATACAATATACGATACGGTAATCAATACAATACGGTGCAATACGATACATACGATGCGATACGATACGATACGATACGGTACGATACGATACGATACGGTACAATATGATACGATACGATACGATGCGATACGATGCGGTACAATACGATACGATACGATACGGTACATTGACTTCCGGGAATAGTTCGGAGGACATTCGGGAAAGACCGAAGGACACTGGGAAAGACTAGATCTGCGGGCTTTGTGGGTTGGCTTCCCACCTTGCCTTTGATAACATGCCACGAGTTTTCCAAATGAAAGATGCTCCCAAGATTCACCGAAGGGGGGAGAGAATGATGAATCCATCGGCACTGACTCCATCACGACTGGAAACGCACAACGGACCATGATTAATGACCAGTTGGAATTTCCGTGTGCGTGTGGAAGGAGATTCACCACCAAACGCGGCATGAAGATCCACAGGACAAAAATGGGCTGTTTGAAGACACATACGAACCAGCAGCAGCGCACTGCGATAGCAGGTGAGACGTTGGATGACCAAGGCCAGGAATTAAACCATAGTGCCAAGGACATCCACGCTGACGGTTCTGATGCGGATTTTGCACAAGCTCTTAACGCCAAACGTGGAAAACTCAATTTGCCGCCTGCCGGTGCAAAAGAACAATGGGAGAAATTAGATGAGGAACTTGTGCTTAAGCTGAATGCGCTAATAGAGAACAGTACGCTGGAACACAAACTTGACACATACGGAGACATCATATACTCTATCTGCAGGGACACTTATGGAGTGAAGCAGCCAAAGACAAAAACGCCTCCCCAGAAATCCAGAAGACAGCAACAGATGGAGAGCATCCGGAGGGAGAAAAGGAAGCTTAAAAAGCGAATGAAAACTGCCTCAGAATTCGAGAAGCAAGGGCTCCTGGAACTCTGGAAAGATCTGAAGGCCAAACACAATGCTCTCAGCAAAGTGGAATCAGCAAGGCGAAGAAAGAGCAAAAAGAAGAAGACTCAAGATCGTTTCTTCAAAGATCCCTTTGACTTTGCAAGAAAGCTGTTTGAACAACCCAAATCAGGGACTCTCACAGTGGGCAAGGAAACCCTAGAGCAGCATCTCAGGGAAACATATTCCGATTCTCAGCGCGAGGCACCACTTGAAATCCAAAATCTGGTTTGGCCTGCAGCGCCAGAAGGAAAATTCAATAACAAACCACCAACACTGGATGAAGTGAAGAACGTAGTAAAGAAAGCCAGAGCCAAGTCAGCACCTGGACCAAACGGAATACCATACCTGCTCTACAAGAAATGCCCAAAAGTGCTCGAGTGGCTCCACAAGATGATTCGATCAGCATGGAGGAACCAGAAGATCAGCGACCAATGGATGAGAGCTGAAGGAGTGTACATTCCGAAGGAGCAGAACTCCAGCAGCATCAATCAGTTCAGGCCAATATCACTTCTGAACGTCGAGGGGAAAATCTTCTTCTCTGTTATGGCAGCAAGATTGACAAAATACCTGACTGAAAACAAGTATCTGGATATGTCAGTCCAAAAGGGAGGCATACCAGGAATGCCTGGATGCTTGGAACATGCCACGTTGATTTGGGATGCCATCCAAAAAGCAAGAACAGAGAAGAGAGACATTGACGTAGTTTGGCTTGATCTGGCGAATGCATATGGATCAGTTCCACACGATATGATCCAGCTGGCTCTTGAAATGTATCACATCCCAGAAAACATCCGAACAATGCTGAGGAAGTATTTCCAAGGGTTCTCAATGCGGTTCTCTACCAAAGAATACACCACGGACTGGATAGACCTAGAGGTGGGCATTGCAATGGGCTGTGCAATCTCTCCCATACTGTTCGTGTTGGCAATGGAAGTCATCTTGAAAGCTGCAATGAAGAGTTCAGGTCCAGTGAATCTGGGAGATGGATACCAGATGCCTCCTCTGAAAGCTTTCATGGATGACACAACAGTCTTGTCCACGGATGAGGAAGAGACACACCAAATCTTAAAGCAGCTGGATGAGCTGGTGGCCTCTTCAAGAATGAGGTTCAAACCTAAGAAATCCCGAAGTCTCTCACTGCGAAAAGGAAAAGTGGCAGATTCAGTCAAATTCATGGTAGCCAACCAAGCCATCCCCACTGTCACAGAAGAGCCAGTAAAAAGTCTCGGAAGATGGTATGATGACTCCCTGAAAGACACACAAAGGGGATGTGAAACCAAGCAAACAGCAGAAGAAGGCCTGAAGAAAATAGATAACTGCGGACTGCCAGGCAAATACAAAGTCTGGTGTCTACAGTTCATGCTGATACCAAAGCTGCTGTGGCCACTGCTAATCTATGACATTTGCACCAGCACAGTCGAAGCAATGGAAGCCAAAATCAACAAATACACAAGAAAATGGCTCGGTGTCCCACCTGGTCTCACTGATGTTGCATTCTACTGTCGTCAAGCAATGCTGAAGCTACCTCTGAAATCCATAGTGGAGGAATACAAAGTTGGAAAAGCAAGACTGTTGAGCATGCTGGAGGAATCGGAGGACAATATCGTGAGAGCAGTTCATCCAAAGCTGAGAACTGGCAGAAAGTGGAAAGTCCAAGAGGCTGTAAACAATGCCAAGAGAAACCTCAGCATCAAAGAAATAATTGGACACACGCAAACCAACAGACAGGGACTGGGAGCAACAAAAATGCAGTGGTGGTCCAAAGCCAAAGGGAAGGAAAAAAGAGACATGATCATACAGGAGTTGAAGGAAGAAGAAGATGTCAAAAGAGTGCAGAAGGCAGTCCAGCAAGGTCAACAGGGGCAATGGACAACATGGGACAGTGCACTCCAAAGAAGTCTCAGCTGGAACGATATGTGGCACATGGCTCCTCTAAGGATAAGCTTCCTCCTCAGATCTGTATATGACCTGCTCCCCTCGAATGCAAACTTAGTGAAATGGGGGAAAGCAGACGACCCAGCATGTCCGCTCTGTCAGAAGAAACAAACAGTGGAACATGTCCTAAGCTCTTGCAAAGTAGCGCTAGCCCAAGGAAGGTATACATGGAGGCACAACCAAGTTCTGAAAGTGATCACAGATGTGGTTAGCGAAAAAACCATGACCCCAAACGCACCAATTGCTATGACAACGTTCTACAAAGCAGGAGGGAAACAGGTCTGGCCCGAAAGGGCTATGACAACCAGCACATTGCCAAAGGGTCTTCTGGATGGAGCAGTCGACTGGGAGTGTACAGCAGACCTCCCAGAGTGGAGAAATTACCCAGATGTCATCAGCAAGACAGGCATGAGACCAGACATCGCTCTCCACTCTGACTCCTCGAAACAAGTAATTCTGATAGAACTCACTGTGCCATACGAAAGCAGAATGGAAGAAGCACATATCTACAAGACCGAAAAATACGCCGGTCTTGCCAGCACCCTGAAGAAAGCAGGTCTGCGGGTCAAAATCTTCGCCATAGAGGTCGGGGCAAGAGGGTTTGTGGGCACCTCCGCTTATGATCTCATGAAACAACTCGCCATTTCTGGGAAGAAGAGGACTAGAACCCTTAAAGCGATGGCAGAGGCAGCAGAAAGGAGCTCAAGCTGGATCTGGGCAAGGAGGAACCAAAAAAGTGAACTTCATAAGGATTAAATTCCCTACAGATGATGTGTGCCCCGTTAGCACATTGGTAAAACCGCGTACCGCAGTTCTGAAGCGCAGAATCGCCCAGGTTCGATCCCCGGCGTGGGAAAAAAAAAAAAAAAAAAATAGACAACAGCAGAAGGGCATCCAGGAGTCATGACCTGGATGTGGCCCGGCCCCCCGAGAGTGTAAGGAATTCAGGGCCGAAACACTTGTCTAAAGGGGGTTACTTCTCTGAAGACCTTCTGTTGTCTAGCTCTCCCTAGAGTTTCTTTCTACCGATACGGTACAATACGATACGATACGATACGATACGGTACAATACGATACGGTACAATACGATACGATACAATACGATACGATACGGTACAATACGATACGATGCAATACGATACGATACAATACCGATACAATACGATACGGTACAATACGATACGGTACAATACGATACGATAAGGTACAATACAATACGATACAATACGATACGGTACAATACGATACAATACGATACGGTACGATGCGATACGGTACAATATGATACGATACAATACGGTACGATACGGTACAATACGATACGGTACAATACGGTACGATGCGATACGGTACAATATGATACGGTACGGTACAATACGATACGATGCAATGCGATACGATACGATGCGGTACAATACGATACAATACGATGCGATGCAATACGATACAATACGGTACGATATGATGCAATACGATACGATACGATGCGGTACAATACGATGCGATACGGTACGGCACAATACGATGCGATACGATACGGTACAATATGATGCGATACGATACGATACGATACGATACGGTACAATACGATACGGTACGGTACAATGCGATACAATACGATACGATACAATACAATACGGTACAATACAATACGGTACGATACGATACGATACGATACGATACGATACGATGCGATGCGATGCAATACGATACGACACAATACGATACGATACGATACGATACGATACAATACGATATGATACGTGACGATACAACACAATACAATGCAATACAATACAATACAATACAATGCGATACGATGCGGTAGGTACGATACGATACGATACGATACAATACGATACGATACGATTCAACACATGCAATACAATACAATACAACGCCACACAATGGTTTCACCGGTAACTTACCTGCCAAAGGAACTCCGTTGACGTACCAGTAATACATGGGTTGGGGCACACCATCGGCATGACAGTGGAACTGTGCCGTGCCCCCCACACGCACTTCCATACCCTGGGGTTCTGTCAGCCAGTAGGGACGGGCTGAAGCCAACAAGAATGTCATGCTCTTTACATGCTGATAATGACAATCAACCATGTCCCAAAGACGTCATTTTGCCGTGGTGTTATAATGTCATGCTCTTTACATGCTGATAATGACAATCAACCATGTCCCAAAGACGTCATTTTACCGTGGTGTTATAATGTCATGCTCTTTACATGCTGATAATGACAATCAACCATGTCCCAAAGACGTCATTTTGCCGTGGTGTTATAATGTCATGCTCTTTACATGCTGATAATGACAATCAACCATGTCCCAAAGACGTCATTTTACCGTGGTGTTATAATGTCATGCTCTTTACATGCTGATAATGACAATCAACCATGTCCCAAAGACGTCATTTTGCCGTGGTGTTATAATGTCATGCTCTTTACATGCTGATAATGACAATCAACCATGTCCCAAAGACGTCATTTTACCGTGGTGTTATAATGTCATGCTCTTTACATGCTGATAATGACAATCAACCATGTCCCAAAGACGTCATTTTGCCGTGGTGTTATAATGTCATGCTCTTTACATGCTGATAATGACAATCAACCATGTCCCAAAGACGTCATTTTACCGTGGTGTTATAATGTCATGCTCTTTACATGCTGATAATGACAATCAACCATGTCCCAAAGACGTCATTTTACCGTGGTGTTATAATGTCATGCTCTTTACATGCTGATAATGACAATCAACCATGTCCCAAAGACGTCATTTTGCCGTGGTATAGTAGTGGTTAACGCAACGGACTACCGACTGGAAGGTTGTGGAGTCCCTTCAAAAAATAATCATTGTGGGGGTTTTCGGCTCTAATCGGCTCCTACCCAGAGATGGGCGTGCTATGGGCTCATTGGGAAGACTGTGGGGCCACACAGTCGAGTCTCGTCCACTTCATAGATGCGTCACTGAGGGTGTTGCTCAAATTTTCTGATGAGCACCGCAGGTGTCTGTATCTCTCGGGCCTGGTTGACACTAGATTATCTTATGATAGTAAGCGTGGAGTACAGCACTGTCACGAAGTCTTAATCCTAGATGGAACTCTACAGCATCATGGTTATCATCCTCATTGACATCATCATCATCATCATCAAATTGTAAACACTGTGCCAGCTTCTGTGGCCATTAAGGTGGCGTAGAAAATGGGACAGAAAAAAAGGATGAGCACAAAGGTAACCTCCCTAAGTGCGATGATCCTAAAAACAACAACAACAACAACAAACACAACCAACCAACCAACCAACCAACCAACCAACCATGTACAACCAACCAACCAACCAACCAACCAACCAACAACCAACCAACCAACCAACCAACCATGTACAACCAACCAACCAACCAACCAACCAACCAACCAACCAACCAAACAAACAAACAAACAAATATCGTCCCAAAGAATATCCTGCACACAGAGTTATGGAAAAGACACCACGTCCAAGAAAGACCTCTGAAGCGATACAAGAATACTCTGAAGACCGGCCTCATCAGCTGTGGCATCAACGAGCATCAACACCATCAACTGGAAGTACTGTCCTGCACGAAGCTGGTAGATAGGATGAGGGAGTCAAAGGGTTAAGTTTTTGCTTTGATAGCCTGGTCGACAATGCATGATGTTGGTGGACAGGGCACAGGAATCAAAGGGTTAAATCGCTTCAGGGGTCTTCCCTGCTCAAAATGTCCTTGCTTCAGCTGTCCTTACAAGTGCATCTTTGAAATGTGGCTTTTCTTACGGCATAACGTGTCCTCTCCAACGAAACCATGCTTTGGCTTTCCTTACAAGTGCACCTTTGCATCATGGCTTTTCGTATGGACAACGTGTCCTGTCCCAAGAAGCTATCATTTTAGTTAGTTGATTCTCAGTGCTTACCGATGCACGCTTCTTCAGAACTTATATGTTGCAGAACTTGAGTGCTTACCGATTCACGCTTCTTCAGAACTTATATGTTGCAGAACTTGAGTGCTTACCGATGCACGCTTCTTCAAAACTTATATGTTGCAGAACTTGAGTGCTTACCGATGCACGCTTCTTCAGAACTTATATGTTGCAGAACTTCAGTACTTTCCGATGCACACATTTTCAGAATTCATATGCTGCAGAACTTGAGTGCTTACCGATGCACGCTTCTTTAGAACTTATATGTTGCAGAACTTCAGTACTTTCCGATGCACACATTTTCAGAATTCATATGCTGCAGAACTTGAGTGCTTACCGATGCACGCTTCTTCAGAACTTATATGTTGCAGAACTTCACAATACTTTCCGATGCACACATTTTCAGAATTCATATGCTGCAGAACTTGAGTGCTTACCGATGCACGCTTCTTCAGAACTGAAATGTTGCAGAACTTGAGTGCTGACCAATGCACGCTTCTTCAGAACTGAAATGTTGCAGAACTTGAGTGCTTACCTATGCACGCTTCTTCAAAGCTTATATGTTGCAGAACTTGAGTGCTGACGGATGCGCGCTTCTTCAGAACATATATGTTGCAGAACTTGAGTACTTTCCGATGCACGCATTTTCAGAATTCATACGCTGCAGAACTTGAGTGCTTACTGATGCATGCTTCTTCAGAACTGAAATGTTGCAGAACTTGAGTACTTTCCGATTCACGCATTTTCAGAATTCATATGCTGCAGAACTTGAGTGCTTCCCGATGTACGCTTCTTCAGAACTGAAATGTTGCAGAACTTGAGTGCTTACCGATGCACGCTTCTTCAAAGCTTATATGTTGCAGAACTTGAGTGCTTACCGATGCACACTTCTTCAGAACTGAAATGTTGCAGAACGTGAGTGCTTACCGATGCACGCTTCTTCAAAGCTTATATGTTGCTGAACTTGAGTGCTGACCGATGCGCGCTTCTTCAGAATTGAAATGTTGCAGAACGTGAGTGCTGACCGATGCACGCTTCTTCAAAGCTTATATGTTGCAGAACTTGAGTGCTTACCGATGCACACTTCTTCAGAACTGAAATGTTGCAGAACTTGAGTGCTGACCAATGCACACTTCTTCAGAACTGAAATGTTGCAGAACTTGAGTGCTTACCGATGCACGCTTCTTCAGAACTGAGATGTTGCAGAACTTGAGTGCTTACCGATGCACGCTTCTTCAAAGCTTATATGTTGCAGAACTTGAGTGCTGACCGATGCACACTTCAGAACTGAAATATTGCAGAACTTGAGTGCTTACCGTTCACGCTTCTTCAAAGCTTATATGTTGCAGAACTTGAGTGCTGACCGATGTACGCTTCTTCAAAGCTTATATGTTGCAGAACTTGGAGTGCTGACCGATGTACGCTTCTTCAAAGCTTATATGTTGCAGAACTTGAGTGCTGACCGATGCACACTTCTTCAAAGCTTATGTGTTGCAGAACTTGAGTGCTGACCGATGTACGCTTCTTCAAAGCTTATGTGTTGCAGAACTTGAGTGCTGACCGATGTACGCTTCTTCAAAGCTTATATGTTGCAGAACTTGAGTGCTGACCGATGTACGCTTCTTCAAAGCTTATATGTTGCAGAACTTGAGTGCTGACCGATGCACGCTTCTTCAAAGCTTATATGTTGCAGAACTTGAGTGCTGACCGATGCACGCTTCTTCAAAGCTTATATGTTGCAGAACTTGAGTGCTGACCGATGCACGCTTCTTCAAAGCTTATATGTTGCAGAACTTGAGTGCTGACCGATGCACGCTTCTTCAAAGCTTATATGTTGCAGAACTTGAGTGCTGACCGATGCACGCTTCTTCAAAGCTTATATGTTGCAGACCTTGAGTGCTGACCGATGCACACTTCTTCAGAACTGAAATGTTGCAGACCTTGAGTGCTGACCGATGCACACTTCTTCAGAACTGAAATGTTGCAGAACTTGTGTACACATCTTATTTGGAAGTGTATCCTGTGGTGCCTATGTAAATAGTCAAAGCAAACAGAGCAAGAGGAAATAAGTCAGTCAGTCAGTCAGTCAGTCAGTCGATCAGTCAGTCAGTCAGTCAGTCAGTCAGTCAGTCAGTATGTATGTATGTATGTATGTATGTATGTATGTATGTATATATGTATGTATGTATGTATGTATATGTATGTATGTAAATATGTATGTATGTATATATGTATGCATGTATTTATGTATGTACGTATGTATGTATGTATGTAGGTAGGTAGGTAGGAATTTATATAAGTAAGAAAGTAAGTAAGTTAGTGAGTAAGCGAGTGAATAAGTAAACAAATAAAAATTCAGTCAGTCAGTCTGTGAGTCAGTGAGTCAGTGAGTCAGTGAGTCAGTGAGTCAGGTGAGTCAGTGAGTGAGTGGGTGAGTGAGTGAGTAAGTGAGTAAGTAGTAATCGAGTAATTAGGTGAGTGAGTAAATGAGTAAGTAAGTAAGCAAGCAAGCAAGTAAGTCTGTCTGTGTGCCTCTCTCTCTCTCTCTCTATCTATCTATCTATCTATCTATCTATCTATCTATCTATCTCCTCTTGTTTGTAAAGATATTGCTAGCAGGGTAAAATATGCAATGATATGTGTGATAAAAAGATTGAATATATTGAATAATAATTGATTTGATTTACTTGTCAAAATATTTGACTCACAAATACAGCCGATTTTGTCGATGGAGCAAACATTTGGGGATTAGATAAGGCAGTTATGCATTGTGAAGTTGTACACTTATTTCCTTTGAAAAGATTTTCAGGACTGGATAAGCGCACATCTAATGATTTAGTATATGGCGAAACAAACAGATACCCGTATTGTTCATTCAGTTGTACGATGTACTCAATTTTGGTTAAAACTATTGCACATGGAAGACAATAGTCTACCGAAAAAATGCTATAAGATGCTATTTGATTTAGATTTTAAAGGTAAGAAGAAATGGGTAACTAGTATACGTATGTATCTGAATGAACATGGGTTTGGTGATGTTTGTTTTTTCCAAGGAGCTGGCGATGAGAGACAGTTTATTCGTGATTTTCGGAAAAGACTGGTTGATTGTAGATGGCAAAAGTGGAATGACCATATACAGACAAGTGGACGATATGATTTTACAGTTCTGTCATAGATTCTCGCAGTGTTAAACCATACATAAGCCTTGATCTGGATATTAATTTGAAAACAACAAAAGCAAAATGTAGGCTTGGTCTATCAACTTTGAAAGTCCATCAATTGAGATACAAGCAACACAGAGAGTCTGATTTGCTCTATCCCTTATGTATGCAAGCTGAAGAAGGACGAAATACATTTTGTCCTGTGTTGTCCAGCTTTAGATGAAATCGTTCAAGGTTTATTCCTCAAAAGTATTGTAGATGCCCAAATATGTATTAAACCTGTTTGTTAATGTGTTCAACTCGTTTCGATTACATTTAGAATTTTGGTTTGTTCCTGCTCAAAGCAGTTAAAATCAGGGAAATTGCTTTATCGTAATATAAGTTTATTTTATTGTTGATTGTTAATCCTATGATTTGATATCTGATTATTTCATTGTACTTATAAGCACCCCTTCAGTAGGGGCTATGGCCTTTCTTGAATGAAAATTCTGAAGTCTACATGTAAAGTCTGAACTCTCTCTCTCTCTTCTCTCTCTCTCTCTCTCTCTCTCTCTCTCTTCTCCCTCTTCCTCTTCCCCCCTCTCTCTTTGTCCTTTGTTATCTCATGTATCCTCCTGTTTCCTGGTATTCCGTAGTAGGGAGCAAATCCACTGAGGAGATCACTCTTCTTCTGGATCTTTTGACATGCTGGAAGCCCTTAGTCTGGTGCTATGCCATGTTGCAAAAAGCTGTTCAATAAATATATATGTGAACAAATAAAATAAATAAAACAAATAAATAAATAAATAAATACATAAATAAATAAATAAATAAAACACGTGACCGTAGGAACTTAAAAGAAGAAAAAAGAAAGAAATTTCGCTTTGTATTTGTTGTTGTTACTGTCATTGTTGTAACTGGACATGTTTATATAATCACTATGACAATGTTGAAGTCATTGGTAATTTGGGGTGTTTTTTTTTGTGATACTGAATACTTATCTAATCATGTACATTATCGTAACACTTTTATGATAATAATCTAATCATGTACACTATCATAACACGTTTATAATAATAATCTAATCATGTACACTATCATAACACTTTATGATAATAATCTAATCATGTCACACTATTATAACACGTTTATGATAATAATCTAATCATGTACACTATCATAACACGTTTATGATAATAATCTAATCATGTACACTATTGTAACACGTTTATGATAATAATCTAATCATGTACACTATCATAACACGTTTATGATAATAATCTAATCATGACACTATCGTACCCCGTTTATGATAATAATCTAATCATGTACACTATCAAACACGTTTTTTGATAATAATCTAATCATGTACACTATTTACACGTTTATGATAAAATCTAATCATGTACACTATCATAACACGTTTATGATAATAATCTAATCATGTACACTATGTAACTCGTTTATGATAATAATCTAATCATGTACACTATCGTAACTCTTTATGATAATAATCTAATCATGTACACTATTGTAACACGTTTATGATAATAATCTAATCATGTACACTATTCATAACACTTTATGATAATAATCTAATCGTGTACATATCATAACACTTTATGATAATAATCTAATCATGTACACTATCAGAACTCGTTTATGATAATAATTAATCATGTACAATATCATAACACTTATGATAATATCTAATCATGTACACTATCGTAACAGTTTGTAAAATAATCTAATCATGGGCATATCATAACTTTGTGTAATAATTAATTCAAGTAACTATCGCAACTACGTTTATGAAAAATCTAACATTACACAGATGTACCAAATGTGAGTGATAATAGATCATGAACAATCGTAAACTCGTTTCATGATAATAATCTAATTTAAACACTTGTAAACTTTTAATGATAATAATCTAATTCAATACGCTAATTGGTAACATTTATGTTAATACCTAAATCATGTACACTATCGTAACTCTTTCATGATAATAATCTAATCATATACACTATTGTAACACGTTTATGATAATAATCTAATCATGTACACTATCGCAACACGTTTATGATAAAAATCTAATCATGTACACTATTGTAACACGTTTATGATAATAATCTAATCATGTACACTATCGTAACTCTTTCATGATAATAATCTAATCATATACACTATCGTAACTCTTTCATGATAATAATCTAATCATGTACACTATCGTAACTCTTTCATGATAATAATCTAATCATGTACACTATTGTAACATTTTTATGGTAATAATCTAATCATATACAGAATCATAACACTTTTGTGATAATAATCTAATCGTGTACACTATCGTAACTCTTTCATGATAATAATATAATCATGTACAGAATCATAACACCTTAGTGATAATAGTCTAAGCATGTACAGTATCATAACATTTGTCAAAATGTCGAAATCTAATGGTCGAATGTGAGTTCAAATGTATGATCTTTGGTCGGTGAAATTAAATTCAAATAAACAATGGCAGTCGCACTCCGATTCCAGAAAAGGATCAGAAGGGAGTCCAGAAAAGGGAGTCCAGAAAAGGGAGTCCAGAAAAGGGAGTCCAGAAAAGGGAGTACGGATTTATACTTATTCTGATTTTGAAAGCAACCTGTCAAACTTACACTCTACACGAATATCGATCTGCCGTTCGACATAGCTGGCTGAAACGGGGTTGGTGGCTAAGCATTTGTACGTTCCAGCATCCTCAAATCGAATGTTCTGGAACATCAGTTCCTGGCCAAAGCTTTGCACCTGGGTGTTATTGGGCAGACTCGTTCCACTTACTCTCTCCCATGTCACGATGGGGGTGGGGCTGAAAAGTGATGAATAATAATAACCATGATGACAATGTATATGTGATGATAATCATCAAAATAATAACAATGATATAAGATTGCTAAGAATAATGATGATCATCGTCCAAGAATGATGATGATGATGGTGGTGATGAGGCCAAAAATAATTATACTACCAACACCAAGAGTAACATAACATAACATAACATAACATAACATAACATAGCATACATGGTGTTCGTCTGTCGTCGTCTACAATGACCACGGCCTCATGAAGTTGATTTGAGTCAGTGTGTCCGGAGGTGACTGATCAATCCGATCCGGGCACGGAAGTAACGTCCACAGGTTGGACATCTGTGGTCGGTTACTGTGGTTGAAGGGTTTGCAGCCCTAGCTTTCCGTGCAGCTCGTTTTTCTTGTGCAGATTGGATACGAGACACTTCTGAAGTGGTACATCCGGTTTCGATTCTTCTACGCCAGACTGTACGGTCGAGGGCAAGGTTTTCCCAATTCTCCCAGTCTATGTTGAGGGACTTTAGCGATGCCTTGAAGCTGTCTTTAAACCGTTTTCTCTGGCCTCCAACTGTTCTTTTGCCAGACGCTAGTTCCCCGTAGAGGAGTTGCTTCGGAATTCTGGTGTCAGACATCTGGTACACATAGCCGGCCCAGCGAACTTGACACTTTTGAAGTAAAGTGTGGATGGAGGGGAGATTGGCTCTCTATGGTACTTCTGTATCAGGGATCTTCTCTTGCCATCGGATATTGAGAATCTTTCTGAGGCTTTTGGTATGAAAATGATTCAATTTCCTTGCGTGACTACTGTAAACAGTCCAGGTCTCACTGCCGTAGAGGAGAGTGGTGAGGACCACCGCTTTGTACACTTTGAGTTTAGCTGTGGCCGAGATACCTCTTCTGTCCCATACAGTAGGACGCAGCCTCCCAAATGCAGTGCTGGCCTTAGCTATGCGTTTTTTGACTTCGTCGTCAATATGCACACAACGTGATAGGGAACTGCCGAGATATGTGAAGTTGTCGACTGCATGTAGTTTTGTGCCCTTGACCTCGATAATTGGTTCAGTATATGGAACACCTGGAGGAGGCTGATACATGACTTCGGTTTTCTTGGTGCTTATTGTAAGACCGAAGTTGTCGCAAGCAGTTGAAAATGTGTCCATGCATTGTTGCATCTGTTGACCACTGTAAGCATTTAACGCACAATCGTCTGCGAAAAGGAGGTCACGAAGAGTGCTGTAACTGCATTTAGTGGTCGCCTTGAGGCGTCTTGTGTTGTACAACTTGCCATCTGTGCAGTAGCATATATCTATGCCAGGGTCTTCTGGAGAGAATGCATCTGATAACATTGCCGAGAACATCATAGAGAATAGTGTAGGCGCAAGGACGCATCCTTGTTTCACGCCATTGCTGACTGGAAAGTCTCTGGACATTTCTCCGTCATCAAGGACCCGTGCCATCATACCATCGTGGAATTGTCGCACCATATTTACGAAGGCTGGAGGGCAGCCGAACTTCGCCATTATCTTCCACAGCCCCTCGCGACTCACCGTATCAAACGCTTTTGTCAAGTCGACAAAGGTTGTGTACAGTGCTCGGTGTTGTTCCTGCGCCTTTTCTTGCAGTTGACGAGCAGCAAAGATCATGTCCACCGTACCTCTCCCAGCCCGAAATCCACATTGACTCTCTGGCAACAGACCCTGCTCAAGATGATTAGTGAGGTGGTTCAGCAGCACCCTTGCTAATATCTTGCCTGCAATAGACAGTAGTGTGATATTCCTCTGTGGTTGTCACATGATTGTTTGTTTCCCTTCCTCTTGTATAGGTGGACTATTGAGGCATCCTTGAAGTCTTGAGGAGTGACTGACTGTTGCAGAGTGTTACAAACATCTCAGTTAATTTTTGTGTGAGCATTGGACCTCCCGCTTTGTAGATCTCAGCAGGTATGGCGTCAGCGCCAAGGGCCTTGCCACAGAAGAGTTGGCCAATGGCCTTTGTGACCTCTTGTATGTTAGGTGGTACATCAAGTTGGTTGTTCTTTTCTATTTGAGGGAGGCGATCAATGGCTGCTTCATTTATTGAGGAAGGGCGGTTCAAGACACTGTTGAAGTGATCCGCCCACCTTTCAAGAATTTTTGACCGCTCGGTGATCAACATTTCCCCATCCGCAGATACGTAGTAGTGGAGAGGTGCCAGATGACGTTGGCCCATAGATAGCCTTCAGGGCATCATAAAACCTTTTCGAGTCGTGACGGTCTGCATATAGCTGGATTTCATCAGCCTTGTCACTTAGCCACTTGTCTTGCATGTTCCTCAGTTTTGCCTGAACTTGTCGACGACTCTCCATGAATGCAGTTTTCTTTGAATCAGACTTTGGGTCACACTGGTAGGCAAGATGGCGTCTGTGCTTTTCATCCAGAAGGGTTTGGATATGCTGGTCGTTTTCATCAAACCAGTCTTGATGTTTTCGTGTGACAGGTCCTATTTTCTCTAGAGCTGATGCATAGACATGGTCCCTGAAGATTGCCCACTCTTCTTCGACACTAGCATTACCAAAATGAAGGTCAGCCAGCTTGACTTTCAAGTCACTAATGAGGTTCTCTACAGTGGTTTCCTCTTTTAGTTTTGAAGTGTTTAGTCTCTTTGGTGGGGGTTTCGTGCCTTGAGGCCTGCGCTTTGGTTTGATGCGGACGTTAAGCTTTGAGATGACTAGCCGGTGGTCTGTCCAGCATTCAGCGCCACACATGGCTTTAGTTACTCGTACATCATCTTTGTCAGCCTTTCTGGTAATGACATAGTCCAACATGTGCCAGTGCCTGGATCTAGGGTGCATCCATGTTGTCTTCTTTCTGGTTGCCAATTGAAATAGCGTGTTAGTGACGACCAAGTTGTGTGAGCTGCATGTCTGAAGGAGGAGTTGTCCATTGCTGTTGCAATTCCCTATGCCATGTTTGCCAATGATGCCTTCCCATGCTTCATAGTCGGACCCAACTCTTGCATTGAAGTCCCCGGGAACCAGAAGTTTGTCAGCTCTGGGAACGCTTGTTAGTAGAGAATCCGGATCTTCATAGAACTTCTCTTTGGTCTCTTCAGGATTTGTCATTGTTGGGGCGTAAGCACTGATCAGTGTGGCTTGCTTTTTGTCTATGAGGGGCAAGTGCATCACCATGAGTCTGTCATTGTAACCTTTAGGCAGTCGTTCAAGGTTCTTAACTAGACTGGACTTGATCGCAAAGCCTACTCCAGATTCACGGCGTTCTTCTTGTTTACGTCCACTCCAGAAGAATGTATAGCCAGCACCTGTCTCAGTGAGTTGACCTTCTTCAGTTAGTCTGGTCTCTGATAGAGCGGCAATATCAACCTTGTAACGAGCTAGTTCTCTAGCAACCAGTGCAGTTCTTCTATCAGCTTTGGCATTGTCTAGAAGTGTACGTACATTCCATGTACCTATGGTGAGTCTTGTCACCTTTCTTTCGTTTTTGTTTTTTCGACCGCTAAATGGGATCCCTACCAGCCGCAGTATGCTGATCCGGGTAGGTTGAAGCAGGCAATGTTTAGGGCACCTTTTCTAGCCCCTTCCTCATTCTAGGAGGTGAGCAGTGTGGGTCCTGAAGAGGGCTGCTCAGTCACTCAGGATGTTGCCGGGTTCCTCTGCTGCTTCGTTCATTGGAAGACGACCAGTGTCCTGAGCCGCCTGTGTGCAGGTTTGCGGCTGTAGTTGCCAGTGTATCCTCACCTACTACGTCGTAGCGCCCCCATCGCCACAGGGCTTTACGGTTGAAACTTTCAACCGTGAGTGTGAAGCCATGACATGCGCTGAGATTTTGATTAAAGTGTAGATAACTTGCGCAGCATCATCCACACTCTCTCGTCCAGGACCACCTGGATCCAGTGGCAAGACATGGTCAAGACGGTTGGAGATGATTCTGGGTGCAGAATTTTGCCGGAGACTTGACAGAGTTTGAACAAAATACCGCCTAACGGGGCTCCGCTCCGATTTTTCTGTAGGGGTTGTTTCCCTTAGCCTT
>CM060312.1:81058278-81063278 GCA_030674185.1 Monoplex corrugatus
CGCTGCAAATTTCGAAGAGCTCATTTGTGTAAGTGGATATTGTTTCTTGTGTCTTTATTGTTCTTGCTCTCTTGGGGAAATGGATGTCAGACCGAATTTTAAGATCCATGTCAACATAATTAGTTACTGCATTTGCTCTCACTATATATTTAGCAGCTGATAACTTCCTCCAGTCTTCCAAAGGAAGGATGCCGGCTGTTTTATATACCTCTTGTGTTTTTGTATACACCGGTACCCAAAGAGCACATTTAACAGCTTTACTATCTAAGCTTTGAAGTTTTTTCAAATAACATTTTGGAGCTGAAAAAATAGACCTCTTGGCCATAAGCCAACTTTGATCTGACTAAAGCTGTTACAAGATGTAACAACGTTTTAGTGTCCTGCCCCCATGACTGTTTACTAATTTTTGTTGTTGAATTAATAATAATAATAATAATTACAATATTTATATAGCGCAAAATCTTGATAAAATCAAATCTAAGCGCTGAAACACACACACACGCACGCACGCACGCACGCACACACACGCACCCACGCACACACACACACACACACACACACACACACACACACACAACACACGGCTATAAATGGGAAGAAAGAATAAAAACAATGGAAAATTATAGAGAGCATATTATATACAATTATATATTGCAATGTGATTCCCCTCCGAGTGGAGACAGGCTGCAGAGGGGATTGAGTGAGGTCAGAATTTTATGCAGAGGAGAAAAGGTGAGTTTTGAGAGCGGACTTGGAGACAAAAGTAGGTTGCTGACGGACTGAGAGAGGAAGTTTGTTCCAGGAGAGTGGACCAGAAACAGAGAAGGCTCGTGGACCATAGGTATTGAGCTTAGTGCGTGGAAAGCGAAAAGTCAGAGGATCGGAGTTAGAGCGGAGGGTACGTGAGGGAACATAGATCTCAAGTAGGCTTGACAAGTAATCGGGGCTGCGTTATTGAGGCTTTTGTAGCACATGGTGTCTAGTTTGTACTGTATGCGCTTTGATACAGGGAGCCAGTGAAGTTGTGCCAGGAGAGGAGATATGTGGTCAGCTTTTTTTCTTTTTGAGTACAAGGCGTTCAGCATTGTTTTGAATGCGCTGTAGGATGTGAGTGGTGGAGGCAGGAAGACCGGACAGGAGTGAATTGCAATAGTCAATGCGAGACATTATGAAGGAGAGAACGAGTTTTGCAGTTGTTTCCACAGAGAGATACTTCCTGATCAGGCTTATACGATGGAGGTGATAGTAGCAAGATCTGGCAGTTTGAGAAACAAAGTTGTTCATGGAGAGGGTAGAGTCAATGCAGACACCAAGGTTTTTAGCTGAATCAGAAATTGGGACTGATGTGTTACATAATGGGAAGAAAGAGGAGGCAGCTGAGAAAGTTTCTGACAGGTGCCAATGAGGATAGCTTCTGTCTTGTCATCATTTAGCTGAAGTTTTGTTGTATGTCATCCAATTTTTGATGTCCGAGTAACACTCAGTGGTGCGAGTCAAGAGGCGCTGTATATTGTCAGGTGAGTCACTGTCTTGAAGTTGGTGTCATCAGCATAGAAGTGGTGTTTTATAGAGTGGGAGTTGATGATGGTGACAGGGGGGAGGTGTAAAGAGTGAAAAGAACAGGGCCAAGGACAGATCCTTGTGGAACACCACAGGTCAGGTATGCAGGTTGAGAGTAAGTGCCATTGATGAGAACAGTTTGTTTTCTGTTTGATAGATAAGAAGTGAACCAGGAGAGAGCAATGTCAGAGATGCCAAAAGTATGATGAAGTCTAGAAAGGAGAATACCATGATCAATGGTATCAAAGGCTGCAGACAGATCAAGGAGTGTGAGGAGAGAGACTTTGCCAGTATCAGTTGCAAGGAGGAGATTGTTGAGAATGTGTAGCAAGACAGTTTCAGTGCTATGGCACTGGCAGTAGGCTGACTGGAAAGGATTGAGGAGATTGTTGGCAGACAGGTGAGAGTTCAGTTGGTTGAGGACAACTTTTTCAAGCAGTTTTGACAAGAAAGAGAGATTAATAATAATAATAATATATTTTATTTATATAGCGCAAAATCTTGATAAAATCAAATCTAAGCGCTGAGCGTATGCATGCATACATACCTACATACATATGAGCGTATACATGCATACATACATGCATACATACTTACATACATAAATCTAAGCTGAGCGTATACATGCATACATACATACATACATAAATCTAAGCGTATACATACATACATACATACATACATACGTACGCACATACATACATAATAATTACAATATTTATATAGCGCAAAATCTCGACAAAATCAAATCCAAGCGCCGAAAAGACACACACGCACACACGCACGCACGCACACACACGCACACACACACACACACACACACACACACACACACACACACACACACACACACACACACACACACACACACACGCGCGCGCATGGCCACAAATGGGGAGAAAGAATAAAAGCAATAAAAGCAAGAATAAAACCAATGGAAAACCACAGAGAGCACATCATATACAATTATATATTAAAACAAAGTGATTCCCCTCCGAGCGGAGACAGGCTGCAGAGGGGGGTTGAGTGAGGTTAGGATTTTATGCAGAGGAGAAAAGGTGAGTTTTGAGAGCGGACTTGAAGGAGGCAAAAGTAGGTTTCTGACCCACTGAGAGAGGAAGTTTGTTCCAGGAGAGTGGACCAGAAACAGAGAAGGCTCGTGGACCATAGGTATTGAGCTTAGTGCGTGGAAAGCGAAAAGTCAGAGGATCGGAGGCAGAGCGGAGGGTACGTGAGGGAACATAGATCTCAAGTAGGCTTGACAGGTAATCGGGGGCTGCGTTATTGAGGCTTTTGTAGCACATGGTGTCTAGTTTGTACTGTATGCGCTTTGATACAGGGAGCCAGTGAAGTTGTGCCAGGAGAGGAGATATGTGGTCAGCTTTTTTCTTTTTGAGTACAAGGCGTACAGCATTGTTTTGAATGCGCTGTAGGATGTGAATGGTAGAGGCAGGAAGACCAGACAGGAGTGAATTGCAATAGTCAATGCGAGACATTATGAAGGAGAGAACGAGTTTTGCAGTTGTTTCCACAGAGAGATACTTCCTGATCAGGCTTATACGATGGAGATGATAGTAGCAAGATCTAGCAGTTTGAGAAACAAAGTTGTTCATGGACAGGGTAGAGTCAATGCAGACACCAAGGTTTTTAGCTGAATCAGAAATTGGGACTGATGTGTTACATAATGGGAGAGAAAGAGGAGGCAGCTGGGAAAGTTTCTGACGGGTGCCAATGAGGATAGCTTCTGTCTTGTCGTCATTAAGCTGAAGTCTATTGTGTGTCATCCAGTTCTTAATGTCCGAGTAACACTCAGTGGTGCGAGTCAACAGGCGCTGTATATTATCAGGTGAGTCACTGTCTTGAAGTTGGGTGTCATCAGCATAGAAGTGGTGTTTTATAGAGTGGGAGTTGATGATGGTGGACAGGGGGGAGGTATAAAGAATGAAAAGAACAGGGCCAAGGACAGATCCTTGTGGAACACCACAGGTCAGGTATGCAGGTTGAGAGTAAGTGCCATTGATGAGAACAGTTTGTTTTCTGTTTGATAAATACGAAGTGAAAAAGGAGAGAGCAATGTCAGAGATGCCAAAAGTATGATGAAGTCTAGAAAGGAGAATACCATGGTCAATGGTATCGAAGGCTGCAGACAGATCAAGGAGTGTGAGGAGAGAGACTTTGCCAGTATCAGTTGCAAGGAGGAGATTGTTGAGAATGTGTAGTAGGGCAGTTTCAGTGCTATGGCACTGGCGATAGGCTGACTGGAAAGGATTGAGGAGATTGTTGGCAGACAGGTGAGAGTTCAGCTGGTTGAGGACGACCTTTTCAAGGAGTTTTGACAAGAAAGAGAGATTAGAGATAGGCCTGTAATTTTTCAGTTCATTTGGGTCTAAATTGTGTTTCTTGAGGAGAGGGTGAACAATAGCAGACTTGAAAGAATCTGGGACAGTTCCAGTTTGAAAAGAAGTGTTGATGATGTCAGTGATGAATGGGAGGAGCGTAGGGAGACAGTCAGAGTAGAGAGAACCTGGAAGAGGATCCAGTTCGCAGGTTTTGAACGACATGGATCTGATTGTGTTGAGAATTTCTTCTTGTGAGACTGGGTAAGAGTAGTAAAAGGTATGCCAGAGAAGGAAGGGTCAGGTGGGCATGGTTGACAGGGTGTCCTGTCGAGCCTGTCACGAAGAGTTTGTATTTTGGTGGTGAAATACTTGGAGAATACAGATGGGAGTTCTTCATTTGTGTGTTTTGTTGGGAGAGGTAAATCTTTTCGTGTGCCAAGGAGATGATTCGTGGTTGTAAAGGGTTCTTTTGAAGAAGAGGCATTCAGGATTTTGGTTTGGAAATAGTTTGTTTTTGCAGATGCAATGAGGGTGGATACTTTTGTTTTAGAGGCTTGGAAAAGTTGCCTATGTACAGTGAGTTTGGATTTGCGCCAGCGGCGCTCTGCTCTGCGGCGGGCACGTCTTGCACAGGCAATCTCATGAGTGAGCCAGGGGGTAGGGGGGCGGTCAGGTAAAAGACGGGTTGTGGCTGGAGCATGAGTGTCCAGAAGATGGTGGAGAGTAGTGTAGAATTCATCGGCAAGGTTATGTGACTTTTCAGAAAGGAGACGGAAGGCATCAGATGAAAATGAGGAGAGGTCGATAGATTTGAGATTGCGTCGAGTCACTGTGCGCATGGTACGGGAAGGAGGAGGAATGTCAAGAGAACAGAGAATTGCAGAGTGGTCAGATGGAAGGGCTGAAGTTAGATGGGTAGAAAGAACTAAGCAGTTATCAGTAGCTGAATTGTGGTGATCACGAGAAATGATCCAGTCAAGAATGTGACCTTTTTGATGGGTTGGTTCAGAAATGTGTTGAGTCATATTGTGATTGGACAGAGAGTTGATGATATGTCTTGTGTCATAACGGTGAGTGTTGTCATAGTGGACATTGATGTCA
>CM060312.1:81068278-81075778 GCA_030674185.1 Monoplex corrugatus
ACACATGGCACCTGTGACGTTAGTGCATATGGAATCCGTTCCGAGCGCGGAGACGTCATCTTGAGAAACTGAATTGAAACTGAAACCGAAACTGAATCTTTCTAGAAGAAGGCTTACATGTGCAGCAGTGTAAGCTAACGGTTAGAGCACCAATGCGGGACTCGAGACACCCTGGGTCCGTATCACGGATAGGATGTAGATTTGTTTCTACCCATCCCCCCGTAGACCTTACGTGATTGTCTAGGTGCTAGTCTTTTGGATGAGACGATCGACCTGTGGGAAGCACGCACATTAAGAATCCCATGGCAACAAAGCAGCTGTGTCAATGGCACAAATCTGTAGGAGTATCCATTTCCATAGACAGATGAACAATAAAGAGATACACGTGTACAGTTTGGTGATCGTACATTCTAAACACTCCTTCTTTTGGGGTTACACACAATGCTGAAAATACTGATGTAACAACTATCATCTGTGCGCAAAAACAAAACAAAACAAAACAAAAAATAAACAACAAAATAACAACAACAAAAACCAAAGACAAACAACCAAATACAAGTAAAGACAAGCAAACACAGACAAATACCAACAAAGACAAGCAAACGAAGACAAAGACAAAGACACGGACAAACAATGGCAACCAATGGCAAACAAACAATGGCAAAACACACAATGACAAACCATGAAAAACACTGACAAAACAATGACAGTGACTGACAAAATGACAAACAAATACACAGAGAAACAAACAACGGCAAAGTAACAATAACAAAGTGACACAGAAACAAACAAACAATGACAAATAATAACACTGACAAACAACGATGACAAACAATACAGTCATGACAAACAAATAATGACAGACAACAGACCAACACTGACAATCAACGACAAACAAACAAAGATTGGCAAACAAACAAACAAACAAAAAACAATGGCAAACAAGCAGTGACAAACAGTGACGAATAATGACAAACAAACCAACAAACAAACAGTGACAAACAAATAACGACAAAAAAACCAAAAAACAATGATGAACAAACAAACAAACAAACAAACCATCACGAACCAATAAACAAACAGTAACAAAAAAAATAATGACCAATAAACAATGACGAAGAAAACAGTGAAGAAACAAACGAGCGAACAATAACAAACAATGACGCACCCGCAAACAATGGCAAACACACATTAAGCCAAGAAACCATGACCAGCAAACAAACAAACAAACAAACAAACAAAAAAGAAAACAACAAACACACAAACAAGTAAGTAAACGAGCCGAGTAACAAAACACCGAGAAACAACCATGACATAACTTACACTCGTGGTCCATGGTCACTCTGCCATCCAGACTGACGTTGGAGTCCTGGCTCATCTTTGACCACCCACAATACGTGTCCGATTGGCATGCTTTCCGGGGAACACAGTTCAAGGTTACTGGCTGACCCCGCATGGGGTAGAGGCTCACATCTGGTTGAGGAGCAAACTCCTAAAGAAAAGTACACGATACGGGATGAGTGCTGAGTGTGCATGCTTGAATGCGGGCACGTGTGTTAGGGGAGGGACTGGGTATGTGTATATAGGTGTGTGTAGGTATGAGCACGATTGTATGATTTCGGGATCGTGAGTGTGTGCAAGCGTGCTCCTGTGTGTTTGTGTGTGTATGTAAGTATGTATATGTATGTATGTATGTAGTAGTATGTATTTATGTATGTATGTATGTATGTATGTTGTATGTATGTATGATGTGTGTATGTACGGTGTATGTATGTATGTATGTATGTATGTATGTAGTATGTGTGTATGCATGTATGTATGTATGAATGAATGAATGAATGAATGAATGAAAATTTATATCGCGCAACAAAAATCTCCATGCTATAAAAGCATGCTCGCGGCGCACGGTGGGGGGGGGGAGGGGGGGGCACAAAAACAATTCCACACAGCCTTTGCACCAACATTCATAAAGGCATTCAAGGTATTCACATTCAAATAAGCAATCCCATACAACATTAGAAAAAGTGTGTCTTGAGACTAGATTTAAAGGATGAATGAGTCTTTTTCTCCCTGATGCTCATGGGAAGCATGTTCCACTTGGTAGGGGCAAGGTATTTAAATTCTCGCTGACCATACTTTTGGTTTTAACATCCCTTGTCCCAGGAACATGAAGAAGAACTTGGAAGCAGATCTCAGACTGCGAACAGGTTTATATTCAGAAAGAAGATCTTTAAGATAAGAAGGACTACTAGAGTTGAGTGCACGGTAGGTGATAGTTAGTAGTTTGTGATTGATGCGTTGTTGAACTGGGAGCCAGTGCAGATTCCGTAAGATGGGAGTTATGTGTTCAGTCTTCCTGCATCTAGAGATTACTCTGGCAGCTGCGTTTTGTACAGCCTGCAGACGCTGTATTTTCACCTGAGGGAGACCAGCAAGTAGACTATTACAGTAGTCTAATTTTGAGAGTACTAGTGTGACAGCAACAGTCTTAGCAGCTTGAATAGTCAAGTACTGGCGGGCTTTACCAAGAGATCGAATATGGCAGTAGCAAGTTCTGATGATTGAATTGATCTGATCACGCATCGAGAGATTAGCATCCAGAAACACTCCTAGTGTTTTTACTTTCTTCGAGAAAGGGATGTCTGCACTACAGACCGAAAGTGAAGAAAAAAGGACAATTTCTCTTTTAGGAGCAGTTCCGACCAGCAGAACTTCAGTTTTCTCTTCATTCAACTTCAACCGGTTTGCAGACATCCAATGTTTTATTTCCAGACAGCACAATTCAACATTTTTCTTTGATTCAAGAGCGAGAGTATTGTCGGAGGGAAGGCGGGAATAGAGTTGGGAATCATCCGCAAAGAAATGAAAGTCAACATTGAACTGTTCAATCAGAGAAGCCAGGGGTCTTGTGTATAGAGAGAAGAGAAGAGTCCGAGGACCGATCCTTGCGGAACGCCTGTAAGAAGAGGTGTTTCTTTCGAATATGAAGACCGGACAAGAACTTTTTGAGATCTCTCAGAAAGATATGAAGTGAACCATAACAAGACAGTTTTGTTCAGGCCGATTTCAGTGTGAAGACGCTGCAAGAGAAGGGTGTGATCCATGGTATCAAAAGCAGCGCTCAAGTCTAGCAGAACAAGAATGGCATTGTCACCGTGGTCAAGAAAAGAAAGGAGGTCATTTAATATGCGGAGAAGTGCAGTTTCAGTACTATGTCCACATTTGTACGCTGACTGGAACCTCACTTCGAGATTGTGTGAGACAAGATGTGCTGTCAACTGATCCACAACGGCTCTCTATATAAGTTTTGAAAGAAATGGCAAGTTCGAAACTGGACGGGTAATTATTTAGGATCTCAGGGTCTAAACCAGGCTTTTTGAGTAGTGGTTTGACAATAGCTTGCTTAAGAGGTTTGGGTACGGTTCCCGACTGAAGGCTGAGATTTATGATTTCCTGAATTACAGGAAGCAGAATGTCCGAAAATTCTAGAAGGAGTGTTGTCGGAATTGGATCTACAGCTGCAATGGTTGGTTTGGACTTATACAACAGTTTCTGGATGGTTTCAAGTGAGATGGGCTCAAAATCAGACATTGCATCAGGACCACAAGCAGAGGATGCAGCAGTTAGATTGTGATGAATTTGTGGGAAAGTCTGCATAATTTTCTGAATCTTGTCAAAAAAGAACTGAGAGAATGCGTTTGCAGCTTCTTCAGAAGGTAGATCAGGAAAAGTGGTCGACTTATCAGTATTATTTAAAACAGAATTTAATACTTGAAACATTTTCCTTGGGTCAGATGATGCGTTACCGAGCTGGTTGTGAAAATGAGCTGCTTTAGCGTTTTTGATTTCTTGAGTAAGCGCATTCCTTGTCTGTTTATAGATATCTCTATGAATCACTAGTCCTGTTTTGCGCATCTTTCGTTCAGCCCTACGTTTAGCCTGCTTAGCTGAAAGAATCACATCATTCAACCAAGGGGATGAGGGACGATGCGGGACAGTCTTTTCTTTCTCTGGAGCATGTTTGTCTAACAGATTAGACAGAACTGTGCTGTAGCTATGTACTAGCTCATCAACATTATGATGAGTGTCAGAAAGAAGGAGGGAATGAGACAAATCATCTCTAAACAGTGTTCTATCAATGCCCTTAACATTTCTACAGTGAATAGTATGGCGTGGGACTCTTGGTCTCGAAAAATCTGTTTCCAGTTTAAGAAGAAAATGATCAGACAAATGGACAGAGACGAGGGGGTCTTCCAGTGCTTCGCTGCCAACAGCTATGGCATTTCTGCCAGTCAACGGGTGAATCTAAGGATGGCTGTTCTGAAGGTATAATAAATTAGAAGATTTTTTTTTAAATCACACACCCACATTTGTAAACCACCACCACCGCCACTCAAAATACATACACACAAACACACACACACACACACAAACACAGGCAGACAAATAGACACACACACACACACACACACACACACACACACACACACACACACACACACACACACAGAGGCAGACAAACACACACACACACACACACACACACACACCGCGCGCGCAGACAAAACACACACACACACACACAACACACACACACACACACACACACAACACACAACACATACATGCATACATACATACATACATACACACATACATACACACATACATGCACGATACATACATACATACATACAGACAGACACACACACACATACATACATACAGACATACACACACATACATACATACATACATACTTTCTTACATACATATATACATACATACATACATATATACATGCATACATTCATACATACATACACACACATACATACATACATACATACATACACATACATACATACATGTATGTCTGTCTGTCTGTATGTATGTATATATGTATGTATGTATATATGCATGTATGTATGTATGTATGTATGTATGTGTATGTATTGTATGTAAGTATGTATGTATGTATGTATGTGTGTATGTGTGCATGTGTATGTATGTATGAATGTATGCGTGTATATATGTATGTATGTAAGTATGTATGTATGTATGTATGTGTGTATGTATGTATGTGTGTGTGTGTGTCTGTCTGTATGTATGTATACATCGTATGTCTATCTGTCTGTCTGTCTGTATGTATGTATATATGTATGTATGTATGTATGCATGTATGTATGTATGTATGTATGTATGTATGTATGTGTATGTATGTATGTATGTATGTGTGTGTGTATGTATGTATGAATGTATGCATGTATGTATGTATGTATGCCTGTATGTATGTATTTATGTATGTATGTAAATAGATATGTATGTATGTGTGTATGTGTGTATGTATGTATGTGTGTGTGTATGTATGAATGTATGTATATGTATGTATGTATGTATGTATGTACATGTATGTATGCATGTATGTATGTATGTATGCATGTGTGTATGTATACACAACCTCTCAGCGCTATCATTCATCAGTCAGGTCACTCATACCACTTCTTTGCGGATGACTCACAGCTGCATAGCTCCTCTGCCCCATCAGATTTTGACGCTCTTGCGTGCAGTCTGAGAGATTGTATAGAGGATGTCTCCAAGTGGATGAGTGAAAACAAGCTGAAGATGAATGATGATAAAACTGAGCTTATTGTTACTGGTACTAAGTCAAAGGTCAATCAGGTTACTCATGCCCCATGTCTATCTCTGGTTGTGATGTATCTTTCTCACAAACTGTTAGAAACCTTGGCTTCTATCTGGATGAAACACTGTCTATGGAAGCCCATGTCAAACAGTTGTGCCGTACTCTGTACTATCAGCTACGCAGAATTGGTAAGATTCGCTCCTTCCTTTCCACTGATGCTACCAACAAGCTTGCTGTCTCTTTCATACTATCTAGACTGGACTATTGTAACTCTCTATTCGCAGGTCTCCATGACAATCAACTATCTAAACTTCAGCGCATACAGAACCACGCGGCTCGCCTTGTTCTCCGCAAGCCCAGGCGTGAGAGTGCAAAATCTCTGCTTAGAACACTTCATTGGCTCCCGGTAAAGGCTAGGATTCAATATAAAGTTGCCTGTCTCTGCTTTCAGTGTATCTATCACGAGAACATGCCATCCTATCTTGCCAACCTCCTGCAGGGTTACAAACCTTCTCGAACGCTCCGCTCTTCTGACACCTCACTGTTGACTGTTCCTCGCTTCTCTCTAGACACCTTTGGTAAAAAATCTTTCTCTGTCTTTGGCCCAAATGTATGGAACTCTCTACCACTGTCTCTCAGAAAAACTAAGTGTTTCTCAACCTTCAAACGGCACCTGAAAACCCACCTCTTTCAAACTCATCTAACCTGAAGAGCCTTAGTTTGCAAGTCTGTCATCAGACTAATCTCTCCTGCCTGTATAACAGTATTTTGTATAAGGGCCTATAGAGCAAGGTGTGTGTGTGCGTGCATGTGGTGTATGTTGTGTGTGTGTGTGGTGTGTGTGTGTGTGTGTGTGTGTGTGTGTGTGTGTGTGTGTGTGTGTGTGTGTGTTGTGTGTGTGTGTGTGTGTGTCTTGAGTGAGCATGTGTGTGTATCACTGTATGTGTACAGCTGAGGAAGGGATAGGGGAGAAATTGAGTGGGAAAGAGACTGAAATACTTTAAGAAACTTTTTCAAATCTTTGTTTGTATGTAAATTGTGATGTATGATATGCGAATAGTTCATAATTTGTGAGGAATTTTGATTGTCAAGGTATTGAAGTTGTAATGTTTTTCCTGTATATGGATTAGAATTTTTCTGTTTTTATCTTCATTCAAAATATTGATTATAATTTTATGTACAACTATTGCATGCATAAACACACACACACGCATGCAAACATAGCACACGCACACACACACTCTCCTCTCTCTCTCTCTCTCTCCACACACACACACACACACACACACACACACACACATTCTTACAAACACACGCGCACAGCAACGCACACGCACGCACACACACATGTACACACACACGTACGCAAGCACACACACGCAGCAATATATAAACACAGTATGCCTCTTTATTCATATGAAAAATCTGTTAATCTTTCTTCATTACATAAGTCAGTGTTTACATTTTAATATTCTGTGGTTTCTTATGTGTCTTCTTACTTGTATAGCTTTAATGTTTGTTGTTATCTTATTGTGTATTAATTGTGAACATTTTTTATCACCTTTTGCCTTTCTTGCGAAATGTAAAGCGCTGGTGAGCATGTTTTTATATGGAATATGCGCTATACAAATAAACATTATTATTATTATTATGTATGTATGTGTGTGTATGTATGTATGTGTATGTATGTATGAATGTATGTATGTATGTATGTATGTTTGTATGTATGTTTGTTTGTATGTATGTATGTATGTATGTATGTATGTATGTATGTATGTATGTGTGTATGTATGTATGCATATATGTATGTATGTATGTAAGTGTGTGTGTGTATGCATGTATGTATGTATGAATGT
>CM060312.1:81080778-81098278 GCA_030674185.1 Monoplex corrugatus
TCTTGTATTGTAACAGGATTATGCAAGTAAAAGTCTTGATAACCTGTAGGGTCTTCTTGTATTGTAACAGGATTATGCAAGTAAAAGTCTTGATAACCTGTAGGGTCTTCTTGTATTGCTAACAGGATTATGCAAGTAAAAGTCTTGATAACCTGTAGGGTCTTCTTGTATTGCTAACAGGATTATGCAAGTAAAAGTCTTGATAACCTGTAGGGTCTTCTTGTATTGCTAACAGGATTATGCAAGTAAAAGTCTTGATAACCTGTAGGGTCTTCTTGTATTGCTAACAGGATTATGCAAGTAAAAGTCTTGATAACCTGTAGGGTCTTCTTGTATTGTTAACAGGATTATACTAGTACTATCATAACTCATTAGTAATGACCGACTGCATTTACTAACAGATGCATTGATGATAATATCAGGCTGATATATGATCCGATGCATCACTTACATATCAAATAGTTACCAGTTTGTTGTTATGATGTGTCTTTGAAAAAAAAAGAGCATTTGATTCTGTTGACTGGCATTTCGTATTTAAAGCCTTGAGAGCATTTGGACTTGGCGTGAGTACGTATTCATTCACGCTTCATCGCACACACACACATTTAAATGCATGAAACCAGATCTTTAGGAAATTACACACACACGCACACACACCCCACGTACACACACACACACACACACACACACACACACACACACACACACACACACACAACACACACACACACACACACACACACAAGCGAGAGAGACAAGAGAGACGAGAAGAGGAGAGAGAGAGAGAAGACAGAGACAGAGACAGAGAGAGATGCATACACACACACTAACAAAACTGAACGTTGTAAACCGACTTACCTGCGTTGACGATGACTGCAAAATACAGACATACAGAAAGCCGAAGATAGATCCACATATTTCTTTTCTGCTGGAAACTGTAACACATTTCAAAATATGTACATACGTACAATGATAAAGGGGAAGAAACAAAATGAAATGAAACATTCATTTATTTTCCAAAGGTACACAATCGGCCAAGCTTAAACAGCATTCAAGAAGATGAAAAGTGTTCTTACCGACAAATGCCTATCAATTAACATCAAGAAGAGAATTCTTGAATTTTATAAAGAACCGATAATATCATACGGTTGTGAGGCGTGGACAGTCAACACGAAAAGCCAGAACAAGATGTAGGGAGCCGAAATGTGGTTTCTTAGAATGTTGAGAGTTCCATAGACAGCAAAGAAAACAAACGAAGCAGTCTTGGTGGAAGCAGACACTAGATCATTGATAAAGAAGATTAGAAAAAGACAAGCAACATTTATAGGACACTTTATGAGAAAATGGGAATTAGAGCACCTGGTCACAACAGGAAAGCTGAAGGGAAATAGAACACCAGGTAGACCCAGGGAGAAAATATTGGACGGACTTGCAGGGTGGCTGAGGACAGACAGGGTGGAAGATGTACTTGCAGCGACAAGGGATAGATGTATACGGAGGGCCATGATCTCCAACGTCAAGCGGCAGGGCACATGATGATGATGATGACTGATAGACTCGGTCGCCTTATACTGTGCTGCGAAATCTTTAAAACCTCCAAAAATAACACCTCAGGAGCCGGTTTTTTTTCTTTGTGAGCATGAACGCAAAAAATGAAAACAACAACAACAAAAACAAAAACAAACAAACCAACACACACACACACACACACACACACACACACACACACACACACACACACACACACACACACACACACACACACCACACACACACACACACACACACACACACCGCACAATGTCTTTCTTTGTGAGTATAATATATTGCAATTTCATCCACTTTATACTTTCTCAAAATACAAAGAATTTATTATCTATCTATCTATCAATTATATTTATTGCTCAAGCAGCGTAAATTTCGCACACAGATACTTCAACATCTCGCTGACAAAGTCACAAAAACATCAACTTAGAATTCATGGGACGGGAGGGGAGGGGAGGGGGAGGACAGTGTTATGAAAAAAAACCCACCGCCTATGAAAAGAATCCTCAGGGAAGAAATGTGTTCTTATCAAAATTGTGTAAATACCTCGATAGGTAAATCGAAAAAACATGTAGGTCAAAAGGGACACGGAAAGTGACACTGTGAAGAGGACACACAGTATACCCCAGAAGCACAGCTCGAATTTCATACAGAAAATCCGGTGTGAAAGATAAGGGCATTTCAGTATCATAAAAAGTCGCGCCACATACTGCACCAGTGAAGAGTTTAGGCGTAGGACTCAGAACAAAGTCTTGTTGACATTGCGAGCGTCCGATTATATTATCCCTTACCGGGACAAATTTCTGACTGAACTGATGTGTGGGTGGGAAAATGATCAACTCATTTTTCACTAAAGGGACGGAACATTCTGATCACGTGTTAGCTGTTCCAAGTTTGAAATGTCCATTTCTTGCAGGAACATTACGATAAACACTCAAAGCTACGCACACACACACACACACACACACACACACACACACACACACACACACACACACATACACACACACATACACACACATACACACATACACACACGCGCGCGCGCGCAACACAACACACACAACACACATACACACACGCACGCACAGCACACACACACACACACACACACACATCACACACACGCACGCACACGCAACAACACACACAAACACACACAACCACACACACCACACCACACGCGCGAAGAACCAAGCACAAACACAGACACAATACCACACGTAGAACACCAGACACACGCAACTGCACACAAAAACATAGAAAACTCAGAGAGAGGAGAGAGAGGAGAGAGAGAGAAGAGAGAAGAGAGAGAGAGAGAAGAGAAGAGAGAGAGAGGAGAAGAGAGAGAGAGAGAAGAGAGAGAGAAGAGAGAGAGAGAGAAAAGAGAGAGAAGAGAGAAAGAGGAGAGAGAAGAGAGAGAAGAGAGAGAGAGAAGAGAAGAGAGAGAGAGAGAGAGAGAAAGAGAGAGAGGAGAGAGAAACACACGCTCACATAGAATCACAGAAACACGCTCGTCATACACACACACACACCACACACACACACACACACACACACACACACTACACACACACACAAAACACACACACACACACACAACATACACACACAAACACACACACACAAAATGCACGCGCGCGCAAAAATCACACACACACACACCACACACACACACACACATGCACATGTACACACATACACGCTCACACAAAACCACAGAAACATGCTCATACACATACACAGACGCGTGCGCCAAAAAATAATTACACTCTGCTTACAATGCATTGATAGTTTGAACTCCTATTCCACTCTTTGGTCACTATGTATCATGTAGTTCTGAAAGTGATCTGAAAGTGATCACAGACGTGGTTAGCGAAAAAACCATGACCCCAAACGCATCAATTGCTATGACAACGTTCTACAAAGCAGAGGGAAACAGGTCTGGCCCGAAATTGCTATGACAACCAGCACATTGCCAAAGGGTCTTCTGGATGGAGGAGTCGACTGGGAGTGTACAGCAGACCTCCCAGAGTGGAGAAATTACCTAGATGTCATCAGCAAGACAGGCATGAGACCAGACACGCTCACTGACCCTCGAAACAAGTAATTCTGATAGAACTCACTGTGCCATACGAAAGCAGAATGGAAGAAGCACATATCTACAAGACCGAAAAATACGCCGGTCTTGCCAGCACCCTGAAGAAAGCAGGTCTGCGGGTCAAAATCTTCGCCATAGAGGTGGGGCAAGAGGGTTTGTGGGCACCTCCGCTTATGATCTCATGAAACAACTCGCCATTTCTGGGAAGAAGAGGACTAGAGCCCTTAAAGCGATGGCAGAGGCAGCAGAAAGGAGCTCAAGCTGGATCTGGGCAAGGAGGAACCAAAGTGGACTTCATAAGGATTAAATTCCCTACAGATGATGTGTGCCCCGTTAGCACATTGGTAAAACCGCGTACCGCAGTTCTGAAGCGCAGAATCGCTCAGGTTCGCTCCCCGGCGTGGGAAAAGAAAAAAAATAGACAACATCAGAAGGGCATCCAGGAGTCATGACCTGGATGTGGCCCGGCCCCCCGAGAGTGTAAGGAGTTCAGGGCCGAAACACTTGTCTAAAGGGGGTTACTTCTCTGAAGACCTTCTGTTGTCTAGCTGTCCCTAGAGTTTCTTTCTACCTGTAGGGCTGCTATCAGGTTGTCCTGTCGTTTCTGCTGGATCGGAGTATTTTGTCACACTGGTTTCCTAAATTTAATCCTGGACATTTTGTTCAACTGGTTTCCTCGATCCTGGACAATTTGTCTTATTGGCTTCCTTAATCCCGGATGCTTTGCCTCACTCAGTTTCCTTAATCCTGGACATTTTGTCCTATTCGTTTCCTTAATCCTGGACATTTTGTCCGATTCGTTTCCTTAATCCTGGACATTATGTTCTATTGATTTCCGTAATCCTAGACATAGTCTTTTAAGTTTTCTTAATTCTGGACATTGTGTCCTATGTGTATCCTTAATCCTGGACATAAGGTCCTATTGGATTTCTAATCCTGGGCACTGTGCTCTATCGGTTTTCCTAATCCTAGACATTAGGTCCTATTGGTTTTCCTAATCCTGGACATTATGTTCTATTGGTTTTACCTAATCCTGGACAATGTTTTTTGGGTTTCCTAATCTAAACATTTTCTACTGATTCCGTAATCCTAAACATATTCTACTGGTTTTCTTGATCTTAGATATTGTGTCCTGTTTGTTTCCCTAATCCTAGACAATATGTCCTTTTGGTTTTCCTAATCCTGGAAATTATGTCTTTTTGGTTTATTAATACTGGACATTACGTCCTATTGGTTTCCCTAACCCTGTACATTTTGATCCATCACCTTTCCATTCTGGGTGCAACACTGCTGCGTTTGAGTTCAGTACGCTACAATATGATACAACACAATGCTATACGATACAATGCAATGCCACTGAACCGATACGATAACGATATTATATAATACAATTCAGTGCGAATCGATACGATATCATAAGTTACGATAAGATACATTACCTCTTGAAGTGTCTTCCCTCAGATTCCGTTAGCGAGCTAAACGACAGTGAGGATTACCTGGTGTTTATAACTAGAACAGCGTGATCACGTGGCCGGATACACTTGTGGGCCGTTCCCTAATGTTCGGCTTTGATATATGAGCGTGTAAGTGCATTTTGAATGGTAACAGAGACATAGACAGATAGATTGGCAACTACTTTTGTTATGAGTTTACACAAGTTGAGTGATAATAAAGATATTGGTAACTACTTTTGTTTATGACTGTATACAAGTTGAGTGGTAATCACGATATGGCTAGATATATTGGAAACTACATTTATTATGAATTTATACCACTTGAGGAATGATAAAGATATGGATACATAGATTGTTATCTACTTTTCTTATGAGTTTATAGAAGTTGACGGGGATAATGATATGGATGGGTAGGTTGGTAGCTACTGTTTTTGTGAGTTTATAAATACTTTTTGAGTGGTAAGAGAGATGTGGATACCTCATCATCATCAGGTCCCCTGCCGCATGGCGTTGGCGACCATGGACTTCCAACCATCTCTATATCCCATTGCCCCTAGCATCTCCCCCACCCTCCTCATCCCCAGCCACTCTGCAAGTCCGTCCAGCATTCTCTCCCTGGGTCTACCTGGTGCTCTCTTTCCCTCCAGCTTTCATGTGGATACCTAGGTGGCAAATACGTTCGTTATGAGGTTATACAAGTTGCACGGCAATCATGTATTTGTCCATATAAAAACATACTTGTACATAAACATGAACATGAAGAAAATTATGTTGTTACAGAAATGTATTTCCCCTTGACTGCTGACGTTTGTTGTTGTTGTTGTTTGTTTGTTTTTGGGTTTGTTTGTTTGTTTGGTTGGTTGGTTGGTTGGTGTTGGTTGGTTGGTTGGTTGGTTGGTTGGTTGGTTTTGACGTCTGGTGTTTTCCATATGCTGAGGAAAAATGTTGCGTCACTACCATATACACTAAAACAACTGTTGCTTCCATATTGATGGGAATCTATGCATGAAATTACACAGAATGATGCATTAGGCATGACAAAATGTATTTTCAGATGATATATGCAATAATGTCTTGAAATTACTACATGTTTGTAATATTTTCTGGAAATTCCCACAAAAAAAAACATCATAACTGCTCACTAGAGAAAAACAAACAAACAAACAAACAAAAACAAAGGAAAAATGGAGATATAGCCCTCCTGATAAAATCCGAAAGTGTTCAGACTGTGGATGACCACAATCGACAAATCACTGGTAGCTGACGAGCTACAGAGAGGAGCAGCCTACTAGTGCGCAAAGTATCTTGACGGGTCACGTCGTCTGCCACCACCACACCCTCTCCCTCACCATCACTCTAGTCCTCTCCTTACCGCTGGTAGTAGTACTACTCTCTGGAAGTGATGAGTGATTTTACAATACCTGACTGTATACTTCAACGTTTTGAAAGTGTTGGCTGGCTGCCAGAAGTGCTTGGGGCCACAAACCATTTGTCACGTTCTCGTACGATCAATACTTTTCGTATCTGCTCTGTATGGAGTACATTTCACAACGAAAGCGAGTAATCACTGCTTGTTTTCAACCTCCCCTTGTGTCAGAATTGTCTTCTGACTCATCCTACAGTCATCCATAATTTCTTGAATCAACTCATATGCTTTGCTTTCAAAGGTTAAACCTACAGAATTGCAAGACAGTCCTGGCACCGCCATTTTGCTGAAAACCACTTTCGATTTTCAGAATAAAACAAAAACCAATTTGGTGAGAGGTACGTAAGTTAGCAAGTCAAATAAGGGAAGCCAATCACTTTTATGAGCCCTCTCTAAGACTGACAACATCAGTCAGTGCTTCTCTCCCATTTATATTAGGTTGAAACGTGTGTCAGAATACCTCAGTTAATTCAACGTTTGTGTGCATCACAGAAGGCTTTGAGAGCTCCGTAGTTTTTACGTTGGTGGCAGTCATGGGCTAAATACCACCCGGTGACCTGTTACATTAGATACAATGTCACAATATCATCTCTGAACTGTCAGGGACTTAAAGACTTTCTATAACGATAGGACGTTTTTATTTTTTCACACGACTGTGGTGCGTGACAAGTATGTATGTTTCAGCAGAGGATGCACCACAATTTGGGAATCTTGTGAATGGCCAGAAGACTGTAAGAAGCAAGAATTTATTATGCTGCACAAAAGTGGGAACATCAAAGAATGCAGCAATTATAGAATCATTACACTCATCAGCCACACCAGCAAAATCCTGCTCATTATTATTTTAAACAGAATGAAAATCAAAGTGGAAGAATAGCTCTCAGACTGCCAGGCAGGTTATAGAACAAACAGAGGAAGAACAGACATGCTGTTTGTACTACAAATACTAATAGAGAAGATCAGGAACATTGAAAAAGAAGCCTACATCACTTTTATAGATTACAGCAAGAATTTGACAGCGTTATACACAACCACTTGTTCACAACCATGTCAACGATGGGCTTCCCAAGACACCTGATCTCACTCTTAGTGTCTGTCTACCAACATCAACAGGTAACAATTAGATGGAATGGAGAGCACTGTGACTTCTTCAACATCAATAAAGGAGTCTAGCAAGGTTGCATTCTCTCGCCCCACCTCATCAACATGTACACAAAGCAAGTAACGAGAGAGGCAGACAGAGAGGGTATGGGAGTGAAAAATAAGAGGAGGGAATATCACCAATTCAAGATATGCTGATGACACCACCCTATTAGCAGGAGACATCATAAGTATGAAGAGAATTATGTATCGAGTAGCTGCTGCAGAAAACAAGGCAGGACTGAAACTGAATGCCGAAAAGACCAAAGTCATGCGCACAGAAGGATCAACTAACCAGCCACAGCAGAGCATACGAATAGATCAAACAGAGCTGGAAAACGCGGACAACTTCAAGTACTTGGGCTCTGTCAAAACCAACACAGGATCTTGCAGCAAGGACATCAGATCAAGAGTAGGCATGGCCAAGCAAAAAAATAAATAAATAAATAAATGGTCCAGTTGAACAAAATATAGAAAGACAGAGGTATACCAACGAAACAAAATTTTATGCTGTTTAATTTGGCCTGTTGTCATGTACGGATGAAAAGCCGGAACTTTGAAGAAAGATGACGAAAATAAAATAAACACAGCAGAAAGTGGTTCTACAGGCGTCTTCTCAGAGTAAAATGGACAGACAAAAGGACTGATTAAAGCGTGAAAAAGGAATTAGCTCGCAGAGACCAACAAAAGAAAATTGAGGTATATCAGGCACATGAACAGAAACACAAGAACCGACTTGATGACATCAGTCCTGCAGGGGAGAGTCGAGGCAAAGAGAAAACAAGGAAGGCCAGAAAAATCCTTCATTGGACAACATCGCTGACGCCTGCACACTGGGGCTCCATGACATCATACACAGGAGCAGAGACCGTGTCGCCTGGCGATCCTTTGTGACAAAGAGTGGAAGCTTCCACTGTCGTCCGCAGCTACAGAGATAGATGATGATGATGATGATAATGATGATGATGGAGGCTGGTGCTTTATGAAAACACATGCCAGTTATATTATGTTCTATTAAACTGATATTGATGGAAAAAAATATAACTATGTTGAGAGCGTTCAAAGTAGGAGATTTTGTTGTTGGTGTTTTTTTGTTGTTGTTTTTTTTACTGTTTTTGTATGTACTGTCCTAAGTTACAAGAGACAACTGGGTGACAGTGAGTGTTTACTTTACAAAGGAACCGTTATCTGTAAACGTTCAAATTGTTCACGTACCTATGGGTTCAAACAAACGTTTCTGGGTTGGGGGAGAGGCAGGGGTAGTGAGTCAATATTAACTTTTAACTTTGTAATGGCGTGCAGTGAGGTGGGGGGGGGGAGGGTAGTAAGTCAATATTACCTTTGAAGGGGTGCGCTGTTCCTTTTCTGTATGTGTGTAAAGGGGGGGGGGGGGGGGAGCGGAGGACAAGGGACCACAGAAGTGCAGTGTGCGCGTGCACTTGTTTGAAATGCTGCCATGTGTGATATATTGGCTGTTATTGTCGGTTTTTGGAGCTGAATGTTTTGTCTTGTCTTCGGAAGTGTGTAAGTGATATTTCATCGTTTGTATGTGTCGATTGACATTATAGGTCAATTTTTATTTCATTAGTTTTAATCCTTTATCGAAGTGTGTTTGTCTTAATTAAGAGCTTGTGACCACACAAAAGGATTTCTATATCGATTAATAAAGTGTTACTGAATCAAACTGAACTGAATTAACTTTCTGCAGGAAGCTGGTGGATAGGGTAAGGGAGTCAAAGGTTAAGTTTTTGCTTTGCTTGCATGATTGACAATGCATGCCGCTGGTGGACAGGGTGTAGGAGTCAAAGGGTTAAATTGAGTTCTGCCCCACCTCAGTTATGTTGATCTCAAAGCCGCTCAGTTTCAGTTTCAGTTTCTCAAGATGACGTCTCCGCGCTCGGAACGAATTCCATATGCACTAACGTCACAGGTGCCACGTGCATGGTAATCATGGCACATGCCTTAAGCCTGCGCATAAACCCATGAGCTGCCAGGTCCTGAGGCCCTACCTACACTATGTTTTACCTAGTCTATATTTTATATTGGTATTTTATCAGCCTACCACTGGAATAATCTTGGTTACATGTAAATGACATGTGTATCTTACCTTCACAAAGGGAACATACATATAAAGTAAATAAACAGATAATTAAAGGTCTGAATCACAACACAACCACCTATTCTGTATAAACTCGTCTCACATGACAGATCCCCCTCTTCTAGTCAATGCCCAAATGCTCAGCCGTGTATCAACTATGTGAAGACAATATTTTATTATGGAGCTTGTATGTACTGTCCTAAGTTACAGTGAGACAACCTTTGACTCCCTTACCCTATCCATTGGACAGACGCATTCACTGCAAGATTTGGCCCCAATAGTATATTAGAATAAATATGGAAAATAATACATAGAACCCACAAGTTAGGCAGAACCTCAAAACCTTGCCAGTGTGTCTGGTTTACGCACAGGCTTACGGCAAAATGCCATTACTGTTTTGGATTATATTGGTATTTGCGGAATAAGTGCATACTGAATGACTCCAAGAACAGAGATGTAGCTTTTGGGAAAAAAACATTGAAACTGAAACTGACCGCAAGTATAATTTTTTGCTCAGCTTTGGCTGAAACGTTTAACTTTTCAGATAAGTACGCGACAGTGGGCATCAGAACTTGTTATCAGTGAAGAAGATACAGTGAGCACGTACATACGTATAAGAAGCGAAACATTTTGATAGCTAAAAAGTGAACATGTATATTTGGGTTTCAAAAAACAAAACAAAAAAGAAAAAAAAAGATACATTCTATTACATGTAAGCTTTAGGTGTTGTGTGTTCTTCTTTCTTTTTTCCCCATTCTCTCTCTCTCTCTCTCTCTCTCTCTCTCTCTCTCTCTCTCTCTTCTCTCTCTCTCCTCTTCCTTTCTTTCTTTCATTCTTTCTTTTTCTCAGTTTGTTTTCTTTCTTTCTTTTTAACGTTAAGAAAACCGTTTCATGCGGGTTGATCAGCATCATAGTCGGTAGTTGATTGTAGAATGCACTGTCTCGAGCCCTCTGCAGCACTGGGTCTCAGGCCATCGTAGCATGATACATAGTACTGCTTATCATATTACTGATCTCTCTCTCTCTCTCTCTCTCTGTCTCTCGTCTGTCTCTCTATCTCTATGTCTCTGTCTCTGTCTCTCTCTTCTTCTCTTTTCTCTCTTCTCTGTCACTCTCCCCTCTCTTTCCTCTCTTCTCTCTCTCCCCCTCTCTCTTTCTCTCTCTTCTCTTCTCTCTCTCCCTCTCTCTCCCTCTCTCCTCTCTCTCTCCTCTCTCTCTCTCTCTCTCTCTCTCCTCTCTGTCTCCTGTCTCTCTGTCTCTATCTCTGTCTCTCTCCGTTTCTCTCTGCCTCAGTAGCTCAGTTGGTTTGAGCGTCGGATTCACATGCTAATGGTTGTGGGTTCGAATCCTGGGGTGCGCTACATTAAAACTGGCCTTCTCACTGTCCCATCTTAACATCATTGATGTTCTGGTGGTGTCAGTACAGGATCAGATAAGTCCCCCTTCCCCCACTTCCCTGGATGGTTATCCTCGTCTGCGATATCACCTGAGGTGGGTGTCGACGTAAAAACTGAACCAAACCAAACCAACCAATATAAACCAATCTCTGTTTCTCTGTCTCTGTCTCTGTTTCTCTCTTTCTCTCTCTCTCTCTGTTTCTCTGTTTCTCTCTTTCTCTCTCTCTCTCTCTCTTTTCTCTGTCTCTCTCTCTCTCTCTCTCTCTCTCTCTCTCTCTCTCTCTCTCTCTCTCTCTCTCTCTCTCTCTCTCTCTGGCGATATTAATCACAGAAATTACCGGTTTTGTTTACATTCGCGTGAAAATAGGACTGTCCATTAAGTCTGGTGTTCTTTTTTATTCTTTTTTGTATCACACATACACACACACAGAGGCGCGCACGCACGTACGCACTTAGACACATAGGCACGCACATGCGTGCGCGTGTGAATACCGTAGACTATCGTGTTCATCGAAACATTTGGATTTTCCGGACTTTCCATTTGAATGTAAGCGGACCTGAGGCATTGCGAGTATGTATATTATCTTTCTTTCCCCTCTCTCTCTCTCTCTCTCTCTCTTTCTCTCTCTCTCTCTCTCTCTTTGTCTCTTTCTCCTCCTCCTGTCTCTCTCTCCTTCCTTCTCTCTCTGTCTCTCTCTCCTCCTCCTCTATCTTCCCTCTTTCTTCTCTCTCTCTTTTTCTTTCTTTGTCTCTATTTCATTTTTTGTCTTCTTCTCTCTCTCTCTCCTTCTCTCCTTTCTTCTTTCTTTCTTCGCTTCTCTCTCCCCTCTCTCTCTCTCTCATTCTCTGTCTCTGTCTCTCTCTCTCTTTCTCTCTCTTTCTCTGTTTCTTTCTCTGTCTGTCTCTGTCTGTCTTCCTCCTTCTCTCTCTTACTCTCTCCCTCCCTCTCTCTTACTCTCTCCCTCCCTCCCTCTCTCTTCCAGTTCTACGTATTCTGTGTAAGAAAAAATGTTGCACCTACTTATCCATCGCGTTGGTTGAGCGGGTGGAGCACGGCCCAGCTACCTAGAGCTCGATTTTATGCGTGATCCGCAATTCAATAATTTTCCACATGTTCCCATACGTTTTCTAGTCTACCCAGCAGTAATCGGGTACCTTTACCTTCTATGTGTGGGTCATACGAAAGGCTAAGACTGAGATGAGCAGAGCATTGTCTTTATAAAGTTGGCCCATGAGAATGAAACTGTATTTCATACCCCCCCCCCCCCACCCCCCAGACAGTGATAGAATCATTGTCCCCGAAAAAGAAAATATGTTGGGGGAAAAAAAAAGAAAGAAAGTGCAATATCATAAGCAAACAAGATATGCAAAGAAACAGAAAATTGTGTGGCGCTGCACTGTGTCAATACACTCTGCCTGGGGAAAGCAAATTGAATCTCACCTGGTATGACGTTTTAGAAAAAAAAAGGGGGAAAAAAAGAAAGAAAAAAAAAAAGGAAAAAAAAGGAAACTAAAATCTAAACTTTTTAATGTCAGTCAGAATGCCCAGCTCTAGCCAAGGTACGACATGACAGATCATAAAACAGCACACGTAGTTTGTTTACAAGAAAATTTGCTTTTATTTATTTATTTGTTTTTATGTATTTATTTATCATTTATTTATCTATTTATTATTTATTTATGTTTGTATTATTTATTTATTTGTTTATTTATTTGTTTATTCATTTTATTTTATTTATTTATTTCAACATATCCTAATCCCGTCGCCAAATTGATGGTTGGTGGGACTGATGGGACGCAGCAGTTTCAGTTTCTCAAGAAAACGTCTTCGCGCTCGGAACGAATTCCGTACCCACTGACGCCGCTGATGCCATGCGATGGAGAAGATCCAAAATGATCATGGCACAAGCTTTCAAACCTGCACATAAACCCTATGACAGCTCAAGGTTCCGTGGTCCTACCTAGCGTATTAGTCTCCTATCTTACATTTATATCAATCTGCCACTGGTTCAATCTTACCCACTACCACTCACGTGGGCTAGTTGCCACAGCCACGGACTCAAGATCTGATATCTTGAGTTCAGTCCCAGCCCTCGGCATTTACAACTGGCCTGTTCGCTGCCCATCTGAATTTTTCAATCTTTCCGATGGTGTCAGCTTAATGTTTCATAGGTCCCTCTGTCCTTTTCCGCGTTTCAAGACATTGCCAGCGCATAGGGTTTTGCGCTGGCTTCGGAAGTATGTCAGATAATTGCTGACAGATTTGATTGGAGCGCATATGGAGTTTTTCAAGTGCAGTGGATCCCTTTTGAACAAACTATTAACTACTAACTTCCATCTATATTTATATCAGTTTGTCATTGGAACAATCTTATCTATATTTATATCAATTTGTCATTGGAACAATCTTATCATCTATATTTATATCAGTTTGTCATTGGAACAATCTTATCATCTATATTTATATCAGTTTGTCATTGGAACAATCTTACCATCTATATTTATATCAGTTTGTCATTGGAACAATCTTATCATCTATATTTATATCAGTTTGTCATTGGAACAATCTTACCATCTATATTTATATCAGTTTGTCATTGGAACAATCTTACCATCTATATTTATATCAGTTTGTCATTGGAACAATCTTACCATCTATATTTATATCAGTTTGTCATTGGAACAATCTTACCATCTATATTTATATCAGTTTGTCATTGGAACAATCTTACCATCTATATTTATATCAGTTTGTCATTGGAACAATCTTACCATCTATATTTATATCAGTTTGTCATTGGAACAATCTTACCATCTATATTTATATCAGTTTGTCATTGGAACAATCTTACCATCTATATTTATCAGTTTGTCATTGGAACAATCTTATCATCTATATTTATATCAGTTTGTCATTGGAACAATCTTACCATCTATATTTATATCAGTTTGTCATTGGAACAATCTTATCTATATTTATATCAGTTTGTCATTGGAACAATCTTATCATCTATATTTATATCAGTTTGTCATTGGAACAATCTTATCATCTATATTTATATCAGTTTGTCATTGGAACAATCTTATCTATATTTATATCAGTTTGTCATTGGAACAATCTTACCATCTATATTTATATCAGTTTGTCATTGGAACAATCTTATCATCTATATTTATATCAGTTTGTCATTGGAACAATCTTATCATCTATATTTATATCAGTTTGTCATTGGAACAATCTTATCGTCTATATTTATATCAGTTTGTCATTGGAACAATCTTATCATCTATATTTATATCAGTTTGTCATTGGAACAATCTTATCATCTATATTTATATCAGTTTGTCATTGGAACAATCTTATCATCTATATTTATATCAGTTTGTCATTGGAACAATCTTACCATCTATATTTATATCAGTTTGTCATTGGAACAATCTTATCTATATTTATATCAGTTTGTCATTGGAACAATCTTACCATCTATATTTATATCAGTTTGTTATTGGAACAATCTTATCTATATTTATATCAGTTTGTCATTGGAACAATCTTATCATCTATATTTATATCAGTTTGTCATTGGAACAATCTTATCTATATTTATATCAGTTTGTCATTGGAACAGTCTTATCTATATTTATATCAGTTTGTCATTGGAACAATCTTACCATCTATATTTATATCAGTTTGTCATTGGAACAATCTTACCATCTATATTTATATCAGTTTGTCATTGGAACAATCTTATCATCTATGTTTATATCAGTTTGTCATTGGAACAATCTTACCATCTATATTTATATCAGTTTGTCATTGGAACAATCTTACCATCTATATTTATATCAGTTTGTCATTGGAACAATCTTATCTATATTTATATCAGTTTGTCATTGGAACAATCTTATCATCTATATTTATATCAGTTTGTCATTGGAACAATCTTATCTATATTTATATCAGTTTGTTATTGGAACAATCTTATCTATATTTATATCAGTTTGTCATTGGAACAATCTTATCTATATTTATATCAGTTTGTCATTGGAACAATCTTATCATCTATATTTATATCAGTTTGTCATTGGAACAATCTTATCATCTATATTTATATCAGTTTGTCATTGGAACAATCTTATCATCTATATTTATATCAGTTTGTCATTGGAACAATCTTATCATCTATATTTATATCAGTTTGTCATTGGAACAATCTTATCTATATTTATATCAGTTTGTCATTGGAACAATCTTATCTATATTTATATCAGTTTGTCATTGGAACAATCTTATCTATATTTATATCAGTTTGTCATTGGAACAATCTTATCATCTATATTTATATCAGTTTGTCATTGGAACAATCTTATCTATATTTATATCAGTTTGTCATTGGAACAATCTTATCATCTATGTTTATATCAGTTTGTCATTGGAACAATCTTATCTATATTTATATCAGTTTGTCATTGGAACAATCTTATCATCTATGTTTATATCAGTTTGTCATTGGAACAATCTTATCATCTATATTTATATCAGTTTGTCATGGAACAATCTTATCATCTATATTTATATCAGTTTGTCATTGGAACAATCTTATCATCTATATTTATATCAGTTTGTCATTGGAACAATCTTACCATCTATATTATATCAGTTTGTCATTGGAACAATCTTATCTATATTTATATCAGTTTGTCATTGGAACAATCTTATCTCTATATTTATATCAGTTTGTCATTGGAACAATTTTACCATCTATATTTATATCAGTTTGTCATTGGAACAATCTTACCATCTATATTTATATCAGTTTGTCATTGGAACAATCTTATCTATATTTATATCAGTTTGTCATTGGAACAATCTTATCTATATTTATATCAGTTTGTCATTGGAACAATCTTATCATCTATATTTATATCAGTTTGTCATTGGAACAATCTTATCATCTATATTTATATCAGTTTGTCATTGGAACAATCTTATCATCTATATTTATATCAGTTTGTCATTGGAACAATCTTATCATCTATATTTATATCAGTTTGTCATTGGAACAATCTTACCATCTATATTTATATCAGTTTGTCATTGGAACAATCTTATCATCTATATTTATATCAGTTTGTCATTGGAACAATCTTACCATCTATATTTATATCAGTTTGTCATTGGAACAATCTTACCATCTATATTTATATCAGTTTGTCATTGGAACAATCTTACTCTATATTTATATCAGTTTGTCATTGGAACAATCTTACCATCTATATTTTATATCAGTTTGTCATTGGAACAATCTTATCTATATTTATATCAGTTTGTCATTGGAACAATCTTATCTATATTTATATCAGTTTGTCATTGGAACATCTTATCTATATTTATATCAGTTTGTCATTGGAACAATCTTATCTATATTTATATCAGTTTGTCATTGGAACAATCTTATCTATATTTATATCAGTTTGTCATTGGAACAATCTTATCTATATTTATATCAGTTTGTCATTGGAACAATCTTATCATCTATATTTATATCAGTTTGTCATTGGAACAATCTTATCATCTATATTTATATCAGTTTGTCATTGGAACAATCTTATCTATATTTATATCAGTTTGTCATTGGAACAATCTTATCTATATTTATATCAGTTTGTCATTGGAACAATCTTATCTATATTTATATCAGTTTGTCATTGGAACAATCTTATCATCTATATTTATATCAGTTTGTCATTGGAACAATCTTATCTATATTTATATCAGTTTGTCATTGGAACAATCTTATCTATATTTATATCAGTTTGTCATTGGAACAATCTTATCATCTATATTTATATCAGTTTGTCATTGGAACAATCTTACATCTATATTTATATCAGTTTGTCATTGGAACAATCTTATCTCTATATTTATATCAGTTTGTCATTGGAACAATCTTACCATCTATATTTATATCAGTTTGTTATTGGAACAATCTTATCTATATTTATATCAGTTTGTCATTGGAACACAATCTTTATCATACTTATATTATATATACAGTTTGTCATTGGAACAATCTTATCTATATTTATATCAGTTTGTCATTGGAACAGTCTTATCTATATTTATATCAGTTTGTCATTGGAACAATCTTACAATACTATTATTTTATATTCAGTTTGTCATTGGAACAATCTTACCATCTATATTTATATCAGTTTGTCATTGGAACAATCTTATCTATATTTATATCAGTTTGTCATTGGAACAATCTTACCATCTATATTTATATCAGTTTGTCATTGGAACAATCTTACCATCTATATTTATATCAGTTTGTC
>CM060312.1:81100778-81105778 GCA_030674185.1 Monoplex corrugatus
TATAAATACAGCGCAGCACTAAAAAAACTGTTTAACAGATTCATCTAGCTCTGTCGGTTGTGAAGACTGCCCAGTGACTAAACCCTTTCATGTATATACGCACGCAGAACATGAAATATGCCCATTAACCCTTTGACTCCCGCATCCTGTCCACCAGTATCCTGCACCATCAAGCATGCAAGCAAAAGCAAAAACTTAACCCTTTGGGTGAAGGGGAGTCAAAGGCTTAAGTTTTTGCAGTTGATGGACATAGTGCGGGAGTCAGAGGGTTAAAGTGCTTTCCAGTCATGTCAGAGTCCGGTGGCTAATGAAGCCATGAAAACACCCAACATGCACGCTCAGCAAAGGCAGAATAAGCAGACTGCGTGACTACATAATGCCTGAGCAGTGTGGAGAAAACAAAGCGCTTACCCTCATCCTCAAAAAGGCGGAAAGCTGTAAGAAAGGAATAAAGAAAGAAAGAAAGAAAGAAAAGAAAAAGAATCAAATTCAAAGTATCACTACATACAGTCCCTGTGTGTGTGTGTCTAGTCCTTTTGCTGCCCATCGTTGTGCTGCCATCATTCTGGAAATGCCAACTCAAGCGTTTCATATTTTATTCCATGTCTTTCCCTTCTCCCCCTTTCAAGACCTTGCCAGCACGTATGGGTTTTGCGCAAGCTCAAAAACCCTGCTAGACAATCACTGGCAGATTTTTTTTGGAGGAGCGCATAAATGGAATTGCCTAAGCGCGAGAAATCCCTTTATGAACAAAGTTCAAGACTCTTAAGTGTGCGTCATAGCAATGATGATAACAAGTGGTTTCTCTGACTATGATTTATAATAATGTTTTATTGTTCACACAACCTATAGTGTTGTACCCGTTGGCAGGTTCGTGAAATCACATAAGATGTTGCACAAGTCCGTAAATCATGTCTTCCTTATTACACACTTTAGGCGGATTGTTTGGAAACTTTTCAGTTTGCAAGCAGTGATTCATAAGGCAGGCAACAGGTGCTCTTTACTGAGAACACAACCCGGATACTTCCCCTTCCCTCCCCTCTCCCCTTCCCCACACTCTCTTTCTCTCTCTCTCTTTCTCTTTCTCTCTTTCTCTCTCTCTTTCCCTCTCTCTCTCACACACATACACACACTCTATGTGTGTGACCCTTTCTCTTTCACTTATTCTCTCTCTCACTCACTCTCTCTCACTCACACACACACACACACACACACTCTCTCTCTTTCTGTCTGTGTGTCTCTCTGTCTGTCTTTCTCTCTCTCTCTCTCTCCCTCTCTCAGTCTCTCTCTCTCTCTTTCTCTCTCTCTCTCTCTCTGTCTCTTTCATTCTCTCTGTCTCTATCTCTCTCTGTCTGTCCCCCCTCTCTTTCTCACTCCTCACAATCTCTCTCTCTCTCCCATTCACTCACTCCTCACAATCTCTCTCTCTCTCTCTCACTCACTCACTCACTCACTTTCTCTCTCTCTCCCTCTCTCTCTCTCTGTCTTTAATTAAGGGTTGAATTGATCTCATGGAACAAAGGCAGAAGTCAACAGCGTGGATGGCAGTTAATTTAGCGTGCTACTTAATTCTTGTCCCAAGACATATTGCTTCATAATTTGTGTATGAGTATCCTACTAACGACTATGCCTGATTGTGTGTGAAATTTTAGGGTCATGTGGAAACTTTTCTGTAATACAGGCGACCTTCAAATTAAAACGGGTGTTATGGAAGCATTTCTGTGAAAAAAAGCGACCTTCATATTAAAACGGGTGTTGTGGAAGCATTTCTGTGACAAAAGCGACACTCATAATGAGTTTTATGGAAGCGTTTCTGTGATAGGAGAGTCATTCATAATAAAACGGGAGTTATGGAAGTATTTTTGTGATACAAGCAACATTCATATTAAGACAGGAGTTGTGGAAGCATTGTTGTGATGCAAGCAACATTCATATTAAGACAGGAGTTATGGAAGCGTTTCTGTGATACAAGCAACATTCATATTGAGACAGGAGTTATGGAAGCGTTTCTGTGATACAAGCAACAATTATATTAAGACAGGAGTTATGGAAGCATTTCTGTGATACAAGCAACATTCATATAAAACGGGCGTTATGGAAGCGTTTCTGTGATACAAGCGACCTTCATGTTAAAACGGGCGTTAAGGAAGCATTTCCGTAATCATAGGGACCTTCATATTAAAACAGGTCTTATGGAAGCGTTTCTGTGATGATAGGGACCTTCGTGTTAAAACAGGAGTTATGGAAGCATTTCTGGTGTACAAGCGACCTTTATATTAACCCTTTGACTCCCGCACCCTGTCTATCACCGTCCCGCTTCGTCACCTTATAGGGTGAGGGAATCAAAGGGTAAAGTTTTTGCAGTTAGTGGATAGGGTGCAAGAGTCAAAGGGTTTGAAACGGGAGTTATGGAAGTAAGTCTGTCATACAAGCGACCTTTATATTAACCCTTTGACTCCCACACCCTGTCTACCACCGTCCTGCTTCATCAACCATGCTGGCAAAGCAAAATCTTAACCCTTTGACTCCCTTACTCTATCCAGCATCTTCCTGCAGGAAGCTGCTAGATAGGATGAGGGAGTCAAAGGGTTAAGCTTTTGCAGTTGATGAATATGGTGCGGGAGCCAAAGGCTTAAAACGGGAGGTATGGAAGCGTTTTTCTGACAAAAGCGACCTTCAAATTAAAAGCGGCGTTGTGGAAGCTTTTCTATGAAACAAGCGGCCTTCATGTTAAAACGGGCGTTATGGAAGCATTTCTGTGATAAAAGCAACTTTCATCTCAAAACGGGCGTTATTGAACCATTTCTGTGATATAAGTAACTTTCATGTTAAAACGGGCGTTATGTAAGCATTTCTGTGACAATAGCTACCTTCATATCAAAACGGGGCGTTACGGAGGCGTTTCTGTGATATAGGCGACCTTGTAAACAACTAGTATTAAAAGCAGAACTGAGAGGTCGGGCAGGGGTGTATAATTTTATTTGGAGGTGGTCATGAAGATAAATACGGTGCAGTGCCATTAATACGCTTGTAACATAACGTATTGATTTTGTATTATATTCTTTGATAAATAGGCAACCAGTGGAGAAAGTGAAGCAAAAGAGTGGCGTGATCATTCCTTTGTTTTTTTTTAACGAAGGGCAAGACAGGCTGTGGAATTTTGAATAGGCCGAGGCATGCACCAGAAGAAGCAGACGAGCCAGAGAGCATTACAATAATCGATGACAGACAAGATCAAAGAAGTTACGAGTTTAAATTAAATGCTCCAGAAATGAAAGATTAGCGGGAACAAAACTGAAACGTCACAGTTGACAAAACGGAAACAATCGGCATACTATTCGAAAGGAAATAATCATAACAGTGCAGAAGGTTACAAAGTTGTTTCCCTTGTGTCACAAATTCACATTACTCATGGAACTACTTCAGCGATATGCTGTCAGCATGACAGTCACAAGATGGATTACTGCTACACTCCAAGAACGAACAGTAGTCCTACGAATTGGAAAATGGTGCTCAGCACCACAAAAACTCTCCATGGGACTCCCTCCAGGATCATTACTTTCCCCTGTTCTCTACAAAAGATATACACGAAAAGGCTTGTTGACCTAAATAACAACAGACTAGCCCGTATCCTCACTTTTGCTGATGACGGACTCATCTACAAGACAGGTAAGAATGCATCAGAAAGAAACAAAGCAGTCCAAGAACAGTTAAACAATGTAGATATCAGTGGTGCCAAGAAACAGGATCGGCAGTCAACCCCCCACCAAAGCGCACGTACTGTTCTGCACCCTTGACAACAAAGCAGCGAGTGAAAAATGTCCATCAGTTACGTTCAGAGGAACCAATATCGAGCAACAAACAACTTACGCTTCCTTGGCATCAGTTTTGATAGAATGTTAACCTTCAAAAAACATGTAGATACCACTACACTCAAATGTAGAAAAGGCCTTATAGTTATAGTTAGGCGTATGTACGCAAAACCAGTTTATTATAATTCATCAACGTATTGAGGTCAATATCAATGCCTCACCGGCATCAAAGGTTTATGCCTAGGCATAGATCTGCAGGGATTATCATAAACTGGCATTGTGTAGAAGATGAGGCGCAGAGTGTTCTTAGAGAAGTCGTCTTCAAGGCACGTTCTGTTCTAATTGCATTAACCTTTTGACTCCCACACCCTATCTACCGGCATCTTGCATTGCCAACCATGCTAGAAGAGCAAAAATTTAACCCTTTGATTTTCTTTCCCCATTCAACAGCTTCCTGCAGGAAGCTGGTAGATTAGGTGAGGGACTCAAAGGGTTAAGTTTTTGCAAATTGGTAGATAGGGTGCGGGAGTCAAAGGGTTAAAGATAGGTCAGTAGGTCATAAGGGGAGAGAAGGTGGGAAATTTCGTGTATCGATGAAAAAAAAAGTACATCAAAGTCAGTAGGTCATGAGCGAGGAGAGGTGTGTGTGTGTGGGGGGGGGGGGGTACGGGTATCGATTAAAAAGTTCTGTTGTCAGATTCTTGGGGAGTTGTGTGTGTGTGTGGCAAATAAACAGGATGGTCAAGCCGTTCTAACAATCTGTCTTTTATCAAAAAAATTAAAAAATCAAAGAAAATCCACTTTTGTAATTCTTAAGGTCATATGTGATCTTTAAGAAGCTTTAGTTGTATTCACACTTGACCTGTATCGAGGACAACGGTAGAGTAGTTGGCAAAATGAAAACAGGTTTTAAATATTGTAAATTTCTGGAAGGTGCCTGTTCATGCGCTTGCTTTAAAACATGTTGATTTTACGCATAATGTTGCTTCGTTTTTGTTGTTGTCGTTGTTGTTGTTGTTGTTGTATTTACTTCGTTTTTGTTGTTGTTGTTATTGTTGTCTTTGTGACCTTAACCTTGGTGCCTTACCATCCAAACGTATACTTTCGTGAGTCATCAACTGCCCATACCCTTGACCAGAGTTTGAAAAAGATGTGTCCATAAAGAGCCGAGAAAGTCTGGATTCTATT
>CM060312.1:81120778-81123278 GCA_030674185.1 Monoplex corrugatus
AATTGTTGTTGTTGTTGTTGTTGATGATGATGATGATGATGATGATGATGATGATGGTGGTGGTGGTGGTGGTGTGATGATGATGGTGGTGGTGGTGGTGGTTGTGGTGATGATGATGATAATGTTGTTGTTGTTGTTAATGTTGTTGTTGTTGTTGCACCATGTTCCTCAGATGCTGCTCTCCACCATCCCTCCAAATTCACCGAAACTGATCACCACCAGAGCAGGGCATGCATGGCCACAGAATCTGGGAAAACGCTATAATGATGAGAATGGCGTTTGCTTTGCTATTATCGTCATCAGTCAAAAGGAGTTGTACTTCTTTCCTGATCTCTACACTGGAATAGCAGGTTAAGTCACATCAGATTTCTCCCAACCAAAGCCACCAAAAACGTCAAATTCCTTATGCTCGTTAGAAAATACTAATGCATGAAAAGCACCCACCTGGGAAGCGTCAAAGTCCCTGGGTTCCAATATTCCAGATGGCCAGGGATTTTGAAACCCCCTCCATAAGACCTTCAGTGGTGATGTGGGTAGGTTTACTGGTCTTTCGGATGACAGTAAATCGAGGTTCGATGTGTAGAATACTCTAAGCGCGTGAAAGAGAACCAACGACAATACAAGAGTTCTCTCTGACAAAATTATACTGAACATTCCATCAGAATGAAAAAGAAAATGAAAACAATGATTAAGGAACCGTGGCATACGTACGGCCAGGTTCATATTAAAACAGCAGAAGAAAAAATGAAAATGTATAACGAATAAGAAAAATAGATTGGTTTTCATTCTGGTAACGCGCTAATATCAGGGAGAACAGCCCGAATTTCTCATGGAAAGTCTGTTGTGACGAAATAGAAATAAGTTGAAAGTAAATACATGATCCAAGGCCAACATCACATTCAGATTCTTTAAAGTAACCACTGATTTTTTAATTTTTTTTTGTGAAGGACTTGAATGTTTGAGGTTGCTGAAGACCACTAGGGAGCTTAATGTTCTTCAAGGTCACCAAACAGTGTCAAATTCCTTAAAGCCATCACCACAAAGTTTGTCAGATTCTCTAGGTCCACTTAAGAATTTTAGACTCCTGAAGTCCACTTAGCAGTGAAATAATCCCAAATTACTCGCTAGTATTAGTTTTCATAGGATCACCAGACACCATCAGAATCCCCAAGACCATCACGTAATCTCATATTCCCCGAGGTCATCAAAGATGATCAGGTGCTTCAGACTTACGAATATTCCACAGGACACTGAAAAGGATTTCACATTTCTTAAGATCGTTTTAAGACTCGACAAAGTTATTGAAGAGTGTCCATTTTTACAATGTGTCCATCAGTGACAGCTGACCCTTGAGTGTGTTGTGTGGTTTGACAGATATAATAGACAGAAAATGACACACGTACGTTATCCTGTCATGATATAATGTCATAATATGTCATATTACATATGTCATAATGCTGCTGTTATGCGGGTTACTTCTCCTGACAGAGCCACGGACTCAAGATCTGATATTTCCAGTTCACTCCCAGCCCGCCACATTAGAATTGGCTTGTTTGCTGCTGATCTTAACGGAAACCAGAAAAAAACACGAAAATAGAATCAGAACGCCTATTTAACACAACCAGACAAGACAGGCGCAAATTTTCAGCCAACTGGCCTTTGTCAAGCGTAAACGTAAAATCACAAACGAACAAACAAACAAATACAAAAAATTAGGAGAAAAAAACTAAAATTTCCCTGCTGCTTCGTCCAGTGGGAGAAAAGGACGAAGCAATGTGTTAACTACGCGTTCTGATTCTACTCTCGTGTTTTTCTAGTTCCTGTTTGCTTGAACTCTGGTGGTGGCACATTTTTGGATTGCCCATCTTAATGTTTTAATGTGGTGCTAGCTTAGAATTTCATAGGTCCCTCCGCTTCTCCTCCTTTCCATTTCAAGATTTTGTCAGTGTACATGTATAGGAGTTTGCCCAAACTCACAGTCTGCAGATAACTGCTGGCAGATTTAGGGAGAGATCACATGGAATATTATCCGATTGATATTAACCTCTTAACCCTTTGACTCCCGCACCTTGTCCACTGGTATCCCGTATTGTCAACCACGCTAGCAAAGCAAAAACAACCCTTTGAAACCATCATCCTATCCACCAGCTTCCTGCATAAACCTTTGATTCCTCACCCTATCCACCAGCTTCCTGCAGGATGAGGGAATCAAAGGGTTGGTGGATAGGGCGCGTGAGTCAAAGGGTTAATTAAACAAGCTCCAAACTCTAAACTGTGCAATTTAGAATACAGCAACGTGTACATCATGTCATGATATTGTTTGTTATGTTGACTCATACCAGGCTATTCTGATCGATGACCATCACAATGGAAACTATGTCAATGTCGATGTCTTATCGATCACCATCACAATGGAAACTGTGTCAATGTCGGTGTATTTCTTCTCAGGAATTAAGCCGGGTGAAAAATGTGCTGGTGACAGAACGGATCTCTGCCAAAC
>CM060312.1:81128278-81140778 GCA_030674185.1 Monoplex corrugatus
TTAAGTTTGTATTCAGGTATGTTTTTTTTAATCCCCTGTGTGATAAATTGGACGTAGTGGTCAACGCCAGGGATATTTCCTTAGATTATGTGCGCGAATGAATTGATATGTGTACTTAATTTTCTTCTTTTTTTTTTTCTTGTTAAAGTAGTATGTTTTGAAACGGGTTGTAACCCTGATATGGCTCTACACAGTCGGTTGGGCTTTTAATAAAACTAACAGTAGGAAAAATCTCCACCCTTCGTCACCAGGCGAAGGAGTCTAGACGGATCGAACCTGGGATCTTCCGACTGAAAGTGCTTCAGTTTGTCCGCTTGGCTCCAATCCCCGTTAATGCTGGACTGGTTACCATTCTTCCTGATGATACGGTCAAGCAAAGTCCTGAGCAAAGTCTTCGCAACGATTGAAACTTGAATAACAAAATGAGAAACGCGCGCGCGCGCGCGCGCACGCACACACACACACACACACACACACACACACACACACACACACACACACACACACACAAACACAAACACGCACACACACACACGCAAATACACACACACACACAACACACATACACACACACCACAAGCACACTGCATGGTTTCAAGACCTTCTGGATCTTTTCAGTGTTTTCAATAATCAATGGTCTGTATATATACATTGTTATATGCCTGCAGAACTGCAGTCAGTAAAGGACATGACCCCACACTCCACACTCCCATTGGAAACAAACAAACAAGGAAAACAAAAGCACATATGTGAACAGACGTTAAAAGAAATAACGAACAACATTAACAACAAAACCAGCAAACTACACTGGATTTTTTTTTTTTAGGGTCTCGAGTAATTCAGAATTTATGTATACATTAATGTATACGAACATAATTCACCCCCACACTCTTATTGAAAAAAACACAACAACAGAACAACAACAATAACAACAACAACAACAACAAAGTCACCAAGGTATACTGGGTATTTTCAGAACAGAAAGTGGGTGAGTTCTGCGTCTCGGATCGATATTGTTCCTATGGAGCGGTCTGCGAGAACAAGAGGTGTAGCTGTCATTCCCCTGGCAAGTGGAACAGCACTGAAGAGGCTTGTGGTAAGCGAACTTGTGTCTCTCAACATGCACGTTTTGTAACCAAAGGAGATTGTTGCTTGTTAACCCCCCCACAGGATGTCCCTCGTCTCCCCCCCCCGATTCTACTTCTCTCTTTCTTCTCTCTGTCTTTCTGTCTCTCTGTCCTCTCTGTCTTCTTCTGTCTCTCTGTCTGTTCTTTCTTCTTCTGTCTCTCTGCTCCTCTCTTTCGTCTTCTCTCTCTCTCTCTGTCTGGCTTTTTCTGTCTGTCTGTCTCTGTCTTCTGTCTCTCTCTCTTCTCTCTCTCTGCTTTTTTGTCTGTCTGTCTCTGTTTCTGTTCTCCTGTCTCGGTCTCTCTCTGTCTCGGTCTGTCTGTTCGTCTGTCTCTCATCTCTCTGTCTGTCCCTCTCTCTCATCTCTGCCTGTCTGTCTCCTCTCTCTCTCTCTGTCTCTGTCTGTCTGTCCTGTCTTCCGTCTGTCCGTCTGCTCTCTCTCTCCTTCTCTCTCTCTCTCTCTCTCTCTCTCTCTCTCTCTCTCTCTCTCTCTCTCTCTCTCTCTCTCCCTTTATTTCGTGGAGACTCTCTGGGACGCAGAACTTGAACTTGAGAACTGTTCAATCGGATATTGTTTTTTTGTTTGTTTGTTTGGTTGGTTGGTTGGTGTTTTTTTTTTTTTGCTTGCTTGCTTGCTTGCTTGCTTGCTTGCTTGCTTGCTTGCTCTCTTGCTGGTTGGCTTCCCTTCCGTCTGGCTTCCTCAACATTTCCTTGGAGAAGTGATTTAACAAGACCACTGGCGCTTGTTACATGGTCATACCAACGTAGTTCTCCTTTTCATAACTGAAGTCAGCCGATCTTCATGTGGTCCAGTGTACTGCTTGATGGCTTGGGGCACTTGTTGACTCGGTGATGTGATCTGTATATTTGATGTTAACATCTTCCACTAACACCTCATTTCTATGTCTACAGAGATACCTGAGGGCAAAGTAGGAGGGCCGTGTAGAAATGGGAAGAAGGTAGGTGAGAATTTGTTTTACTCCGTGGGGGAAGTTTGGGTGGAAGAGCAGTGATAATATGGATTACGAAAAAAATACTAAAAACAGAGAGAGAGTGAGAGATTGTGTGTGTGTGTGTGTGTGTGTGTTGTGTGTGTGTGTGTGTGTGTGTGTGTGTGTGTGTGTGTGTGTGTGTGTGTGTGGTGTTGGAGTGGGTGGGGGTGGGTGGGTGCGTGTGTGGGTGAGAGAGAGAGTGAGAGAGAGTGTGTGTGTGTGTGTTTGTGTTTGTGCGTATGTGTGTGTGTGTGTATGTCTGTGTGTATGCGTGTGTGTGTGTGAGAGAGAGAGATAGAGAGAGTGAGTGAGTGTGTGTGTGTGTGTGTGTGTGTTTGTGTGTGTATGTGTGTGTGTGTTGTGTGTGTTGTGTGTGTGTGTGTATACTTGTGTGTGTATATGTGTGTGTGCGTATGTGTGTATTGTGTGTGTGTTGTGGTGTGTATGTGTGTGAGAGAGAGAGAGAGCGTGTGTGTGTGTGCGTGTGTGTGTGTGTGTGTGTGTGTGTGTGTGTGTGTGTGTGTGTGTGTGTGTGTGTGTGTGTGTGTGTTTTGTGTGTGTGTGTATGAACTCAGAACACATTTATTTGCCAAAGGAACCCAAGACAGGGTAATGAGAGACAGACTCGTTGTAATATATGACAAAACAGTCCATGATTTCAACAGATATTGATTTTTCACAGTTCACGTTATCATCATCATCATCATCATCATCATCATCATCATCATCATTATCATTATCTCTAATGGGAATATAAATGCATTAGCGACTGAAAATATTTCAGTTTCCCAACTGCAAAACAGATTCTGGGACAGGTATTTGCAAATGATCTTCCTTAATTTAAATAAGTCATTTGGATTTAGCATAATGGACACAGAACAATCAGTTGTTAACAGGTATATAGTTTTCTTTTTCTTTTTTCTGTCACAACGGAAAAGCTGGAGGGAAAGAGAGCACCGGGTAGACCCAGGGAGAAGATACTAGACGGACTTGCAGAGTGGCTGGGGACAGGGAGGGTGGAAGAGATGCTTGAGGCAACAGGAGATAGAGACAGATGGAAGTCCATAATCGCCAACGCCAAGCGGCAAGGCACCTGATGATGATGATGATATAGTTTTCCTAAATCTATTTCATTACTTTGAGTGCTTTTGTTGTGTATCTAATACAGTTATCCAGGAAGTGAAATTTGTTTTCAACCACACTACAAGCTGTACACTTTTCTACCTTGTGATGCGTGTGTGTTTTCTACCTTCAGTATGTAGGTCATACGTCATGTTTCTAAAAAATATCTGGCAGATAAAATTCCAAACTGTCGTTGATTGTTAATGCATCTTCATCTCATTGTACTTATTTGTTGATTCCAGAAGTAGATATATTTGTATTCTAGTTTTTTTTTCTTATTTCTCATCGCATATTTCTAAAATATCTGGCAGATAAGATTCCAAATTGTTGTTGATTGTATAAATATAACAAAAAAAAACTACCTTTATCTCTTTGTACTTATTTCATGATTCCAGATGTAGATGCGTTTGTAATGCAGTTGATTTTCATTGCATACTTCCTTTCATCTTTGTTAAGCTTACCCGTTTGTTCCCTACATATTTCATTCCAGTAGTATGGGTAATCTTTTTCATATATAAAATCAAGCTCAGGTTGTTTTGTAACATTTTGTCGTATCTCTGTTTGACAAGAAAGTGTTGTCTTAATCTAATATATGTGACCTAGAATTCTAGGATTTGACATACTTTGTATACTGATAGTAAATTTGTCCTAATCCAGCTTGTATTGATAGATTCTCAATGGGTTTTTTTTTACTACAAGAAATTACTCACATGAAAATTACAAACTTTCATGTAGTTTTCTTCATGGGATAACTCTGTTTTGACAAACACCTTTGGAATTGGGACTTCAATAAGGAATTCTATGTTGTTACTGCAATCTTCTGTACAGCGGAACCATACTTCAGCGCCATAAACTGATATAGAAGTATAGTAATGTCATATACATGTATTATTATGACATCTGGTCTCTAATCAGATTCTTTAGTAGATCTTTTCAGGGCATGGATTAGTTTGTTTGCTTCTTTTGTGAGATGTTCTTGTGTGTATATAGCCATGTAATTGTCATCTTTGTGGAAAATAACTCCTCGATATTTATTCTGGTCTGTGGTTTGTGTGGTATGGGAGCAGCATGTAAAATACACGTGTGTTTATGTCTTTTTCACTGCGAGTTGGGGAGGGTAGTTGAGGCATACAACATTACATTAGTAAATCAATATCTGGGTGACAGCGGCATACAACATTACAGTAATAAATCAATATCTGGGTGACTGAGACATAAAACATTACAGTTATAAATCAATATCTTGTTGGATGGCTGAGGCATACAACAATACAGTAATAAATCAATATCTTGTTGTGTGGCTGAGGCATACAACATTACAGTAATAAATCAATATCTTGTTGTGTGGCTGAGGCATACAACATTACAGTAATAAATCAATATCTTGTTGTGTGGCTGAGGCATACAACATTACAGTAATAAATCAATATCTTGTTGTGTGGCTGAGGCATACAACATTACAGTAATAAATCAATATCTTGTTGTGTGGCTGAGGCATACAACATTACAGTAATAAATCAATATCTTGCTGTGTGGCTGAGGCATACAACATTACAGTAATAAATCAATATCTTGTTGGATGGCTGAGGCATACAACATTAAAGTAATAAATCAATATCTTGTTGTGTGGCTGAGGCATACAACATTAAAGTAATAAATCAATATCTTGTTGGATGGCTGAGGCATACAACATTACAGTAATAAATCAATATCTTGTTGTGTGGCTGAGGCATACAACATTAAAGTAATAAATCAATATCTTGTTGTGTGACTGAGGCATACAACATTACAGTAATAAATCAATATCTTGTTGGGTGGCTGAGGCATACAACATTACAGTAATAAATCAATATCTTGTTGTGTGGCTGAGGCATACAACATTACAATAATAAATCAATATCTTGTTGGATGGCTGAGGCATACAACATTACAGTGATAAATCAATATCTGGGTGACTGAGACATAAAACATTACAGTAATAAATCAATATCTTGTTGGGTGGCTGAGGCATACAACATTACAGTAATAAATCAATATCTTGTTGGGTGGCTGAGGCATACAACATTACAGTAATAAATCAATATCTGGGTGACTGAGACATAAAACATTACAGTAATAAATCAATATCTTGTTGGTTGACTGAGTCATAAAACATTACAGTAATAAATCAATATCTTGTTGGGTGGCTGAGGCATACAACATTACAGTAATAAATCAATATCTGGATGACTGAGACATAAAACATCACAATAATAAATCAATATCTTGTTGGGTGGCTGAGGCATACAACATTAAAGTAATAAATCAATATCTTGGTGGGTGGCTGAGGCATACAACATTACAGTGATAAATCAATATCTTGTTGTGTGGCTGAGGCATACAACATTACAGTAATAAATCAATATCTTGTTGGATGGCTGAGGCATACAACATTACAGTAATGAATCAATATCTCGGTGGGTGGCTGAGGCATTCAACATTACAGTAATAAATCAATATCTTGTTGTGTGGCTGAGGCATTAACATTACAGTAATAAATCAATATCTGGATGACTGAGACATAAAACATTACAGTAATAAATCAATATCTTGTTGTGTGGCTGAGGCATACAATATTACAGTAATAAATCAATATCTTGTTGTGTGGCTGAGGCATACAACATTACAGTAATAAATCAATATCTTGTTGGGTGGCTGAGGCATACAACATTACAGTGATAAATCAATATCTTGTTGTGTGGCTGAGGCATACAACATTACAGTAATAAATCAATATCTTGTTGTGTGGCTGAGGCATACAATATTACAGTAATAAATCAATATCTTGTTGGGTGGCTGAGGCATACAACATTACAGTGATAAATCAATATCTTGTTGGGTGGCTGAGGCATACAACATTACAATAATAAATCAATATCTTGTTGTGTGGCTGAGGCATACAATATTGCAGTAATAAATCAATATCTTGTTGGTGACTGAGGCATACAACATTACAATGATAAATCAATATCTTGGTGGGTGGCTGAGGCATACAGCATTACAGTAATAAACAATATCTTGTTGTGTGGCTGAGGCATACAGCATTACAGTAATAAATCAATATCTTGTTGGGTGGCTGAGGCATACAACATTCATCATCATCATCATCAGGTGCCCTGCCGCATGGCGTTGGCCACCATGGACTTCCAACTATCTCTATCTCTCGTTGCTCCTAGTATCTCCCCCACCCTCCTCATCCCCAGCCACTTTGCAAGTCCGTCCAGCATTCTCTCCCTGGGTCTACCCGGTGCTCTCTTTCCCTCCAGCTTTCCCCTTGTGACCAGATGCTCCAAATCCCCATTCCTCATAAAATGGCCTATAAATGTAGCCTCTCTTTTCCTAATCTTCCTTATGAGTGATCTACTTGTGTCTGCCTCCATCAAGACTGTCTCGTTTCTTTTCTTTGCTGTCCATGGAACTCTCAACATTCTTCTGAGAAACCACATCTCGGCTGCCTCAATCTTGCTCTGGCTTTGCTTGCTGACTGTCCACGCCTCGCATCCGTACAACAGTATTGGTTCTATATAACATTCAAGGACTCTCTTTCTGGTGTTAATTGATAGGCATTTGTTGGTAAGAATGCCTGTCATCTTCATTCAACATTACAGTGATAAATCAATATCTCGGTGGGTGGCTGGGGTATAGAGCATTACAGTAACATATCAAACCTGTTTATGTCCTATACACTTTTGCATGATGCAGAGGGCGTGTGAAGACCTTGCTGCCAAGTGTAATGATGCTGGTGTCTGTGTGTGTAACGCAGGCTATGTAACAGATCCCCATAGTCTGAAGTGTAGTAAGTTTTTCAATCTCCTCCCTTATTTTTTATTTTAAAATGTGTGTGTGTGTGTGTGTGTGTGTGTGTGTGGTGTGTGTGTGTGTGTGTATGTGTGTTTGGTGTGTGTGTGTGTGTTGTGTGTGTGTGTGTGATGTGTGTGTGTGTGTGTTGGGTGTGTGTGTGTGTGTGTTGTGTGTGTGAGTGTGTGTGTATGTGTGTGGTGTGTGTGTAAGTGTGAGTGAGTGAGTGTGTGTGTGTGTGTGTGTGTATGTGTGTGTGTGTGTGTGTGTGTGTGTGAGTGTGTGTGTGTGTGTGTGTGGTGAGTCTGTGTGTGTGTGTGTGTCGTCGCACGTGTGTGTGCATGGATATGTTTGTAAGTTAGTTTTTTTTATGTTAATGGTTGATGACAATGATGATGATGATGTGATGATGACGACGACGACGATGATGATAATGATGACGACGACGAAGGCGACACGATCCACGACAATGACAATGATTATGACAATGATGTTGGTGTGTTTGTGCTTGTATATTTGTGCGAGTGCGTGTTTATGTAAGTACACATCTGTGTGTGTGTGTGTGTGTGTTGTGTGTGTGTGTGTGTGTGTGTGTGTGTGTGTGTGTGTGTGTGTGTGTGTGTGTTGTGTGTGTGTGTGTGTGTTGTGTGGTGTGATGTGTGTGTGCATGTGCTGTCACGCACGTACGCGTGTGTGCATGTGTGTGTGAAATATGATCATAAGATAAACAAAAATAAACAATCAACCAACCACCCAACTAACCAACCAACCAACCAACCAACAAACTAACAAACAAACAAACAGACAAAGAAACAAACAAAACTAATTCATAAAATTATTTTCATCTGCATTTCAGAACTGACAGGTCATAAATGTTCATTCTCTGGGACTGGTCAGATTGTAACCTATTTCAATCAGCGGATGGACGTGGAGCTGCCCTGTGGGTAAGACATCACATCATCATCATCATCATCATCATCATCATCATAAACATCATCATCATCATCATGTGCCCTGCCGCATGACCGTGGCGATCATGGCCCTCCATACGAATCTGTCTTTTGTCGTTAAATACATCTCCTACTCTCTCTGTCCTCAGCCACCCTGCAAGTCCGTCCAATATTTTCTCCCTGGGTCTATCTGGTGCTCTTTTCCCTCCTGTTGTGACCAGATGCTTTAATTTCTGTTGCCTCATAAAATGTCCTATGAATGTTACTTGTCTTTTCCTAATCTTCTTTAGTAATGTTCTTCTTGTGTCTGTCTCCTTCAAGACTGTCTCGTTTATTTTCTTTGCTGTCCATGGAACTCTTAACATTCTTTTTAGAAACCACTTTTCAGTTGCCTCAATCTTATTGTGACTTAATTCACTAAGTATTACGCATTTTTCAAGACACACAGTGTAATACAAGCAGAAGCACTAATATATCACATGTCACTATGTTTACAAACACATGTATGAATACACAGTGTGTGTCACATGATTGGTAGTTAGAAGTGGATGTACATACTGGTGAACGAACAACTGTGATATCAACGATGTAAGGTCTAGGTTAACAGGTTAATTAACATGTTCATATTGCTTATAGCCCAGCCGACCGCTAGAGCCATATCAGGCCTAATACCACGTTAAGAAAGAGAGAAGGGCAGGAGGGAGGGAGGGAGACAGAGAAAGAGAGACAAACAGACAGACACACAGAGAGATAGAGACAGACATAGAGAGACATAGGCAGACAGACAGAGACAGACAGAGAAAGACGGGAGAGAGAGAGAGAGTGATGTATTCATTGTTTTTGTACTATTTAAAGCTTTTTTTCTGTCGTTGCATGACAGATTGACGTTACGGAAGTAGATATCTGATTTAAATTTCACTGTTATTGCTTCTGTAAATTTAAATATCTGGGAGCTATAGAATCAGATGAAGAATCAAAGCCCAAAGGGTACTTTCCAGGATTGCCCAGACCACAGCTGCAATGACTAAGCTAAAAGTCATCTGGAACGACAAGAATATCGCTATCGGCTCCAAGATCAGACTGATGCGTTCCCTGGTCATGTCAATATTTTTGTATGCATGCGAAACATGGACCATAACAGCAGACATTGAAAGAAGGATACAGGCAATGGAGATGAGATGCTTGCGCAAACTCCTTGGTGTCTCGTACAAAGATCATATAACCAATAAGGAAGTGAAAAGCCCGAATCGAAAACGCCATCGGGCCGTACAAGACCTCCTGACCTCAGTGAAAAGACGCAAACTGAGGTGGTACGGGCACGTCACACCATAATCTGGACTGGCCAAGACCGTCTTGCAGGGAACAGTTCAGGGAGGGAGACGAAGAGGCAGACAGAGAAAAAGATGGGAAGACAATATCACAGAGTGGACTGGCCTTGAATAGGAATATCATTCTGCCGAAAGCTGAGGACCGTGAGGAGTGGAGGAAGTTGGTTGCAAAATCTTCAGTGGTGCCCCAACGGTCAACCAGACTACGGGACTGATGATGATGATGAACATTTATGTATTATAATACGTCTGTTTTCATTGTAGTGGTAAGGGACTGACATCTGTCTGCTTTACGTGTGTCTGCCTTTTGTCTCTCATGCTTTTGCGTAGCGGTTAGGGCTCATATGAGATGAGGTACTATACAAACAGTAATTATTAACATAACATGAACATAACGAATTAAATAGATTAAGTTCATGAATAAACAAATGTCAGACACATAGTCCACATCCACATGGTTACGTTGATATGCGGGGTGAAATTGTTTGCCGACACATCTATGCACTACAATACACTGCGATGCGATGCGATATACGATAAGACACGACACGACACGATACGATACGGTACGGTACGTGGTACGGTACGACACGATATGATCCGATGCGATGCGATCTATGCGATCGATATGATGCGATGCCATGCCATGCCATGCATTGCGATACGATACGATACGATAACGCCACGATGTGTTACGATACGTTACAATACGGCTCGATACAATACGATACGATACGATACGCGACGATGTGTTACGATACGTTACAATACGGCTCGATACAATACGATACGATACGATACACCCTTGTGGGGATGCCGGGAGCTCTTTAAGTGTAAATAGTATCCCCACCTTTCTGTGCTAGAAATTTCCTCTTTGTCACTATCTTTATTTCTGCCTTGTTCCTTTGCTTTCTGTCATTTCTCCCTGTCATTTTCTGCCTTGCTGTATGTGTACGATAAAGTCTTACGTACTCTCTTTAGGAGTGATAATTGGGTACATTATTAGGAACATTTTTGGCTCAAGGGAAATTTGATATGCGGAAGCGATTTTAAGTAATTTAGGCTCGTTTTTATATGTTTTAGTGTTCTTGGTTGTGTTCAAATTTGAATTCGAGGGGTTTTTTGTTTTTGTTTTTGTTTTTTTTTTCTTAATTCCCTGTGTGAAAAATTGGACGGAGTGGTCAACGGATATCTCCTTATATCATGTGTGCAAATGCATTGATATCTGTACATAATATTCTTTTCTTTTCTTTTCCTGGTGAAGTATGGTGTGTGTTTTGAAAAGGTTATAGCCCCGATATGGTTTCACGCAGTCGGCTGGGCTTTAAAAAAAAACAACGATACGATACGATGCAATGCAGTCCAATTCAATCCAGTACATTGCAATACCATACAATACAACGCGAAGCGACGCAACACAATACAATACGATACGGCACAAACTGTACAATACAACACAGCATTCTGCACAGGTTCAAAATGGCCAAGTTGCTGTGTGGGAACACAAGTGTGGAAGTGTTTGCCGACAAGACGCACAGTAGCAGAATGCACACTACGTTTCTCAGTGCCGTCAATGTCACCATCACTGGTACCAACACCAACGGCACCAACACGTCCAACACGTTCAACATTCAGCATTCACGGATTCAAAAGGTCAGCCTTGTGTTGTGTGTGTGTGTGTGTGTGTGTGTGTGTGTGTGTGTGTGTGTGTGTGTGTGTGTGTGTGTGTGTGTGTATGTGTGTGTGTGTGTGTATGTGTGTATGTGTGGTGTGTGAGTGTGTGTGTGTTGTGTATGTATGTGTGTGTGTGTATGTGTGTGTGTGTGTGTGTGTGTGTGTGTGTGTGTGTGTGTGTGTGTGTGTGTGTGTGTGCGTGTGTGTGTTGAAGTCTATCTGCTGTGTTGAAGTGTGTCTGTCTGTGCTGAAGTCTTTCTGCCTGTATTGAAGTCTTTCTGCTTGTTCATGTCTGTATGTCTGTGTTGAAGTCTTTGTGTCTGTGTTGAAGTCTTTGTGTCTGTGTTGAAGTGGTTCTGTCTGCTTTAAAGTCTATATCTGTTCAAGTCTGTATTGTCTGTGTTGAAGTGGGTTTTTTTCTGAATATCTTGAAGTCTTTACTGTATGTCTATGTCGAAGTCTTTCTGACTTTCTTGAAGTCTTTATTCGTACGTCTATGTTGAAGTCTTTCTGACTTTCTTGAAGTCTTTCTGACTTTCTTGAAGTCTTTCTATTTTGAATTTATTCTCGTTTTCTTGAAGTCTTTCTATTTTGTATTTATTCTCGTTGTCTTGAAGTCTTTCTATTTTGAATTTATTCTCGTTGTCTTGAAGTCTTTCTATTTTGTAATTTATTCTCGTTGTCTTAGAAGTCTTTCTATTTTGTATTTATTCTCGTTTGTCTTGAAGTCTTTCTATTTTGTATTTATTCTCGTTGTCTTGAAGTCTTTCTATTTTGTATTTATTCTCGTTTGTCTTGAAGTCTTTCTATTTTGTATTTATTCTCGTTGTCTTGAAGTCTTTCTATTTTGAATTTATTCTCGTTGTCTTGAAGTCTTTCTATTTTGTATTTATTCTCGTTGTCTTGAAGTCTTTCTATTTTGTATTTATTCTCGTTGTCTTGAAGTCTTTCTATTTTGAATTTATTCTCGTTTTCTTGAAGTCTTTCTATTTTGTATTTATTTCTCGTTGTCTTGAAGTCTTTCTATTTTGAATTTATTCTCGTTGTCTAGAAGTCTTTCTATTTTGTATTTATTCTCGTTGTCTTGAAGTCTTTCTATTTTGTATTTATTCTCGTTGTCTTGAAGTCTTTCTATTTTGTATTTATTCTCGTTGTCTTGAAGTCTTTCTATTTTGAATTTATTCTCGTTGTCTTGAAGTCTTTCTATTTTGTATTTATTCTCGTTGTCTTGAAGTCTTTCTATTTTGAATTTATTCTCGTTGTCTTGAAGTCTTTCTATTTTGTATTTATTCTCGTTGTCTTGAAGTCTTTCTATTTTGTATTTATTCTCGTTGTCTTGAAGTCTTTCTATTTTGTATTCATTCTCGTTGTCTTGAAGTCTTTCTATTTTGAATTTATTCTCGTTGTCTTGAAGTCTTTCTATTTTGTATTTATTCTCGTTGTCTTGAAGTCTTTCTATTTTGTATTTATTC
>CM060312.1:81148278-81160778 GCA_030674185.1 Monoplex corrugatus
TGTGTTATGCTGTGTTGTGCTCTGTTATGCTGTGCTGTGCTGTATTTTGCTGTACTGTGCTGTGTTATGCTGTGCTGTGCTGTGTTATGCTGTGCTGTGCTGTGTTATGCTGTGCTGTGCTGTGTTTTGCTGTACTGTGCTGTGTTATGCTGTGCTGTGCCGTCTGATTCTCACGGAGCAAGGCAATGTCTCTCAGAAGTTGGTGCCATAGAGGAGGACATTCTGTTATCACCAAGTTTATTTGATCATGTATGGTAATGTGTTGTACTGTATTGTTTCGTATTGGTTTTTTGTTTTGTTTTGTTTCTTTGTTTCCACGTTTGTGTTGTATTGAATTGTATGATATTGCATTCGTATCGTATCGCTTGTCTCGACATGTTGTGTTGTGTTGTGTTGTGTTGTGTTGTGTTGTGTTGTGTTGTGTTGTGTTGTGGTGTTGTGCGGTGCGGTGCGGTGCCGTGTGGTGTGGTGTGGTGTGTGTGGTGTGGTGTGGTGTGTGTGTGTGTGTGTTGTGTTGTGTTGTGTTGTGTTGTGTTGTGTTGTGTTGTGTTGTGTTGTGTTGTGTTGTGTTGTGTGTGTGTCTGTGTTGTCATGCTGTATTGTGTATGTGTCTTGTTGGTTGTTGGTGTTGTGTTGTGTTGTGTATGTGTTGTGTTGTAGTGTTGTGTGATGTGTTTGTGGTTAGTAGTATGATAGATGTAGATAGTAGATAGATAGAATAGATAGATAGATGTGATAGATAGATAGACAGAATAATGATAGATAGATAAGATATGTAGTAGTGATAGATAGAAGAAGATAATAGATATAGATAGTAATAAGATAGAAGATAGAAGAAGATAGATAGATAGATAGAAGAAGACAGACAGATAGAAGAAATACAGATAGATAGATAGATAGATAGATAGATAGAAGACAGACAGACAGACAGATAGATAGATAGATATAGATAGATAGATAGATAGAAGACAGACAGAAGATAGATAGATAGATAGATAGACAGACAGACAGAAGATAATAGATAGATAGATAGAAGAAGACAGGATAATAGATAGATAGACAGACAGACAGACAGATAGATAGATAGATCAGACAGACAGACAGACAGATAGATCAAAGATAATTATAATGTCAATTACCATTTTCTCATGGGCAGAAATCCCTGGTGCCGAGAGGCGGTCAACATCGTGAAAAAGCCATGTCCTATCCTCCAGGCTAAACTGGCCAACTGTAGCAGTCTGAATGACGACAACGGCTGTGTGGATGACGTTATTCCAGACTCCATGCAGGTCAGCTTGGGTTAACTTGGAAGAGGAGGTCTGGGGGAAAAGTTGGGGGTTGGGGTGGGAATTAACCTTTTAACTCTCACACCCTGCCCCACCCCGACCACCAGCATCCTTCATTGTCAACCATGCTTGCAAAGCAGAAAGCAAAACAACTCTTTGACTCCCTCATCCTACCCACCAGTTGCCTGCAGGAAGCAGGAAGCTGGTTGGGTAGGGTGAAGGTGTCAAAGGGTTAATATTTTGGCAGTTGGTGGATATATAGGGTGCAGGAGTCAAAGGGTTAAGAGAGGGAGGAGGAAATTTGGGAATGGCGAGGGGGGGGGGGGGAGGGTCGGCTGGGGTTACCGGATTAACCGGTGATTACTGATAGTGACATGAAGGTTAACATACAAACAAACACGAGAGAAAGATGAACTCTCTTATCGGTCCGACGTATGTGTAGGCATGCGCGCTCGTCCTTTATCGCCTTTTCAGAGTTTGGAGTTAAGAGTTTGTTCACGAGAGATTCATCGCACCTACACAATTCAGTATGCGCTCCACACAAATCTGCCAGCAATTACCTGGACAGTCTCCTTGAGCTGGCGCAAAACCCTGTGCACTGTCACGATCTTGAAATGGGGAGAGAGGGTGTGGAAGTGACCTAGGAGATAGATAGATAGATAGAATAATAGATAGGCAGACAGACAGACAGACAGAAGATAGATAGATAGATAGATAGACAGACAGATAGATAGATAGATAGATAGATAGACAGACAGACAGATAGATAGATAGACAGACAGACAGATAGATAGATAGATAGACATACAGACAGACAGACAGACAGATAGATAGATAGAATAGATAGATAGACAGACAGATAGATAGATAGATAGATAGATAGACAGATAGATAGATAGATAGATAGATGGATGGATGGATGATAGATAATAGATAGATAGATAGATAGATAGATAGATGGATGGATGGATAGATAGATAGATAGATAGATAGATAAATAGATGACAGATACATACATACATACATACATACATACATACATACATGCATACATACATACATACATACATACTTACATACATACATACATGCATACATATATACATACATGAACATACTTACATACATACATACATACATACATACATACATACATACCAACATACATACATACATACATACATACATACGTACATACATACATGTATGACAGATAATAGATACATATGATTGTATGTATATTTACTGTGTATCTGTGTTGAGCGTATGTACCGTTTGTGTTTGTGTATGTGTATATGTGCTTTTGTGTGTGTGTGTGTGTGTGTGTGTGTGTGTGTGTGTGTGTGTGTGTGTGTGTGTGTGTGTGTGTGTGTGTGTGTGCATACGTGTGTGTATATGCATGTGTTTGTGTGTGTTTGTTTGTGAGTTTGTGTATGTGTGTGTTTGTGTGTTTGTGTGTGTGTGTGTGTGTGTGTTGTGTGTGTGTGTGTACGTGTATGTGAGTGTGTGTTTGTGTGTGCATGTTTGTTTGTTCTTTGATTTAACGTCTTTTCAATGTGTGTGTGTGTGTGTGTGTGTGTGTGTGTGTGTGTGTGTGTGTGTGTTGTGTGTGTGTGCATTTTATGTGTGTGTGTGAGTGAGTGTATGTGTGTGTGTGCATGTGTGTGTATGTGCATGTTATGTGTGTATGTGCATGTGTGTATGTGCATGTTGTGTGTGTGTGTGTGTGTGTGTGTGTGTGTGTGTGTGTGTGTGTGTGTGTGTGTGTGTGTGTGTGTGTGTGTGTGTGTGTGTGCATGTTCGTTCGTTCTTTGATTTAACGTCTTTTCAATTTGTGTGTGTGTGGTGTGTGTATGTGTGTGTGTGTTTGTGTGTGTGTCTGTGTGTATACGTGTGTGTGTGCTTCTGTGTGTGCATGTATGTGTATGTGTGTGTGTGCGTGCATGTGTTGGGGTGTGCATGTATGTATGTGTATGCATGTTTGTATGTGTGTGTGTGTGCGCGTGCGTGTAAACGTGATTATGTTTACAGCTGTACGTCAGCTGTCTTCGTGTCCAGTGTGGTCGTGTGGACGGAAACAACAGGAATGCCACTTGTCAAAATCTCCAGACGACATCAAAAGAGTGTGGTACCATCAAAGGACATCAGTCTCTGCCCGCCCTCATGGCTCTCGCCAACTGTACCAATACCGAGAAGTAAAAGAAAAATGAAAAATGATTCCAAGTGTTGGTCTTTGTTTCCTTGGGTGTCGTTGTTCTTCCTCGTACTTTCTTTCACAGCTCATCTCAATGATCCAGTCCTTCTGGCAGCGTCAGTTTTCTGTTTCATAACGTTCCATTTGTCTTCCTCGTAACTTCACCCTGCCTTCCGTTTCAAGAGCTAGCCAGAGTATACGGTTTTGTACAGGTTCAAGAAGCCTGCCAGGTTGTTAGTGACCCATTTCGGGCAAGCTTTCTTTCTTTCTTTTATTGTTGTTTAAAGCCCAGCCGACTGCGTAGAGCCATATCAGGGCTATAACCGCTTCAAAACACACAAAACGTCAACAACAACAAAAAAGAAAAAGAAAAGAAAAGAAAATTAAGTATACCTATCAATGCATTCGCGCACGTAATCTAAGGACATGCCCCTGGCGAAGGACCATTCCGTCCGATTTATCGCACAGGGGAAATTTAAAAAACACATCTGAATACAAATATAGGCATACATAAGGACACCAAAACATAGATAAAAACAGGTATAAATTGCCTAAAATTGCTTCCGCATATCTCACCTCCTCAGAGACAAAAATGTACTTAATGCATGTACCCAATTATCAATCCGAAGACAAAATTACGTAAGAATTTATAGAAAAAGTACAGGTGAATGGACCAGTAAGGCAGAAAATAAGTAGAAATGACAAAAGCAAGGCAACAAGGCAGAAATAAAGAGAGTGACAGAAAAGAGGAAATTTCTAGCACAGAATTTCCAGAAGGTGGGGATACTATTTATACTGAAAGAGCCCCCGGCAACCCAACGGGGGGGGGGGGGGGGGGGGGGGCAAGCTAAAACAACATTCAAAAGCAAGTGCCTATTAATTAACAGGAGGAGATCTCTTAAGTGTTATGTGGAACCAATACTGTTATATAGTTGTGAGGCGTGGACAGTCAAAACGAAAAACCAGAACAATATTGAGGCAACTGAAATGTGGTTTCTAAGAAGAATGTTGAAAGTTCCATTGGCAGCAAAGAAAACAAACGAGACAGTCTTGAAGGAGGCGCTAGGCAACACAAGAAGAACATTATTTAGGAAGATTAGGGAAAAAAACAAGCAACATTTGTAGGACATTGTATGAGGAAAGGGGAATTGGAGCATCACAATAGAAAAGCTGGAGGGAAAGAGAACACCAGGTAGACTCAGGGAGAAAATATCGGACGGGCATGCAGAGTGGCTGAGGAAAGAGAGGGTGGAAGATGTACTTGCAGTGACAAGGGATAGATTCGTGTGGAGGGCCATGATCGCCAACGCCATGCAGCAGGGCATATGATGAATGATGATGAGATGATGATGATGATGATGATGATGATGATATGATGATGATGATGATGATGTAATGATGATGATGTCCTATTTCTCCTCCCTCCTACTTCACCCTGCTTCCCGTTTCAACAACTTTTAGGCAGGCTTAACCCTTTCACTCCCGCAGGAAGCTGGTGGACAGGATGAGGGAGTGAAAGGGTTAAGTTCTTGCTGTGCTGTCATGGTAGACAATGTGGGATGCTGGCGGATAGCGTGAGTGAATCAAAGGGTTAGTTAATGAGTCTGCCAGATTGTTATTGACAGATTTTGGTGGAGCTCGTATGGAAGTGTACTAGTGCGATGATTCCCTCTCGAACAAACTCCAAACTCCTTCAGAGAGAAAAGAAAAAAACAAAAACGTTTTTCGCGTTTTGTTGTTGTAATTGTTTTGTTGTTGATGTTGTTGTTGTTGTGTGTTTGTTTGTTGTTATTACTGTTCTTGTTTTGTTGTTGTTGTTGTTGTTTGTAACTTATCACGAGTGGCTGTATACTAACTCATGTTTGCATCTGTCTCAGAATGGCAATAAAAGATAAAAAAATAAAATAAAAAAACATAAGATAAACAAGCACACTCAAATACCAGCAACGCTCACCAGGAAGCTGGTGAAAGGGTGAACGAATTAAAGGGTTAAATGTTTGCTTTGACATCATGGTTGGCAATACAGGATGCTGGTGGATAGGGTGCGGGAGTCAAAGGGTTAACATATGGCATACTCATGGTTTCTTCTGTCTGTCTCTCTCTCTGTCTCTCTCTCTCTGTCTCTCTCTCTCTGTCTCTCCTGCTCTCTCTCTCTCTCTCTCTCTCTCTCTCTCTCTCTCTCTCTTCTCTCTCTCTCTCTCTCTTTCCTCAGTAGCAAGAAACTTTGGGTAGAGCCGGACAGCAGAAGGTCCTCAGGGGAAAAAACCGTCAAGCATTTGTTTTGGCCTTTTTTTTTTTTTTTTTTCTCTTTTTTTTAAGGATCATTGCACTCAGGGAGATTACCTTTGTGCTCACCACGAAGTCTGTCTTTTGAAGTATTTTATTGGCATAAATGGTTACTTGGCGGTTTTTGGGGGTTTTTTTGTTAGATTTTTTTTTTTTCAAAATGAATTTTATTTAGTGAATTATAATACCCATGACTGTATTATGTATATTTCGACCTTTTTTAAATCACTTTCTTCCACAGAAACTTCATTTCACCATCGCCAAGATTGTCGTCATCAGGGTCGAGCAGTCGCACAATTTCTTCTCACGTGAGATCACGAATTTTGTGCCATTTTTCTATATTTAAGTCGGCTGAAAAGTTGTTCTGACAGCAAACAAAACCTCAACTAAACGTGAACGGAAGCAAGCAAATATGGGAGATAACTCCCACCTTAGCATAGAAAGAATTAAAGCCAGTTTTGTACCTTTAACCATCGAAACTAGGACTGATGCTTTGCGTCCACGCAGGTTACTACCGTGAAACAACTATCTATGCTATTCGTCACATATTTTAAGCAAGCATTTCTCTTTACGTTAGATTAAGTAATCATCAGTTACTATGTAAAGTAAGTATGATCTGTTACTATGTAAAATGCAATGAGCATGCTTTTGACTTGTACTGTTTGCGTGATACAAAATCATGATAAAATATGTTTCCCTATCTTTGGTCCTAGTAAATCTCCTGCCTTGGCTAAGTAAACCTCCACTACCCCATTCGAAGACCTTAACAGCCTACTCACGACATGTTAGACTACCGTAACTTGGTCACCACACTACAACTTCCTTCCCATTTATTTATCCAAAAACAAAAGTGCGGGAGGTGGGTGGGTGGGCGGTAAACATAAAAAAAAAAAGAACAGGTCCCGCAAAAGTGAAGAAAACTGAATTTTTACTGTATTTTAAAGTAAAACCCACTATCACATATCTGTCACAGGAACACATCTCAATACAACACATGTTCTAAGGAACGACACTCTTCTTTTATTTTCGAATACGAAAATTTCCATTAATATTCTAATAGATGAAATGAAATGTTGTGATCTTCTGACAGACGCAATGAAGTTTGTACAATCAGTACTGTCACAATCAACAATACATGTACATATTGCCGAAGACGTGGAGATCTGTGCACACGCCACACATGTGGACGTGGGCTAACATCCGTAATGTACATGACCAATCATTAGAGTACTAAATTCAAATCATCGAAAACTGTAAAATATTCATAGAATCTGCTTTTCCAAGAGTCAAACATCGTTGATCATATAAAAAAAAACCAGACTTTTCCTTATAACTTTCAACTAAATCTATACTCAAAATAACTAAAATATTTCTACAAGGAACATGACTTTTTCAAATAATTCTCAACTAAATCAATACTTCATATGAAAAAAGATATTTCAAAAATGGAAATGTTTATGTACAGGAACGCAAAATCCGTCTTTACAACATACAAAATCCAAGAATGAATAGTTACTTCACAAAGTAGCCAATTATTTTGAGGTGTTAAAACAATAACAATATCAAATATTGCAAAATCTACTTGTCTACAAAATAACTTAAGCAACACAAACTTCGGTTCCAAAAAAGCAAAACACAATTTACAGGAGATCCTAGGTTCATATTATACGACCTACGTTCTAGTTTCATTACTACGTATACATCAATTTTGTTATTATCATGATTACCATTATAAACACGTAAAAAGAACTGTACTTTCAGACAATATTACAAAAAAATGTTTCAGAATAAAATATAAACATCACTTTACCACGTATAGCATCATGAAATGAAAGCAGAACCAGATTAAGAAAGTGGCTTAACTGTGTATTTTGCTTTGTGTGTAAAAATACAGACTACACACATCAAAACGACCATTTACATCTCGTTTGTTTACAGACTCAGTATGGGCTGAGATATAATACACAATGCCATTTGTGGTTTTTCTCTCAACGTATCTTGCCATCTGTAGATTTGGCCCTATAATTGACAAGGATTGAATCTTTGATGGCTTGACGTTCAGGACATGCATCAAGGTTCTCTCTCTCTCTCTCTCTCTCTCTCTCTCTCTCTCTCTCTCTCTCTCTCTCTCTCTCTTTCTTCAGCAACACACACACGCACACACACACACACACTCTCTCTCTCTCTCTCTCTCTCTCTCTCTCTCTCTTCAGTAACATAAACACACACACACACTCAGACACACACACAACTCTCTCTCTCTCTTCTCTCTCTCTCTCTTTCAGCAGCAGACAACACAAACACAAAACACACACACACACACACACACACACACACACACACACACACACATGCACACACAACACACATATAACACTCGTTATTGCCCTTCAAATAAAAATGGAAAAGAAAAGACCGGATCAAGAAAATCCTATAAGGAGTAATCCATGGGTTTAACTTACACTTTACACACACCAAAACTATATTATGTGACCTCCCACCACGAAATCAGTCTAACTAGCATTTGAGCATTTGAGATATACATATCACTGAGAATGTACATTCTGCTGATTATTTGGTACTTGAATAAAGCTTGTACTAAAAAAAAATGTAGAAGTTAAGTATGTTAAAGTCATTAAGTTGTATGACGGCCATTTGAGAAACGGCCTTTAAAGTTTTTGTGTGCTCTCCTACACATTTTCCTTAAATTCTTTATTTGGTGGCTTGACCAGTTGTTTCTAATTTTCGCTGTCATTATCTGAAAGGTGCACCAAAGAGCTTTCCATCAGTATATACATGTGCGGTACTGTACATGTTACGGTTCATAATAAGAGACAAAAATAGATACTTTTGGTTGGAAATTGCCTTCTTCTGCTGCGATCATGCATTAAAATACCATTTTAGATTTATTAATACTATTTTTTCAAGAAAAAAGTTTCTGTGGGAATAGATTATAGTCTACAGAAATCAATTTTGAGAAAAAGTCAAAACACCACAGACAGACCCCAGTCACCTTTTCAGCTCCTAGTTCTGTTCGACTGACTGCGAGTTAAGACTGATTTAGTGGTGGAGGTCACATATGCATGCAGACCTAGAACGTCTATGACCTGACACTGACTTCTCCATCGTCCTTGTAACGATCATTGGTCTAGATGTTCAGTGTTTGCAGATCATTCACATATGGTATTTTCCGACCAACTTCTTTCTTTGTTTCTCTCTCAAACGACAGCAAAAGCTGTTGCTGTTTCTGTTTGATTTCCTCGTATATAATGTCTTTCTATCATTGATTTATTGGTGTATTTCTTTATCAGTAGAGTTAGTCAGACAGACACGGAAATTAGGGACGGCAAATTTGGAAAATGGTTTTTAGCTTTTGACGTTTACAAGTTGGAAAATAAAAGTCTTGTTTACATTGTCACTGGATGTCACATTTCACATGCTGTCCACTTTATAGCACTATACAGTTACACTAGAAGTTGAGATCTCTACTATTGCACCAACCAAGCTTCAGACAATGGTTAGATCCTATAGATGCTGTCCACTTTATAGAAGCGTGTCGGTCTGTCCATGGTGTGAGACCACAGAGCGTCCACCATCAAACACGACGAAAGGCGCCGGAAGTAGGGGTCTCTGCGGTTTTTTAGCAGCGCCCTCCCGTGGCTGATGTGCAGGTGACCTCCCTTGTTATCCAGTATTTCCAGTTCCGCCACCAGTCGGCCATGTCGCTTCTTGATCTTCTGCAGGCGTACGTCTTTGTGCACGAACTGACCTGAGGAAATGAACTGTGTATTGTGAGAAAACCCATCGTCTGTAGGAGAATATTACACACTCTTTTAACCTCTCTCTCTTCTCTCTCTCTCTCTCTCTCTCTCTCTCCTCTCTCTCTCTCTCTCTCTCTCTCTCTCTCTCTCTCTCTCTCCTCCCTCGCTTTCCCGATCTTACTCTTTCTCTCTCTCTCATTCACACACACAAGCACAAACATACACACACACACACACACACACACACACACAGAGACACACGCGCACGCACATGCGCACACACACAGAGGATAGCCAGCACTATCTTTGTCTAATGTCACTCATAGTGAAAAGACGTTAATTTAAAGAACGAACACACACACACACACACTCACAAACACACACTCACACCTCTCTCTCTCTCTCTCTCTCTCTCCCCTCTCTCTCTCTCTCTCTCTCTCTCTCTCTCTCTCTCCCCTTTTCAACTCCAATGTTTTATTTTAAACAGAGGGTATTTTAGTCAACGCATTTCGTTTCATGCTTGTATTATTTACATGATGTGTAGAAAACCAGGACTAGCTATAAAGCAGGCCCGGTTGAACCTTATACCACTATCTTTGATAGATAAAGTGTTTTCAAATTTTCTCTCTCTCTCTCTCTCTCTCTCTCTCTCTCTCCTCTCTCAAACACACAGACACAGACACACACACACACACACACGCACGTACGCATGTACGTGCATGCGCACACATAAACACACAGTCATGAGCAGACACACACACACGCTGACACCGTTCGCTGACACACATACACACAATTCTGCATTTGGTGGCTACACATTCACACAGCATCTTCGAGCAACGCTACAGTTCACAAAAATGATAATAATAACAATAATAATAATAATAATAATAATAATAATATCAGATCATATATGAAGTTCATAAGAAGAGGAATTTGTCAGTTTTACATTTTAACAAGGTTGAAATCAAATATAACACCTTGAGTCTACAACAAGCCCACTTTAAGTAATAACAATAATGTAAATGATAATGCTGATGATAATAATAAGAATATTAATAATAAAACACATGTAAAATAATAATAATAATAATAATAATAATGATGATGATAACAATAATGATGATGATAATGCATGTAATGATAATAATAATAATAATAATATAATAATGATAACAATAATAATAATAATAATCTTGCATATTACTATTCTCCAGACGTATTTCGACTCATTGTGCATTACATATTTTACAAGACACAGAGTCTAATGCATAATGAGTAACACACACACACACATATATACATATGCATACATACACACACACACACACACACACACACAACACACACATATATATATATTATATATATATATATATATATATATAATATATGCATATCATACGCTCATCAGAATACACACATCAATAAACATGCACAGACGAATACACACTGAACTGCCTAACCATACATACACGTGTTAACAAAAAATATGGTCATAAATGCATACATACATGAATGATTAAACGATGTCATGTGATTAGCAGCCAAAGCGAAAATACAAGTGCACAATGGTTGATAAAGAAACATCATATCAACAATGAAATGCTGGTTAAAATGTAAGACTTTAACTGTGAAGTGGAAATGTATAGCGGAAGATAAGCAATTATGATATCAACAATGGAAGATGAATGGGTAAGTTTCTATATCTACGACCTGAAGTGTGAAATGATGGCAGATCCTTTTCTTTCTTTTCTGGTGTGTGTAAGGCGGTCTGCGTTGATAGCATGCGTATGTCTGGTGGGTGGGTGTGCCTTGATTTAAACTGTCAAGATTTCATCATCATCAGTCCCGTAGTCTGGTTGACCGTTGGGCACCACTGAAGATTTGCAACCAACTTCCTCCACTCCTCACGGTCCTCGCTTTCCGCAGAATGATGTTCCATTCAGCCAGTCCACTCTCCGATATTGTCTTCCCACTTTTCTCTGTCTGCCTCTTCGTCTCCCTCTCTGAACTGTCCCTGAAGACGGTCTTGGCCAGTCCAGATGATCGTGTGACGTGCCCGTATCACCTCGTTTGCGTCTTATCACTGAAGTCAGGAGGTCTTCATACGGCCCGATGGCGTTTTCGATTCGTGTTTTCACTTCCTTATGGTTATATGATCTTTGTACGAGATACATAAGGAGTACTTTCCAGGATTGCCCAGACCACAGCTGCAATGACCAGCTAAAAGTAATCTGGAACGACAAAATATCGCTATCGATCCAAGATCAGACTGATGCTTCCTGGTCTGTCAATATTTTTGTTTTGCATGCGAAACATGGGCCATAACAGCAGACATTGAAAGAGATACAGGCAATGGAGATGAGATGCTTCCGCAAACTCCTTGGTATCTCGTCAAGATTAGCGCCATGTAAATAGTTATTATTATTATTATCATTATTGATTATTATTATTATTAATATTATTATTATTATCATCATCATTATTGTTGTTGTTGTTAGTATTATCATTATCATTGTTATTATCATTATCCTTATCCTCCAGATCAGCTGGTGATGAAACTGAAAGCAGACTTACTGACTGATTTAAGATTGCCTTTTGGTACCATCAGAAGCTTCGCTTTTGAGGATGGCAGTGTGAGTGATGTGTGATATGTGCAGAGGCGATCTGAAAGGCACAGTGGTAAAAAAAAATCCGCACGAAGGGTTTTTAGGCACGAGCAGTTCTGTGCACACGTTGACCTAAAGCGGTCAAGTTGTTTCAAGGAATCTAGCAGATACCGCAGGCCTGTTGGAGTAAAGGAAATCCAAAACAAGTGTGACTGCCCGCGTTCAAGCAAACAGGAACAAGAAAAACACAAAACAGAATCAGAACGTGTATTTAATACAACAAGACTGGGATTTGCAGGCACAACGTCATTTTCCCCAATCAGACTTGATTCCATGCAGTCAGACTGGAAGACGTGACTCT
>CM060312.1:81165778-81185778 GCA_030674185.1 Monoplex corrugatus
GTGGTGTTCTTCAAGTAGGCAGCGGCACCGTTTGGCAAAGCCAAACCCTCAGAGACTGCAGCTCCCGTTGGTAAGGCACTGTCTTCAGGTAAAGATGGGCTTTCTGAAGTTGCTTTCTCTTTCGGTTGAGTAGCATCGGTTGCCAAGACAGGCTGGTGAGGTTTGTCAGTAATCGTTTCTGATGGTGAAGATGTTTCGTTGAGTGCGATGGCTTTGTGCAAGTCTGGCGAGACAGTACTGTTGTGCAGGGCTATGCTGTCTGGTGAGGGTGAGGTTTCGGGTGAGCTCTGTGGAGTCGTCCTTGTTGGAGTGGATGTCCTGGGTGACCTGGTGCTCGTAAGTGAGACTGTGTCGTTCTCACCAGCTATCCATGGATCTGCAATGTAACACACGTTTCGTAAAGACGTTTGATTATAATTTGTTATCTGTTGTCATTCTTGATGAACTGATAATGGTTATATAGCATCGGTGCATGTACCCGACTGACTGCGTTTATTTTGCATTGACGAATACACGACTATATTTGATTAATGCTTTATTTATTCGTCATGATGATGAGAATGATAACCATGGTGCTATGGAGTTCCATCCAGGATTAAGTCTGCATGACAGTGTCGTACCCTACGATTATATATCCTGGCGAGAGACAGACACCTGAGGTGTCGCTCAAAAGATGTGAACAACACCTTCAGTGACGCATCCGTAAAGAAGATGAAACTCGACTGTGTGGTCCCATTCTTCCAATGAGCCCATAACAAGTTCAACCCTAGGTAGGAGTCGGTTAGAGCCGAAAAATCCCACAATGACTTTTTGAAGGGACTAATGGGGATTCGAACCCACAACCTTCCAGGGTGTAGTTTGTTACGCTAACCACTACACCACGGCGACTGGCCTACGTTTGATTAAAACTTTGTATACATTCAAGATGTTTGTAAATGTTATGCATTTGAAAATGAATAAAAACAAGTTAAATAAAAAAAACACTTTTTATACATTGTTAATTAATGCATAACAAAACTTGCTACCCCTTTAAAAGAAGTAAACAGATTTGAGGGGGATGGGAGAAGGGAGGGGAGGGATTAAAAGGAATCGCCGACAAACCAGACAATAATCATGTCCAAGATATCCCCACCTGACTCATCCAGCAGATCACTGGCGTCCTCCTGAAGAAAGGCTAGCTCCTCCGCTCCCGGCTTGCTGACCACCATAGAGGTCACAGGGGTCACGAAGTTGTACTGGAGACAAGACAATAAGTAGGGAATGAGATGGTGTGTGGACGTAAGGCAAGAGAGGAGACTGTTTTTCATCTTGTTTGCTCCCTAGCTGACTGGCTTACTTGCGTGTATACCTGACCAGTTGACATGTACAAGTCAATATTTTATAACTTTTCTGATATTGTATGTGATACTCTGCATCTGTTTTTGATATGTTTATGTTATGCGGGTGGAGTAGCAACGACCAGCTGTAAGACAGGACCAAATGCTGCTACCTTGATTAATAAAGTGTTTTGAAGTGTATTGTATTGTGCTGTACTGTCCTGTACTATACTGTACTGTATTGTTCCGTATTGCGTCGCATGGCATAGCATGATCATTTTGGATCTTCTCCGTCACATGGCACCAGTAGCGTCGTTGTATATGGAATGCATTCCGAGCTCAGAGACATCAGCTTGAGAAAGTGCGGCTGAAACTGAAACGATGGCCAGACAGACTTAGAGGGCTAAATGTTGCAAGATACCACAATTTTTCTGATGAACAATCAAGGATGAGTAGCTTCCTACTTGTCTGATAATTGCAAAAAGTGGTTAGTTATATGGTGTGGCCACTTGGTTGGTTGGTTGGTTGGTTGGTTGGTTGGTTGGTTGGTTGGTTGGTTGGTTGGTTGACTGGTCGATAGATTGGTTGATTGGTTGGTTGGTTGGTTGGTTGGTTGGTTGGTTGGTTGGTTGGTTGGTTGGTTGGTTGGTTGGTTGGTTGATTGGTTGGTTGGTTGGTTGGTCGGTCGGTCTGTTGGTTGGTTTCGTTGGTTGGTTGATTGGTTAGTTGGTTGGTTGGTTGCTTGGTTGGTTGGTTGGTTGGTTGGTTGGTTGGTTGGTTGGTTGGTTGGTTCCTGGTAGGTTGCTGGTTTGTTGCTTGCTTGCTTGTTTGCTAGCTTGCCTTTTTAAGTTGGTGTATTGGTTGATTGGTTGATTAGTAGATGTCGCTTGGTTGGGTGTTTGATTGATTGTTGTTTGGTCATTTGGTCAGTTGGTTGTTAGATTGTTGTTTTTTTCTATGGCAATATCTCTTAGGGTTCTTGTGACGATAGCATTGTTTTCTCATTACGATATTATTGCTGATGACGACCACGATTAAACATGAACGGATGAATGAATTGTACTCGTATCATCAAGTTATCTTCCATCCTCGAAACCTGATCCTATTTCACAACACAAGTGATACCTGGTCCTTACCCTCAGCGCCAACCTGGTGGCCTTTTCTTGCAGCTCTTGTTTAATTAGCGGATCGTCCTCGCCCACCCTCTCCTGCAGCATCTGTCTGATGGTGAGGTAGGCCCACATCTTCTCCACCAGCTCCGTCAGGTCCTTAGCCTCCAACAACCCACAGGACTTCACCTGACCCGGAGTCAGGGGGTCAGGGTCAGGGACGACGGTCAGGTTCACCTGACCTGTTATAGTACGGTGATCACCAGTCTGCTCAAGAAGGTTTCATGTAGACATTTAATTATCATGTGCTAAAGCATGCCTTCTGTAAAATAACCATCTCAGAAGCTGTAATTTCACAGCACGATTATTTTCGTTAGTAGAAAGTTAGTAATGCCATGTGCTTAATAAATTGGATCAGAAGAGGCACTGCTGAATTCTGCACACTTCCCAAAAACAGTGCAGAATCTTGTGGTTGAGTGGCTCCAGGGGCTTGGCATTTCTTGCTGTCACGGGCTTCCAGGAACTGAAATTTCTACAGCATAATTTCAGGTTAGTTGTGTGTTGAAGAGACGGAATAAGCGGCATGGGATCAACACCATCGAAACGTGCTGAAGATGGTTAGCAATACAACAACAGCAGCACAAGAACAACCAACCAAACAAACAAACAAAACCAAAAAGTCCACCAATGATAACACAAAGACATACGCATTCCTTTGCACAACGTTAATTTGAAAATTCCTTATATATCTTTATCAAGTGTAAAATAGAGCTTACAATCTTTTTCTATATTTTGTGAGGTAGATAAATGCTGAGATATCTGTGGCTTATTTTAGCAAACAGAAAATCATAAAGTTATAGTAGTCCTAAGACCACAAGTCTGTGACAGATGTCCTCATTTCTGCTGTTGTGGTTTGTTCTCTGAAATAAGAGTCATTCATTTTATGAAAACAAAGACAAGGAGTTGAAACTTTTTTTATCTGCAAGACAAATATAAAATCCTCAAATAATAACATTAAGTGTAAGAATTTGCAATCTTAAGTTTGCAATAAAGTCAGACAGTATCTTCCCCACCCCCACCCCCCATCCCTCCTGTTTCTCCCCAAGCCCTCTTTTCCTACATCTACATGTAGTATACCATGATAGTTCTTCGTACAGAATATGTAATGTAGGGCCCAAAAAGATTTATTTTATTTTCACATCGTCATCTTCATCATCATGTGCCCTGCCGCATGGCGTTGGCGATCATGGCCCTCCATATGTATCTATCCCTTGTTGCCGCAAGCACATCCACCCTCTCTGTCCTCAGCCACCCTGCAAGTCCGTCGTTAATTTCTCCCTGGGTCTACCTGGTGCTCTCTTTCCCTCCAGCTTTCCTGTTGTGACCAGGTGCTCTAATTCCTTTCCTCATAAAATGGCCCGTAAATGTTGCTGTCTTTTCCTAATCTTTCTTATCAATGATCTTCTTGTGTCTGCTTCCATTAAGACTGTCTCGTTTGTTTTCTTTGCTGTCCATGGAACTCTCAACATTCTTCTTAGAAACCACATTTCGGCTGCCTCAATCTTGTTCTGGCTTTGCCTGTTGACTGTCCACGCCTCACAACCGTATAACATTATCGGTTCTATATAACATTCAAAAACTCTCTTCCTGATGTTAATTGATAGGCATTTTAACATAGCTGTAATAATTTTCAATCCACATACGCTTTTCAAAGTGATGTAGCACATACGGAATCACCTGAACCCACTGGCATTTGCGGTGGAATACGGAAATGCTGAGTGTAATTAACCCTTTAAAACAAATCCAAAAGTCCAAATTCCTGAACACTGTTACTCCATACAGAGCAAAAACGGAAGCTGAAACAGAAACTGACACTGACCTTTTCGTCCAGTGGCCTAACGAAGACCTGCAGTGCTGTCTGGTTCAGACGAATCAGTTTACCGGCCACCACCAGCTCTGAGCCGTTAAAGTACTTAAGAAACAGAGTCTTGGTCAACGTCTCTATGTCCACTTCACTGTCCAGGTAAGCGGCTTGCACTCCGGTCAGCAGGAGGGTGGACACTTCGTTATAGAATCCCTGGATCTGTTGGCAAGAGAGATATAGATTGTGTAATTCAGATGTTTCTTGTGTGCATTACGTGGGTTGCTGCCAGAATGGAATGTCACAAAAAAAAGGAATAACGAAAGGCAGAGAACCATTCTGAAAGGTAACTCTCGACAGCGTATCTTAGTGTTTGCTTAACCCTTTGACTCCTGTACCTTGTCCTCCAACATCCTGTATTGTCAGCCGTGTTGGCAAAGCAGAACTTAACCCTTCGACTCCCTCCCCTATCCACCAGCTTCGTGCGGAAACTGGTGAATAGGGTGAGGAAGTCGAAGGGTTAAAGTTTTTGCAGTTGGTGGATAGGGTATAGAGTCAAAGGGTTAAAATATAACAATCTCGAGCAATTTTAAAAACTAGAATGTTGCATTTAGAAAACAACTATCAGGGTTTGTATCTTCTGGTCTGAATTCCTCAACTACTACTCCAGATCTGTAGTCTATATTTTGCACGGCTTTGTTGTTGTTTTTGTTTTTGTTTTTGTTGTTGTTGGTTGTTTGTTGTTATTGTTGTTGTTGTTGTTGTTGTTGTTTGTTTGTTTTTGTTGTTCGTTGTCTCTTTTCCTCCGTTGATTGTTCTTCAGTCCTCAGTAAGATGAGCTGTTTGTGTTTATGTGTGTTTTGTTTGTTTTGTTTGTTGTGTGTGTGTGTGTGTTGTGTGTTGTGTGTGTGTTGTGTGTGTTTTGTGTTGTAGTGAGTGATATTGTGTGTGTCTTACTACGTGTTTTGTTGTATCGTTGTATGTTCTGTCTTCATCTTCTCTGTCTTCCCTATCTCTCTCTGTCTACTATCTACATTATCTGTTGTCTGTTACTATCTTCTATATCTATCTATATGTCTATATCTACTTCATTATAATCTATCTATCTACTATCTAAAATGTGAACATTTGTATATATATATAAATTATATATATTATGATATATGTATATTATGTATATATATATATATATATGAGTCTGTGTGTTGCGTATGTATGTGTGTATGTGTGCATGCGTGTGTGTGTATGAGAAAAGAAGAGCGAAGAAGAAGAAAGAGAGAACGACAGAAGAGACAGACAGAAGAGAAAGAGAAACAGACAATATGGTGACAAAAGGAAAAAGAACAACACAAAATAGAAATGTACGTTTTGTGACGACAGTGCCTGAAGTGATGAATTTCACTTTATTCGAAGTCCTAAATTCCTTATATGAACTGAAGTCCCCGCCACCACCCACCCCACCCACACACACACGCAAATATATATCTCGTTTAAATCAATGTGGTTTGTTGTGTGTGTGTTGTGTGTGTGTAACTTAATATGTGAAAGGAAAATAAGATCAATCGAAATTAGTAAAAGTTGTCTATTTTCTACAAAGGATATAATTAATTATACGTAAAAAGAAACATTGTGTAGTTATATTCAAACAATAATTTGCATCAGAGCAATTTACTGACTTCTTTCTGCTGAGTGTATGCGTTGATTCTGTTGAAGTTTGTATATTGTTGTAATTCTCTACGCCCCAACTGCGATTTAACACGACTCTCTCTCTCTCTCTCTCTCTCTCTCTCTCTCTCTCTCTCTCTCTCTCTCTCTCTCTTCTCTCTCTCTCCTCTCTCTCTCTCTCTCTCCTCCTCTCTCTCTCTCTCTCTTTCTCTCTCTCTCTCTCCCTCTGTGTGTGTGTGTGGGTGTGTGTGTGTGTGTGTGTGTGTGTGTGTGTGTGTGTATGCTTGTGTGTGTTTGTGTATGTGAGCGTGCGCGCGCGCGTGTGTGTGTAAAGATGCGCGCGCGTGTGTGTGTATTGTGTGTGTGTGTGTGTGTTTGTGTGTGTGTATGTGTGTGTGTGTGTGTGTGTGTGTGTGTGATTGTTGTCAGGTCAACATTCGTGTTTGTGTGTGTGCGTTGCGTGCGTGCGTGCGTGTGTGTGTGTGTGTGTGTGTGTGTGTGTGTGTGTGTGTGTGTGTGTAAATGTGCGTGCGTGCGTGCGTGTGTGTGTTAGAGAGAGATATAGATACCATGACAAAATTGGGTCCTGTGTATCGAAAGCTATTCTATTCTGCTTACTGATCGCCGATCGGCAGCTATACCATTCTATTTACAAGTCACCAATCGGCAGTTGTACCATTCTATTTACAAGTCGCCAATCGGCAGCTGTACCATTCTATTTACAAGTCGCCAATCGGCAGTTGTACCATTCTATTTACAAGTCGCCAATCGGCAGCTGTACCATTCTATTTACAAGTCGCCAATCGGCAGTTGTACCATTCTATTTACAAGTCGCCAATCGGCAGTTGTACCATTCTATTTACAAGTCGCCAATCGGCAGTTGTACCATTCTATTTACAAGTCGCCAATCGGCAGCTACTCAATTCTACTACAGCCGCAGATCGGAGGCTACTTTATTCTATTTAAAGTCGCCGATTGACAGTTATACCATTCTATTTACAAGTCGCCGATCGGCAACTATACCATTCTATTTACAAGTCGCCGATCGGCAACTATATCATTCTATTTACAAGTCGCCGATTGACATCTATACCATTCTATTTACATGTTGCCGATCGGCAGCTAAATCATTCTATTTACAAGGGGCCGATCGGCAGCTAAATCATTCTATTTACAAGTCGCCGATCGGCAGTTATACCATTCTATGTACATGTCGCCGATCGGCAACTATACCATTCTATTTTACAAGTCACCAATCGGCAACTATACCATTCTATTTACAAGTCGCCAATCGGCAGCTACTCAATCTACATACAGCCGCAGATCGGAGGCTACTTTATTATATTTACAGTCGCCGATTGACAGCTATACCTTCTATGTACATGTCGCCGATCGGCAGTTATACCATTCTATGTACATGTCTCCGATCGGCAGCTAAGCATTCTATTTACAAGTCGCCGATCGGCAGCTAAGCATTCTTTTTACATAGTCGCCGATCGGCAGCTGTACCGTTCTATTCACAAGTCGCAGATCAGAGTTACAGTGTTGAAAAGGAAAATACAGTATGCTTTTTGTGTGGTTTCTTTTTTCTTTCTTTTTATGCTGTTTATGTTTGCTTTTTTGTTCTTGTTGTTTTGTTTGTTTTTTTTTTTTGTTTGGGGAAGTTTTGTTTTGTTTGATTTTGTTTTGTTTTTGTTTGCTTGTTTGTTTTTGTTTATTTTTTTTGTTTTGTTGTTTTTTCTTGTTTTGTTTGTTTTGTTTTTCGTTTTTGGCATATTGAGTAGCAGACTGTATGACTGGTTGATGGTCTGGTCGGTTTGGCCCGAATAACGTGTTCAGACCACCCATTTATCAAAACACCCTGCCAACCTGAAGAGCCGCGTCAGCATCTTGGTAAATCCTGCGACCGATGCCATGATTTTGGGCCGTCGCCCTCTTCACCAGCGGCCAATCAGCGTCCTTGCCGAATGCCAGCCCGTACACCGCCACCTTCTTCCGGTTCTTGGCGCGCACGTGACGTAAGATGGCGTCCCTGTCAGTCTCCCCGCGCGTGGGTCTCCCGTCAGTCAGGAAGATGATGAGGGAGTTGTTTCCGTTCACTGTTTGTCGTCGTTGAAAAAATCCAACCCCTGCGCCAGCGCGGAGTCTATGTTTGTGTCTGAAAATGAAATACAAGTCGGAAGTTATCTAGTGAAATGTGACGGGAAGTTATTTTTATTGTCTTAGTTGAGTTTTGTTGTTGTTATTATTATTGTTGTGGTTGTTGTTGTTTATTTGTTCTTTTGTAGCCAGCTTATACATTATGTATGTTTGAAATAAAGTCCATGTATCTTCAAAAACGAGACCTCGATTCTAAATAAACCAAAAGCGTAAAAATAAAGTTGTGTTAATTCAGAGAACTTTCAATTACAATATTCATCTACACTTTTCACAGGATTAAAGAATATCGTTGTCTTTGTTCAAAATATACATTTGTATTTCATAAGGAGTCTTACCTGAAACATATGGAAATATAATCAAATTCACTCAAACTGTAATTGTTCATTGTCCCCCTGCCCAACCCGTAGAGATGCCGGGGCCTCTTTCAGTGTAAATAGTATCCCCACCTTCTGGAAATTCTGTGCTGAGTATTTCCTCTTTTCTGTCATTCTCTTTGTTTCTGCCTTGTTTCTTTGCTTTCTGTCATTTCTTCATATTATCTTATGTCTTGCTGGTCCATTCACCTGCATATGCTCGATAAAGTCTTACGTATTTTCTCTTAGGATTGATAATTGGGTACATGTATTAAGTGCATTTCTGTCTATACGGAAATGAGATATGCGGAAGCTATTTCAGATAAGTCAGGCTCGTTTTAATTAATGCTTTAGTGTCCATAGTTCTGTTTAAATATGTTTTGAGATATGTTTTTTAAATCTCCCATGTGATAAATTGGACGGAGCGGTCAACGCCAGGGGCATCTCCTTAGATTATGTACTGAATTTTATGTTCCCTTTTCTTCTGTTGAAGTATTGTGTTTGTTTTGAACAGACAGACAGACAGAAAGAAAGGAAGAAAAGAAAAGAAAGAAAGAAAGATAGATAGATAGAAAGAAAGAAAGAAAGAAAGAAAAAAAGACGGACAGAAAGAAAGAAAGGAAGAAAGAAAGAAAAAGACAGACAGACAGAAAGAAAAGAAAAAAGAAAAAGACAGACAGAAAAAGAAAGAAAGAAAACATGAAAGAAAACAGAAAGAAAGACAAGAAAAGGAAAGAAAGAAAGAAAGAAAGAAAGAAAAAAGACAGATAGAAAAAGAAAGAAAGAAAGAAAGAAAGAAAGAAAAAAGACAGATAGAAAAAGAAAGAAAGAAAAAAGACAGATAGAAAAAGAAAGAAAGAAAGAAAAAAGACAGATAGAAAAAGAAAGAAAGAAAAAAGACAGATAGAAAAAGAAAGAAAGAAAGAAAAAAGACAGATAGAAAAAGAAAGAAAGAAAAAAGACAGATAGAAAAAGAAAGAAAGAAAAAAGACAGATAGAAAAAGAAAGAAAGAAAAAAGACAGATAGAAAAAGAAAGAAAGAAAGAAAAAAGACAGATAGAAAAAGAAAGAAAGAAAAAAGACAGATAGAAAAAGAAAGAAAGAAAAAAGACAGATAGAAAAAGAAAGAAAGAAAGAAAAAAGACAGATAGAAAAAGAAAGAAAGAAAAAAGACATAGAAAAAGAAAGAAAGAAAAAAGACAGATAGAAAAAGAAAGAAAGAAAAAAGACAGATAGAAAAAGAAAGAAAGAAAAAAGACAGATAGAAAAAGAAAGAAAGAAAGAAAAAGAAAGAAAGAAAAAAGACAGAAAAAGAAAGAAAGAAAAAAGACAGATAGAAAAAGAAAGAAAGAAAAAAGACAGATAGAAAAAGAAAGAAAGAAAGAAAAAGAAAGAAAGAAAAAAGACAGATGGAAAAAGAAAGAAAGAAAGAAAAAAGAAAGAAAGAAAAAAGACAGATAGAAAAAGAAAGAAAGAAAAAAGACAGATAGAAAAAAGAAAGAAAGAAAAGAAAAAAAAGACTGATAGAAAAAGAAAGAAAAGAAAAGAAAGAAGGAAAAAAAAGAAAAGAAAGGAAGAAAAAAAGAAAGAAAAGAAGAAAGTAAGACAGAAAGACAGAAAGAAGGACAGAAGAACAGCAAGAAAGAAAGAAAGTCAAACAGAAGCAAAGAAAGGCAGACAGAAAGACAAAAATGAATGCGGGATCCGAGAGATGTCCAGTTCACTAACATCCACGAGCCTTGAGGGAGTCCACATATTCCATGGCCCACTGGATGGTGATGGGAGTCACAGGCAACAGCTCTCGTCTCCAGAAAGTTGCCCGGGAATTGAACTGTCAACAGACACCAGCGGAATATTATGTTGTTTATTTTTTCATGCGCCTGTCTTTCTTTGTTCACAATTCTCGTTCACAATTTCTGAGGTTTTATGAATGATTTTACAAAATCATTGGGCCTACACGCTCACGTACAGAAGAGTAAAACAAGAGGATGGGGGTGGAGGGGGAGGAGGAGGTTGAGAAAAAGAAAAAGATACAGAGAGATAGGGACACAACAGAGAAAGAAGCAAAAACCCAGAAACAAGAAAATAGAAAGAGAACGCGTGTTTATTCAACACTATAATTTCAACCAAATGTCCTTTGTCAAGAATGCACAAAAGAAAACAAACAAACAAAAAAATAAGTTTATAAATTTATAAATAAATGAACAAGAAAGAAAGAAAGTCACAATATTATGGAGAAAAATTACAACGGGGAAGTTTGGGTCTTTGTTCTTTTTTCTTATTTTGTTTGTGATCTTACGGAAAAGGAAACAGACCAAAAGCAACATCAAACTAGATCTTGGACTCTAAAAGACAGATGAAGTGATACGTCAAAAATTTAATGTACATGTTCAAAACAAATTCAGTGCTCTGGAAGACGTTGGTGACAGTGAGGAACAATGGACAAAGTTGAGAAATTCGATAAATGAAGCTTGTGAAGAAATCCCTGTAATAGATAGAAAAGCAAAAAAGAACTGGATGACAAAAGAAATTTTAGGCTTGATGGAGGAACGGAGGAAGGCAAAGAGAAACGAAGAAATATACAGGAAGATCAACAAAGAAATCAGGAATAGGTGCAATGAAGCTAAGGAAGCTTGTTTGAAAACAAAATGCAAAGAAATAGAAGACCAACACAAAACGGATCCTCAGGGTATGTACAGACGAATTGAAGAAATAGTCCACAGGAAAAATACATGTACATCAACTGGTTGCTTAAAATCGAAAAATGGTACGATTCTCATGGAAAAAGACAAAATATTAGACAGATGGGGAGAGTACATTATATACCTTTTTGAAGATGACAGAAACGAAGAACACATTATAAAAAAGAACGTTGAAGGACCACCCATAATGAAAGATGAAATTAGAGCAGCGTTGAAAAAGATGAAACCAGGGAAAAGCCCCAGGACCAGACAACATTACCACAGAGATGACTGAAGCCCTGGAGGAATTCGGTACAGAAAAAATAACTGTCCTCCTAAATGAAATTTACGACACTGGAAAAATCCTCAAAGATATCTTATAATAATAATAATTACAATATTTATATAGCGCAAAATCTTGATAAAATCAAATCTAAGCGCTGAAGCAGACACACACGCAAGCACGCACGCACGCACGCACGCACACACACGCACGCACACACACACACACACACACACACACACACACACGCATGGCTATAAATGGGGAGAAAGAATAAAAGCAATAAAAGCAAGAATAAAACCAATGCAAAAATTATAGAGAGCATAGCATATACAATTATATATTATAACCATGTGATTCCCTCCGAGCGGAGACAGGCTGCAGAGGGGGGGGGGGGTTGAGTGAGGTTAGGATTTTATGCGGAGGAGAAAAGGTGAGTTTTGAGAGCGGACTTGAAGGAGACAAAAGTAGGTTGCTGACGGACTGAGAGAGGAAGTTTGTTCCAGGAGAGTGGACCAGAAACAGAGAAGGCTCGTGGACCATAGGTATTGAGCTTAGTGCGTGGAAAGCGAAAAGTCAGAGGATCGGAGGCAGAGCGGAGGGTACGTGAGGGAAGATAGATCTCAAGTAGGCTTGACAGGTAATCGGGGGCTGCGTTATTGAGGCTTTTGTAGCACATGGTGTCTAGTTTGTACTGTATGCGCTTTGATACAGGGAGCCAGTGAAGTTGTGCCAGGAGAGGAGATATGTGGTCAGCTTTTTTCTTTTTGAGTACAAGGCGTGCAGCATTGTTTTGAATGCGCTGTAGGATGTGAATGGTGGAGGCAGGAAGACCAGACAGGAGTGAATTGCAATAGTCAATGCGAGACATTATGAAGGAGAGAACGAGTTTTGCAGTTGTTTCGACAGAGAGATACTTCCTGATCAGCCTTATACGATGGAGATGATAGTAGCAGGATCTGGCAGTTTGAGAAACAAAGTTGTTCATGGAGAGGGTAGAGTCAATGCAGACACCAAGGTTTTTAGCTGAATCAGAAATTGGGACTGATGTGTTACATAATGGGAGAGAAAGAGGAGGCAGCTGAGAAAGTTTCTGACGGGTGCCAATGAGGATAGCTTCTGTTTTGTCGTCATTAAGCTGAAGTCTATTGTGTGTCATCCAGTTCTTAATGTCCGAGTAACACTCAGTGGTGGAGTCAACAGGCGCTGTATATTATCAGGTGAGTCACTGTCTTGAAGTTGGGTGTCATCAGCATAGAAGTGGTGTTTTATAGAATGGGAGTTGATGATGGTGGACAGGGGGGAGGTGTAAAGAGTGAAAAGAACAGGGCCAAGGACAGATCCTTGTGGAACACCACAGGTCAGGTATGCAGGTTGAGAGTAAGTGCCATTGATGAGAACGGTTTGTTTTCTGTTGGATAGGTATGAAGTGAACCAAGACAGAGCAATGTCAGAGATGCCAAAAGTATGATGAAGTCTAGAAAGGAGAATACCATGATCAATGGTATCAAAGGCTGCAGACAGATCAAGGAGTGTGAGGAGAGAGACTTTGCCAGTATCAGTTGCAAGGAGGAGATTGTTGAGAATGTGTAGTAGGGCAGTTTCAGTGCTATGGCACTGGCGGTAGGCTGACTGGAAAGGATTGAGGAGATTGTTGGCAGACAGGTGAGAGTTCAGCTGGTTGAGGACGACTTTTTCAAGGAGTTTTGACAAGAAAGAGAGATTAGAGATAGGCCGGTAATTTTTCAGTTCATTTGGATCTAAATTGTGTTTCTTGAGGAGAGGGTGAACAATAGCAGACTTGAAAGAATCAGGGACAGTTCCAGTTTGAAGAGAAGTGTTGATGATGTCAGTGATGAATGGGAGGAGAGTAGGGAGACAGTCGGCGTAGAGAGAACCTGGAAGAGGATCCAGCTCGCAGGTTTTGAACGACATGGATTTGATTGTGTTGAGAATTTCTTCTTGTGAGACTGGTTAAAAGTAGTAAGAGATGTGCCAGAGAAGGAAGGGTCAGGTGGGCATGGTTGACAGGGTGTCCTGTCAAGCCTGTCACGAAGAGTTTGTATTTTGGTGGTGAAATACTTGGAGAATACAGATGGGAGTTCTTCATTTGTATGTTTTGTTGGGAGAGGTAAATCTTTTCGTGTGCCAAGGAGATGATTCATGGTTGTAAAGAGTTCTTTTGAAGAAGAGGCATTCAGGATTTTGGTTTGGAAATAACTTGTTTTTGCTGATGCAATGAGGGTGGATACTTTTGTTTTAGAGGCTTGGAAAAGTTGCCTGTGTACAGTGAGTTTGGATTTGCGCCAGCGGCGCTCTGCTCTGCGGCGGGCACGTTTTGCACAGGCGATCTCATGAGTGAGCCAGGGGGTAGGGGGGCGGTCAGGTAAAGGACGGGTTGTGGCTGGAGCATGAGTGTCCAGAAGATGGTGGAGAGTAGTATAGAATTCATCGGCAAGGTTATGTGACTTTTCAGAAAGGAGACGGGAGGCATCAGATGAAAATGTGGAGAGGTCGATAGATTTGAGATTGCGTCGAGTCACTGTGCGCATGGTACGGGAAGGAGGAGAAATGTCGAGAACAGAGAATTGCAGAGTGGTCAGATGGAAGGGCTGAAGTTAGACGGGTAGAAAGAACTAAGCAGTTGTCAGTAGCGGAATTGTGGTGATCACGAGAAATGATCCAGTCAAGAATGTGACCTTTTTGATGGGTTGGTTCAGAAATGTGTTGAGTCATATTGTGATTGGACAGAGAGTTGATGATATGTCTTGTGTCATAACGGTGAGTGTTGTCATAGTGGACATTGATGTCACCTAGAATGATGAGATTTCCAGGTAAGAGACAGTAGTAATCAAGAAGTTGATCAAAGTCAGAGAGAAACATGGATGTGGTGAGCTTGTTGACAGAGCTAGGTGGAGGTCGATAGACACAGGAGAAGGTGATGGGGTGAGGGGTGGATTGGAAGGATACTTCAACGTGCTCGAAAGAAGGATGGGAGAAAGGCAGAGACTGCGAGAAAGACAGGCGGGAATGGAGTGAGTCGTTGTAGAGGATGGCGATACCACCACCTCGGGATGAGCGATGGAAAGAAGCAAGCCTGTAACCACTCGGAGTGAGACTCACATGTATAGGTTCATGACCAAGGGGGTTAAGCCATGTTTCGGTGATAAAAGCAATGTCAACATGTTCATCTGCGATAAAGTCAGCAATGACATCAGCTTTGCCATCAGTGCATGCTGACTGAGCGTTAAAAAGGCATAGTTTTAGTTTATCACAATGCGGCGTCCGAGGTGGAGACGAAGGCAGCACCGACGGGACAGAAGACGAAGGAGACACCAGCGGGGCAGAAGACGAAGGCAGCAACGACGGGACAGAAGACGAAGGAGGCACCAGCGGGACAGAAGACAAAGGCAGCACCAGCGGGACAGAAGACGAGGGCAGCGCCGGCGGGACAGAATGGCCGGATGAGTCATGTAACCAAGATCCTATTAAGAATAATCATGATGAGGACAAGGAATAGAATCAAAAGAGAAATAGCAGATGAACAGTGTGGATTTGTAGAAGGGAAAGGAACTATTAATGCCATATACATCCTAAGAACTATCATAGAGAGGTCAATGGAGGTGAACAAGCATTTGTATTTATGCTTTGTTGACTATACCAAGGCTCGATCGGGTAAGACATGAAGAATTGATCAACCAACTAGAAAGACTCAATATTGATGGAAAAGATCTCCGAATAATCAGAAATATGTATTGGGAACAAACAGCTGCAATGAGAATAAAAAAAACGATATAAGCTCTTTCCAAAACATCTAAAGAGGAGTCAGAGAGGGTTGTGTTTTGTTACCAGATCTGTTTTCACTTTACAGCAAAAACATCATGAGAAACCTAGAGGAAGACCCTGGATTAAAGGTTGGAGGAAAAATTATAAACAACATTCGATACGCAGATGACATCTTGCTAACTGCAGAAAGTGAAAGGGACCTACAAAACCTTGTGAATATACTTGAAATAGAAAGCAAAGGTAAGGGATTGGAACTAAACAGCAGGAAGACTGAAGTCATGGTGATCAGTAAAAAACATGAAATCCCCTCGTGCAAAATAACAGCAAACGGCACAACCTTGAGACAGGTTGATAAATTTAAATACCAGGGAACGATCATTTCACCAGATGGCAGATACACATCAGAAATAGCCAGCAGAATCGGCCAAAGAAAAAACAACATTCAAGAAGATGGACAGCATTCTTATCAACAAATGCCTATCAATTAACATCAGGAAGAGAGTTTTTGAATGTTATATAGAACCAATACTGTTGTACGGTTGCGAGGCCTGGACAGTCAACAAGCAAAGCCAGAACATGATTGAGGCAGCCGAGATGTGGTTTCTAAGAAGGATGTTGAGAGTTCTATGGACAGCAAAGAAAACAAACGAGACAGTCTTGATGGAGGCAGACACAAGTAGATCATTCATGAGGAAGATTATGAAAAGACAGGCAACATTCATAGGCCATTTTATGAGGAAAGGGGAATTGGAACACCTGGTCACAACGGGAAAGCTGGAGGGAAGGAGAGCACTGGGTAGACCCAGGAAGAAGATACTTATAGTGAAAAGACGTTAAATCAAGGAACGAACGAACGAACGAAGAAGATATTAGACGGACTTGCAGAGTGGCTGAAGACAGGGAGGGTGGAAGAGATGCTTGAGGTAACAAGAGATAGAGACAGATGGAAGTCCATAATCGCCAACGCCATGCTGCTGGGCACCTGATGATGATGATGATGATGATGATGATGATGATGATGATGATGATGATGATGATGATGATGATGATGATGATGATGATGATGATGATGATCTTACTTTTTTTACGCTTGACAAAGACCAGTTGGCCGAAAATTTACACCTGTCTCGTCTGGTTGTAATAAATACGCGTTCTGATTCTATGTTCGTGTTTTTCTGGTTCCTACCCGCCAGCATTCCGATTTATCCCCCTTTGGCGTAGTACGCGACAGTTCTTTAGCAGTGGACGACAGAAATCAGATTAACCCTTTGATTACTGCAGCCTGTCCACCAGCATCCTGCATTGTCACCCGTGCTGGCAAAGCAAAACTTTAACCCTTTGACCCCCCTCACCCTGTCCACCAGCATCCTGCATTGTCAACCATGCCGGCAAAGCAAAAACTTAACCCTTTGACCATTCTCACCCTATCCACCAGCTTCCAACAGGAAAGCTTGTTGGATAGGGTGAGGGAGTCGAAGGGTTAAGGTTTTTTTTTGCAATTGGTAAATAGGGTGGTGCAGGAGTCAAAGGGTTAACTAACCGTCAAAATAATGAATTAACCTGTGGCCAAGTGGTTTGGATGTTTGACACGAACTCACCTGCATGAGAGCAAACCTGTCCCCGTTCTTCAAGTCCTTGAGGATGATCCTCATGGCGTCCTGTAGCTGACCCAGTTTCTGCCACATCATGGACGTGCTGGTGTCCAGCACGAACAACACGTCTTTGGGGATGGGATCCTCTACTTGCGGCGCGATGAAGTGTACAAAATAGCCGTTCACGCTCTGCATGAAATATACAATAGATTTATAAAGAATGGGAAGACCAGTTGCCGTGGTGTAGTGGTTAACGGAACGGACTACCGACTGGAAAGTTGTGGGTTCGAATCCCCATCAGTCCCTTCAAAAATATATCATTGTGGGATTTTTCGATTCTAACCAGCATTGTGGGATTTTGCGGCTCTAACCGGTCTCCTATCCAGAGTTGGGCGTGCTATGGGCTCATTGGGAAGACTGGGACCACACACTCGAGTCTCATCCACTTCACGGATGCGTCATTGAGGGTGTTCCTCATATCTTCTGACCAGCACCGCAGGTGTCTGTATCTCTCGGGCCTGGTTGATGACAGGATATAATTATGATATTAAGCGTAGAGTACAGCCGTGTCACGCAGTCTCAATCCTAGATGGAACTCCAAAGCATCATGATTATCATCCTCATCGACATCATCATCATTGCATTATAAAAAAATTGGCAAATTCTGTGGCCATTGAGGTGGCATAGAAAATGGGACGAAAAAAAAAAACGGTGAGCATAAAGGTAACCTCCCTGAGTGCGATGATCCTAAACAAAATAAGTAAATAAACAGAAATTTAAAGTTGCATTACATTAATGTGCATTGTACAGTCACGTAAAGTCAACGTTATCATTTCTCAGTGAGATAGTCCAGGTAAACCCAGGGGGGGGGGGGGGAATATGGACGGACTTGTGAAGTGTATGAAGACAGAGAGGGTGGGAGAAATACTTGCAGCGACAAAGGGATAGATTCGTATGGAGGACCATGATCGCCAACGCCATGCAGCAGTAACACATGACGATGATGACAGAGAGACATTACATAATGATTGTTATTCATGCATTTCCATCCATCCATCCATCCATCAATCCGTCTGTCCATTCATCAATCCATACCATCCGTCCGTCCGTCCTCGTCGTCCGTCCGTCCTCCTCAATCCTCCATCTCTCCGTCCAGCCACCAGCCACCATCCGTCCATCCATCCATCCACCCACCATCCAGCCGTCCGTCCATCCATCCATCCATCCATCCATCCACCACCATCCATCGTTACTCATCTATCAATCCATTTATCATGCATCCAACCCATTCCATCCGTCCACCCATTCATCAACCATCAATCAATACTGCCAGGTATCAGGGTTCTGCACAAACTCAACAAGTCTGCCAAAAATATGCTGGCAGATCTAGTGGACTACAGGGTTCTGCACAAACTCAAGAAGTCTGCCAGAAAATATGCTGGCAGATCTGAGTGGAGCACATTACAGATATTGTCCCAACGCTGTGTGTCCCTCTCGAACGACCTAAACTCCCCCCGCCCTTCCTCAAGAAAGCTTCACGCTCTACGCTCATACACATGGCATCTTTGACATTCATCATCATCAGGTGCCCTGCCGCATGGCGCTGGTGATCATGGACTTCCATCTGCCTCTATCTCTCGTTGCCCCTAGCATCTCCCCCACCCTCCTCGTCCCCAGCCACTCTGCAAGTCCGTCCAGCATTTTCTCCCTGGGTCTACCCGGTGCTCTCTTTCCCTCCAGCTTTCCCGTTGTGACCAGGTGCTCCAAATCCCCCTTCCTCATAAAATGGCCTATAAATGTTGCCTGTCTTTTCCTTATCTTCCTAATGAGTGATCTACTTGTGTCTGCCTCTGCCTCCTTTAACATTAGTTATATGGAATTCGTTCCGAACGCGGAGACGTTATTTTGAAAAACTGAAACTGATATTCCACGCTCCAAACCTCCTGACCACGGTACTCACCAACACCTCTCCGGCGTCCATGGACCTCTTGACGTTATATCTGACGGTGAAGAGGCCGGAGAGGCCATCACGTGACATACCCTGCAGTTGCTGATGACGTGCAGATGGGTGGTAGCTGATGTAAGCCTGTCTGTCACTCGGTCTCTCCACCCGCACCAAACTGTTCCTCTCTGATCAGTCAAACAAACGACACTTTAATTTAACCATTTGACTTCCGAACCCTGTGCGCCAGCATTCTGCATTGTCAGCCATGCTTGCAAAGCAATAACAGAACCCTTTGACTCCCTCGCCCTATCCACCAGGTTCCTCCAGGAAGCTGGTGGATAGTGTGAGGATGTCAAAGGGTTCAGGTTTTTGCAGTTGTTGGATAGGGTGCGGGAGTCAAAGGGTTAAATTAACTAGTCACCACTGTGTAGTGGTTGGGCAACAGACTAACGACGAGAAGGTTGTGGGTTCGAATCCGCCGTCAGTCCTTTCAAAATCGTTGCTGGAATTTTCGGTTCTAATCAGCTCCTACTAGAGTTAAGCACGCTATGGCGTTTGAGAAGACTGGGACCACACAGTTCAGTCTCATCCACTTCATCGATGCGTCACTGAGGTGTTTGCTTAAATGTTCTGACCCCAACACTGCAAATATAGGTATCTCTCGGGCCTGGTTGACAAAAGGATATAAAGCGGGGTGCAAAAGTAGGTATACAGTTATGAAAAAAGAAAACACATACAATACTCATTGCATTTATTATACAAACAAATGAATATTGCATATACATGTAATAACAAGCACAGCCTTAATCCCTCAGACATTCAAACTGCTTGCTGTCGGTATTCACACACTCCTCTAATCGAGAGCGGATTTAAGCATTATAACAATGATGTGATACTTATTGTATACCTACTTTTGCAACCCCCTGTATATCATGATAGTAAAGCGTAGAGTACAGTTCTGTCACGCAGTTTCAATCCTAGATGGAGCTCCCTGGTATCATGGTTATCACCATCATCTTCATCACCATCATCGCTTTATAAAAGCTGTCACAGCTTCAGTGGCTGTAGAGGTGGCGTAGAAAATGGGACCAACAAAGAAAAAGCGAGCACAAAGGACACTGCTTAAGTGCCATGATCCTTATTGTTATTGTTGTTTAAAGCCAAGCCGACTGCGTAGCGTCATATCAGGGCATAACTGCTTCAAATCATGCGAAACTTCACCATGGAAAAAAAAAAGAAAATTAAGTAC
>CM060312.1:81195778-81215778 GCA_030674185.1 Monoplex corrugatus
ATGATAGCACAGATTTGTAAAATCAATAACAGTTCAAACCATTGACCATCACGTCAACGTATTGCAATTATTCTGTGTCCTATAACCCTATCTTGGAGGCTTATGGCAAAAAGACACGTGCCCTGAGTTCAGAACTCTTGAGTTCTATTCCAAGTTCTTCACACCAGCGCAGTAATTCCATTACAGGGAAATCACTTACAGAGTAAAGTTAGAGATGAAGGCGTCATTAGGAAGCGTGATGTCAAAGACGGCCTGTCGTGATTGGTTGGTTGGGTTGGTCACGTGACTGGTGATGCGCGTGGTGGCGAAGCGGTATTTGATGTCTGTACAGGCGTATAGCGACTTGATCAGGGTCCCCTGCACAGGCAAGTCAAATCTCCATATAAGTACATTGAATCATATGCCCACTGTTTAGTTCATAAAGAGTATTTGCACATGACAACATCAATACTAGATCAGGGTCCCCTGCACAGGCAAGTCAAATCTCCATATAAATACATTGAATCATACGCGCACTGTTTAGTTCATAAAGAGTATTTGCACATGACAACAACAACGACAATAATAATAATGCCAATAATAATACTATAATAGTAATATTAACCACAACAACAATAATAATGATACTGGTAGTAGTAATAGTAGATGTAGTAGTAGTGATGAGTTGATGATGATGATGATGATGATGCTGATGATACCACCATTGCTACTACTACTGCCGCTGCTGCTGCTGCTACTGTTACTGCTACGACTTCTACTACTACTGCAACTACTACTCTTGTTTTCAGTAACAATAAAAGTTATAACAATGGTAATAATAAAAGCAATGATAACGACAGTACTCGTAATGATAATGATAATAGTAATTATGCTAGTGATAATAATGAAAATGATAGTAATATTAACGATAACAATAATAAATAATATTAACAATAGTAAGAATAATGATAATGATGATAATAATAATACTAATGTTAATGATAATAATATTACTACTAATAAAATAACAACAATAATAATAAGACGAAGAAGAAGAAGAAATATAATAATAATAGTAGTAATAATAACAACAATAATAATAATAATAACAATAATGTAATAATAATGATAATAATAATGATAATGATATTAATAATAATAATAATAATAATAATAATAATAATAAATAATAATAATAATAATAATAACAGTGAATATTCCAGTAAACACTCTTCGAAGAGCTCAACACTTTCGAGAAAATGTTCTTCAATACATACATAAGTCAACAATAAAACCAATCATAAGCTTAATATGACATAGAAAAACACAACAACAAACAACAACAACAACAAATAAAACAGTAAAATCTCATCAGAAACAACAAAAATCGTGCAAGTACGATAAAAGTAAACATTTTAGTATGAACTTATCCACATAAACGAATACGAGACAGACAATCACACACACACACACACACACACACACACCACACACACACACACACACACACACACACACACACACACACACACACACACACACACACACACACATACACACATACACATTCACACGCTCGCCCGCGAGCAGGCACGTACGCATGCACGCACGCATACTCGTGCGCAAACACAGACATATAAATTCACCTGCACAGACTCACGAGTAGGCGAATGCACATACACACACACACATACATACATACATACACACACATACATACATACATACATACATACATACATACAGACATACATACATACATACACACACATACATACATACATACAGCCATACATACATACAGACATACATATACATGCATACATACATACATACATACATACATACATACATACATACATACATACATACATACAAACATACATACACACACACACATACATACATACACAACTGCACTACTACATACATTTCCGTCTAATATCACTTATAGTGAAAAGACGTTAAATTAAAGAACGAACATACATACATACATACATACATACATTCATACATACATACATACAAACATACATGCATTCATACATACATACATACATACATAATGCATTCATACATACATACATACAAACATACATACATACATACATACAAACATACATACATACATACATACAAACATACATACAAACATACATACATACACACATACATACATACATACATACATACATACATACATTCACCACGCTCGCCCGCGAGCAGGCACGTACGCATGCACGCACGCATACTCGCGCGCAAACACAGACCCATACATTCACCTGCACAGACTCACGAGTAGGCGAATGCACATAAAAAAAATTTCGCATGTAACGCATGCAAAGTGATTGATGAGACGTCCATTGATAACACATTCTCTCTGTCTGTGTGTCTGTCTTTCTCTCTCACTCTCTCTCTCTCTCTCTCTCTCTCTCTCTCTCTCTCTCTCTCTCTCTCTCTCTCTTTCTCCCTCAAACGATAACCATAAACGTCAATCAACCTTGACAGATTAACGATCTACACATCCTTTTCTGTCTGTAAAAGAAAGGTGCATCATGATTATACAGGCCAGTCTGTGAATGACAGTATCGCATTTGGTGCATTTGGAGTGGAGTAATAATAAATGTCTTGCAGCGCACTTTTTCCTTGAGAGCCCACAAATCGTCATCATCATCATCATTATCCTCGTCGTCATCATCATCATCATCATCATCATCTCTTCTTCTTCTTCTTCTTCTTCTTCTCTTCTTCTTCTTCTTCTTCTTCTTCTTCTTCTTCTTCTTCTTCTTCTTCTTCTTCTCTTCTTCTTCTTTCTTCTTCTTCTTCTTCTTCTTCTTCTTCTTCTTCTTCTTCGCATTCTTCGCATTCTTCGCATTCTTCGCATTCTTCTTCTTCGCATTCTTCTTCGCATTCTTCTTCGCATTCTTCTTCTTCATTTTTGCTATATCATTCTCATACTTAACCTACTCATTACAAGCCTTTAGCTAGTCTCTTAGTTATTTTTTGATACTGTATGTCACCAGTGCCACTGTCATTATGATCATTTACTCACAATTGACCAGGAAAGGACTGCGCACACAACTGCACTACTACAATATTTCTCACAAAATATATGCTCTCCCTCCCCAATTTTCAATGCAAAAGAAAAAAGCACAAGCACATGCTTGCTAACTACAACAAATTCTTCCCGCCTATTCAGTCAACACAGTAGCAAAACTAATCGTTCATGAATGAACACATTACGTATGTCATGGTCACCACCGCTAACAACACAAATCCCAAATTCTTCATCCTTCTTATTGATCGCGAATGAGACCATCAGTCCCAACACAACCTGCATGTCTTTATTACCATAGAAACCCCAGATCTGTTCCTTCACAAAAACACCCTCTATGTAACCCTATGGGTGGTGGTGGTGGTCATTGGTTTAATGTCTATTCACTTAAGTGATGGTCACATATGTGTCCACATGTAACTGTACAGGAAGTGTCATTATAGTCACATATGTGTCCACATGTAACTGTACAGGAAGTGTCATTATAGTCACATATGTGTCCACCTGTAACTGTACAGGAAGTGTCATTATAGTCACATATGTGTCCACCTGTAACTGTACAGGAAGTGTCATTATAGTCACATATGTGTCCACCTGTAACTGTACCAGGAAGTGTCATTATAGTCACATATGTGTCCACCTATAACGGTACAGGAAGTGTCATTATAGTCACATATGTGTCCACCTGTAACGGTACAGGAAGTGTCATTATAGTCACATATGTGTCCACCTGTAACTGTACAGGAAGTGTCATTATAGTCACATATGTGTCCACATGTAACTGTACAGGAAGTGTCATTATAGTCACATATGTGTCCACCTGTAACTGTACAGGAAGTGTCATTATAGTCACATATGTGTCCACCTGTAACTGTACAGGAAGTGTCATTATAGTCACATATGTGTCCACCTGTAACTGTACAGGAAGAGTCATTATAGTCACATATGTGTCCACCTGTAACTGTACAGGAAGTGTCATTATAGTCACATATGTGTCCACCTGTAACTGTACAGGAAGTGTCATTATAGTCACATATGTGTCCACCTGTAACTGTACAGGAAGTGTCATTATAGTCACATATGTGTCCACCTGTAACGGTACAGGAAGTGTCATTATAGTCACATATGTGTCCACATGTAACGGTACAGGAAGTGTCATTATAGTCACATATGTGTCCACCTGTAATGGTACAGGAAGTGTCATTATAGTCACATATGTGTCCACCTGTAATGGTACAGGAAGTGTCATTATAGTAACATATGTGTCCACCTGTAATGGTACAGGAAGTGTCATTATGTTACATATGTGTCTACATGTAACTGTACAGAAGTGTCATTATAGTCACATATGTGTCCACATGTAACTGTACAGGAAGTGTCATTATAGTCACATATGTGTCCACCTGTAACTGTACAGGAAGTGTCATTTCTTTTCCCATGTCTTCTGAATTCTTTATCACATTGTTCACTGTAACTTAAAATTTCTTGTCACTATATTTCCCACTGTAACTGTACGATGTCATTAATCACATATGTCCACATTACTTACTATGTCATTTAGTTCACATTTGTCACATGTAATGTACAGTGCATGTCATTATATCACTGTTCTCACTAATTGGTCCCAGGAAGGTCTATAGTCACATATGCCACCTAACTTACAGATAGTCTCATTATATATATGTGTCCACCTGTAATGTACCAGGAATGTCATTATAGCACAATGTTCCACCTGTAACTGACCAGGAAGTGTCTTAAGCACACTATGTCACGTAACTACAGAAGTGTCATAAGTACATATGTTCCCACCTGTAATGAACGGAAGTTCATATAGTCACATAGGTCCACATGCTGTACAGAAGTCATAATCACATATTTCTACATGTAACTGTACAGGATATGTCATTATAGTCACATATGTGTCTACATGAACTGTACAGAATGTCAATTATAGTCACATAGTCCCCTGAAACTGTATCCGAATGCACATAGTCAAACCACCTGTAACTGTACCAGGAAGTGTCATTATGTCACATATGTGTCCACATGTAACTTACAGGTGTATCTTGATGTCACACATGTGTCCACATGTAACTGTACAGGAAGTGTCATTATAGTCACATATGTGTCCACTGTAACTGTACAGGAAGTGTCATTATAGTCACATATGTGTCCACATGTAACTGTACAGGAAGTGTCATTATAGTCACATATGTGTCCACATGTAACTGTACAGGAAGTGTCATTATAGTCACATATGTGTCCACCTGTAACTGTACAGGAAGTGTCATTATAGTCACATATGTGTCCACATGTAACTGTACAGGAAGTGTCATTATAGTCACATATGTGTCCACATGTAACTGTACAGGAAGTGTCATTTAGTCACATATGTGTCCACATGTAACTGTACAGGAAGTGTCATTATAGTCACATATGTGTCCACATGTAACTGTACAGGAAGTGTCATTATAGTCACATATGTGTCCACATGTAACTGTACAGGAAGTATCATTATAGTCACAATGTGTCCACATGTAACTGTACAGTAAGTGTCATTATAGTCACATATGTGTCCACATGTAACTGTACAGGAAGTGTCATTATAGTCACATATGTGTCCACATGTAACTGTACAGGAAGTGTCATTATAGTCACATATGTGTCCACCTGTAACGTACAGGAAGTGTCATTAAGTCACATATGTGTCCACTGTAACTGTAAGGAAGTGTCATTATATAGTCACATATGTGTCCACCTGTAACTGTACCAGGAAGTGTCATTATAGTCACATATGTGTCCACATGTAACTGTAGCAGGAAGTGTCATTATAGTCACATATGTGTCCTCCTGTAACTGTACAGGAAGTGTCATCCTACACAAGTCAGCCACGATCCAGAGTGAGTAGTTCCTTATTGAGATATTAATCATGGCCGTGGACAATTGTCGCCAAAATCGCTGTTACCGTTCTTTATTGAGATATATAATCATGGCCATCATGATGCTGTATCAGAATACCCGCTGTATGGTTCGCTTCCCCGACGGAGACACAGACTTCTTCGACATCACTGCTGGAGTCCATCAAGGAGATACGCTTGCCCCCTACATTTTCATCATCTGTCTCGATTATGTGCTGAGAAAGCAGTGGATAAGAACAAAAAACTCGGCTTTACCCTCACAGAACAGAAGAGCAGACGCCTCCTGCGATAAAGATAACAGATGCGGATTACGCTGATGACCTGGCTGTTCTTAGCAGACTTCCTAAAGGATGCAACATCTCTCCTTCACAATGTCGAAAAAACAGCAATGGAGATCGGGCTCCATCTCAATGCGAACAAAACAGAGTTCATCTGTCTGAACCAAGACGCATCAGAAGGTATGAGAAGTCTCAATGGAGATACGATCAAACAAGTTCAAGACTTTAGATACCTTGGCAGCTACATTGACTTCACAGAACAAAACGTCAACACCAGACTCGGGAATGCCTGGGGCGCACTAAATCAACTGGACAAAATCTGAAAATCCAATCTACCAGACAACCTGAAAAGGAACTTCTTCCGAGCAGCAGTGGAGTCCGTTCTTACATATGGCTCAATCTCTTGGACCCTAACAACGACATTGGCGAGGAAGATTGATGGAGCATACACACGAATGCTGCGTGCAGGCCCTGAACAAATCCTGGAGAGAACATCCAACTAACAAAGAGTTATATGGCAAGATCGCACCAATCAGTAAATCAATACGTCAACAAAGACTGCACTTCGCGGGACACTGCTTGGCGTAGCAAAGAAGAACTGGTGGGGGGATGTTCTACTATGGAGACCCAGTCACGGCAAACAAAGACCAGGACGTCCAGAGAAGACCTCCTTCGACCAACTGATCGATGATACGGGCTGTCAGTATGATGAACTACCTACTGCAATGTCTGACAGAGAAGGATGGAAAAAACGTGTCATGGATAGTCGAGTAAGCTCGACATGATGATGATGATGATTAATCATGGAAGTGGACAATTATCGCCCAAATCCACTGATGACGATGATGATGGGTGTTATCACCATACCAGACCAACCCTCTAAAAGCTTCTTGTCAGCATGTAGTCCATTTTCACTTTCAGTTTCTCAAGATAGCGTCTCCGCACTAGGAATAAATTCCATATGCGTTGATGCCAGATAATCACGTGATGGTGAAGATCTAAAACGATCGTGGTGCAAGCCATAAACCTACGCATAAACCTTTCGTGTTGGCAATGTCCGGAGGTCGTACCTAGCAAATGGATTCTATATCAGTCTTTGTTATCAGTCTGTCACTGAAAGAGCTTAGGCTGTGTTGCAGCTTGGTCATTTTCAAGACAATCAAGCCATCTGATGTTTCCTTCCAGTGCTTTAAACGGGGATACGGTTTGTATTCGACGATGGATGTATACGTTCAGTGACTTACAACAGGCGATGGACCAGGAGAGTCAAGGAGAGACAGATTGACAAACAGATAGAGATATAAAAAAATCATGTAAAAGACAATATTGCCAGACTTGGATAGAAATATAAAAAACATGTAAAACCAGACATCTCAAGACCTGGATAGATATATGAAAATCATGTAAAAGCAGACATCGCCAGACCTGGACATAGATGTAAAAAACATGTAAAGCAAACATCGCCAGACCTGGACAGAGATGTAAAAAACATGTAAAGCAAACATTGCCAGACCTGGACATAGATGTAAAAAACATGTAAAGCAAACATTGCCAGACCTGGACAGAGATGTAAAAAACATGTAAAGCAAACATTGCCAGACCTGGACAGAGATGTAAAAAACATGTAAAGCAAACATCGCCAGACCTGGACATAGATGTAAAAAACATGTAAAGCAAACATCGCCAGACCTGGACATAGATGTAAAAAGCATGTAAAAGCAGACATCGCCAGACCTGGACATAGATGTAAAAAGCATGTAAAAGCAGACATCGCCAGACCTGGACATAGATGTAAAAAACATGTAAAAGCAGACATCGCCAGACCTGGACATAGATGTAAAAAGCATGTAAAAGCAGACATCGCCAGACCTGGACATAGATGTAAAAAGCATGTAAAAGCAGACATCGCCAGACCTGGACATAGATGTAAAAAACATGTAAAAGCAGACATCGCCAGACCTGGACATAGATATAAAAAACATGTAAAAGCAGACATCGCCAGACCTGGACATAGATGTAAAAAACATGTAAAAGCAGACATCGCCAGACCTGGACATAGATATAAAAAACATGTAAAAGCAGACATCGCCAGACCTGGATAGAGATAATAAAAAAAACAGAAAAAAAACAGTAAAAGCAGACATTTCCAGACCTGTAAAATGTGCACATGGCTGCATTATAAAACGGCAGAAACTGCCCAGCGAAAACAGTACCAAAATAGAAAAGAGGGAAATGGGGTGGGAAGAAGGGTGGGTGTACTGCAAGCAAGGTTAGACATTTCATGTTTGCTGTGAGCTAGAGCTAGCTTTCAACCCAGAATTATAAACTCAGAAAATGCTGTGATAGCATGTTGCATTCTGTAGCATCCAGTGGCTGCATTCCAAAGGGAATCTGCATTTCTCCGCTCGTAATCGTCTACATATCTGGAATCAATGAAAACTAATGGGGCACAGCTGTGTCTGGTGACATTTTTTACATAAATGGGTGGAAACATAGAGCGGTTATGGTGGAACGTGGCTGGGTGGAAGGGGTACATTGTGGGTGTTTCTATTTCTTTTTCTGTGACCTTTTGGTTTCACGCTGGGGTAATTTGCAAAAAAATATTTTGATCGTGGGTGTGGTGAATAGAGCAAGACTTCTGTTTGGGCAGTAAATGTGCGTATGATTGTGTAAGTTGGAATATGTCTTTTTGTTCAGCTCGTTTCGGATATCTGTCTCTCTCTCTATGTCTCTGTCTGTCTCTGTCTGTCTGCTTGTCTGTCTGTCTCTCTCTCTCTCTCTCTCTCTCTGTCTCTCTCTCTCTCTCTTGCTCTCGCTCTCTCTGTCTCTCTCTCTCTCTCTCTCTCGCTCTCTCTTTCTCTCTCTCTCTCTCTTTCTCTCTCTCTCAGTCTCTCTCGCTCTCTCTCTTCCTCTTTCTCTTTCTCTCTCTCTCTCTCACTCTCTCTCTCTCTTTTCCTCTCACTCTTTCTGTTTCTCTCTCTCTCCATCTCTTTCTCTCTCCTTCTCTCTCTCTCTCTTTCTCTTTCTGTCTCTCTGTGTCTCTCTCGCTCTCTCTCTTGCTCTCTTTCTCTCTCCCCTCCCCTCTCTCCCTGATATGTAACATATCAGTATTTAATATTCCTGGAGGAAGCTGATAGGTAGGGTGAGGGAATGAAAGGGTTAAGTTTTTGCATTGCTATCATGGTTGACAATGCACGATGCTGGCAGATAGGGCGAGGAAGAGAAAGGGTTAAGTTTTTGCTTTGCTATCATGGCTGACAATGCACGGTGCTGGCGGATAGAGCGAGGAAGAGAAAGGGTTAAGTTTTTTGCTTTGCTATCATGGCTGACAATGCACGATGCTGGCAGATAGGGTGAAGAAGAGAAAAGGTTAAAGCCTGCTCTCAAACCACCCCCAAGGTGCTGTGATGAATGATGAAATCTAAAGAGAAGATATCAGGAAGATATCTTCAGTGTTATGCCACAAGTTCCATGGAATATCAACCGAGAGGGTACCGGGTATCTCAGGAGATGGAATTGAATACGCGCCAGGATTTATGCCACAAATCCTCATCCCCCAGTTTTAGGGTAAGATTACCCATCTCTATCTTCAACATGCAATTTTCTCCCCGCCAGTCGACATGTGCCTTGCTACAATGTTGGCCTGATCAATGGTTAAATCAAATTGTTTAAGAGAATGCTTTTAACGAATCCAAACTCTTTATCACAAAAACAGTGTGGGGGTGCGTAATAGCTATTTATCTGACGCCTGTATCTGGGAAAAGAGATGGACGGTTGTCTGTCTGTCTGTCTGTCTGTCTGTCTGTCTGTCTGTCTGTCTGTCTATCCGCCAGTGTGGAGGAAATAGTGTGTGTGTGTGTGTGTGTGTGTGTGTGTGTGTGTGTGTGTGTGTGTGTGTGTGTGTGTGGTGTGTGTGTGTGTGTGTGTGTGTGTGTGTGTGTGTGTGTGTGTGTGTGTGTGTGTGTGTGAGCGAGCGCGCGCACGCACGCGTATGTGTGTGTATGTATAGGTGTGCGCGCATGCTCTCGACAGAAGCTAGCATCTTTGGGGAGGTGGGGGAGGACTGATGAATTGCGTTAATACAACGACACACTGTTTACCTGAAACAGTTGCACAGATCCAGGCTTTGGCACACAACCGACACAGCAGTTGGAAGAATCTGGTTAGACAGACTCATTACAGTCAATGATTTAAGAAAATGAGATTGGTTACAGGGAGTGATTTATTGACAGGGATAGATGAGCAATATGACAGTTATGTCACAAACATCGTTTCTTTCACATGTAATATATATCTATATATATATTTTTTTTTTACCCTGAGGAAAGCCAAAGGCCGAAATACAGAAATAAATCAGTCAATTCTTTTGTTGCGTGTCTTCTAGAATGAATGTGTATATTCTTATATATACATACACACATACACACATACACACACACACACACACACACACACACACACACACACACACACACACACACACATGTATATATGTATGTATGATATATGTATACATATATATATATTGTGTGTTGTGTGTGTGTGTGTGTGTGTGTGTGTGTGTGTGTGTGTGTGTGTGTGTGTGTGTGTGTGTGTGTGTGTGTGTGTGTGTGTGATATAATAAGATAGATAGATAGATAGGCAGACAGATAGATACATACATACATACATACATAGACAGATAGATAGATAGATAGATAGATAGATAGATAGATAGATAGATAGATAGATATCAGGACAGACAGAGAGGTCAAGACAGACAGACAGTGAGCGAGAGAGAGAGAGATGAAGAGAGAGAGAGAGAGATGGAGAGAGAGAGAGAGAGATGGAGAGAGAGAGAGAGAGATGGAGAGAGAGAGAGAGAGGGAGAGAGAGAGGGGGGGACGGAGAGAGAGAGAGAGACAGACAGACAGACAGACAGAGAGAGAGATACCCGGTCTCTGTTTTAACTACCTAGTTTGGCATGTTGACTGATGTGGTAAAATAAGGAGAAAGATTTATTCTGACTTCAACTTCTCTCTCCTGTTTTTTTGTTTGTTTTTGTTTTACTTCCAATCGTGCTGTTCCCTCTAATCATTGCTACTAAAGATTTGCTGTTGATGGAAATGCCTTGAACTGTCTATTCAGCTGTCAGCAGTCTCACTCTGCACCTGCAGTATTTCATTATTCCATCCACAAAAATCCCAAATCTGTCTGTTTTCGTTTCGCTTCTTCTTGCACTCATCTGGCCATCCAGCCATGCTTTAGATCAGTCGCTCACTGCAGGTACGGAGAGAAAGAAGAAGAGAGAGAGGCAGAGACAGACAGACAAAGACAGAGACAGAGACAGACAGACAAAGACAGAGACAGAGATAGAGACAGAGATAGAGACAGACAGGCAGACAGACAGACAGAGACAGAGACAGATAGAGCTAGAGAGACAGAACAGAGAGACAGACAGAGACAGAGACAGATATAGAGGCAGAGCATAGAGACAGACAGGCAGACTGACTGACAGAGAGAGAAAGAAAGCGAGAGAGAGAGAGAGAAAGAGAGAGAGAAAAAGAGAGAGAGAGAGAAAGAGAGAGAGAGAAAGTCAAACAAAGAGAGACAGAGACAGAGAGAAAGAGAGAGAGAAAGAAAGATATATATATATATATATAGAGAGAGAGAGAGAGAGAGAGAGAGAGTTGGAGCATGATATGGGTAAAATCCTCTGGTGTTTTATCACTAATTCTTCTGGTCAGCCAATAACTATTTAAGTTTTGTTTTGTCTATTTGTTTAGAGTTCGTTTTAAAGTCAATTTCTTTTTGTTTTGCTTTGCTTTGTGTGCTTGTGTTCTTTTTTGTTTGTTTGTTTGTTTGTTTGTTTGTTTGTTTGTTTGTTTTAAAGCCTCTCCTTTGCATTATTTGCAGCCCGCTGATAGGGAAAGCATTTCTCCCCGCAGGAATATCAGAACGTGTAAACATAATTGGCAGCGTGAAATACGATGTTAAGATTAATCAGGCTCTTTCGCTGAAGCAAAGATGGGTTTCAGATTGGAGTTTTTCCCCCTATCCGATTCTTTTTTAATTTTCTTTTTTTTTTTTTTTTTTTTTTTTTTTTTTTACTTAGCAAGCTATTTGGCTGAAAGGTAAATTGACATGCATTGCGCGTGCGGTGTGTCCTCACCTCAATTATTTTCTCTGCTGGAGTGCTGGCTACATTCATTCCGTGTGTCAGTGTCAGACAGACGGACGCTGTTAAACAATCATAACTTCGTTTTGAGCCAAAGTCAGGATAATTTAAATTCAGTTTTAGAGTGATTCTTTAGCCATGTGTCTTGTTTCGTCAATTACATTTGCCTTTCATATTTTCTTTGTGCTTTTTCTTTGTTTAAGGGAGTCTGTTTTTGTTTCTATATAATGGGTGCGGCCGCTTTCCCTTGCCATGTCTATCTTTCCAATTCTTCACCACTCAGTCTGCCAATATGTCACTTTAACCCTTTCACTTCCGCACCCTGTCCACCAGTATCCTGCATTGTTAACCATGCTAGCAAAGCAAAAATTTAACTCTTTGACTCCCTCACCCTATCCACCAGCTTTCTGTTGATCTTTTCATACATGTGTACAAGACTTGCAGGAATACATTCAATATTTGTGTGTGTATGTGTGGTATACGTCAAGGCACTCCAGCATATGTAATGCAAGTGTAATAGTCATCAAACAATCCAATCCAAGCTTTGTGTTACGGGTGCTTCAAACTTTATGATTATTGAAATCCTTCAGGATGGTAATTCCATTTGATACAAGTGAAATGACTGTTATGAAACAAACCCAGTTTCATGTTACATCTTCCAAGTTGTAAAAATTATTTGAAATCCTTCAGTGTGGTATTTCTGATATGATAATCTCAGTTTAAACAATACCCCAGTATAACCAAGGAAGCGAAATTGAATGCACTGCAGGATTCTTGGCGCAATGTCTTCTCAGATTTTATCAGATTATCCCACAACTTTTCTGCACAGTTTGACATCTATGTTTCCTTGCAGTTTCGGCTCCAACAATCACAAAACTGTTCAGGAACCAAGTGTTTCTAACCTATGTCATTTTATCAAGGACAACTCTATGGGGGGTAATGGCAGAGCTCATTGTTGTTCTTTGTTGTTGTTGTTGTTGTTGTTGTGTGTGTGTTTTCGTGTTTAGATGCCATGTTTAAAAGAGGTGTTCACTTAAGATACTGAGAGAGAAAGACAGACAGACAGACAGACGGAAACAGAGAGGGAGAGAGGGATAGAGAGAGAGAGACACACACACAGAGAAACAGAGACAGACAGACAGACAGACAGACAGAGATAGAAAGAGACAGACAGCGACAGGGAGACAGAGAGAGAGAGGCAAAGAGAGACACAGAGAGGTAGACAGAAAGACAGACAGACAGACAGACAGAGAGACAGAGAAAGACAGAGACAGACAAACAGACAGACAGAGACAGACAGAGAAGGTGGGGATGGGGGTGAGATCTGTGGGGTACATCGTTAACAACTTCTTGTGCTTATATCACCAATTCGTCTTGTCAGTCAAAAGGTGGGGGGGGGGTTGTTTTTTTTTCGTTTTTTTTTTAAGTAGTAAAAGTTGTTTATTTTGAAGTGTTCTATTTACGACTGTCTGCTAGAAGCAAAAAAACATTTCACGTTACAGGATTAATTACCAGAACGAGTAACCATCGGCATCCAAAGACAGGACTGTAAAAGCAACAGCCTGAGGTGGTACATGCAGTAATTGGCTGTTTGTTTCTCCTCCTTCTAACATGGACAAATGGATGAGAGACAAAACAGAAAAGTAATACACGCAGGGATTCTTCCTATTGATAACTTCTTGCAGTGGAGTGCCTATTTTGACTTACGCCTTGTCTGTCGTTATCTCTGACAAATGGACGCTGTTGTTCAATCATGTCTACGGTTTGAATAGAATCAAAGCTCGAAAAAAAAATGCACGTTTTGTGGGTATTCCTTTAAGTGGTAGTATTCATATTGCCGCCTCTGTTTCCCCACTCATCATCACGTTTTGTGGGTATTCCTTTAAGTGGCAGTATTCATATTGCCGCCTCTGTTTCCCCACGTTATCATCAATAAACAAAATAATAAGTGATTCAACGTTCCAAAGCAAAGCGAGACAATGACAAAGTGGGAATAGATTACTTCAGGAACGACAAGCTTGAACATATTTTGGGTAAATGTACTGTAAAAGTTTCCCTTCCTTCCTCACTGGCATCAGAGTTGTTACTCTTTTATGCTCATCAATAAAAAATCAAAAAAATCTGTGTGTTTCCATCAACACAACAATAGGTCACGCCAATCAGTTGCTGTGGTGTAGTGGTTAGTTCAACGGACTAACAACTGCAAGACCATAGGTTCAAATCCAATCGATCCTATCAAAAATCATCATAGGATTTATGACCCAGCCGGCTCCTGCCCAGAGGTGACGATGTTACAGGCTCGTTGGGAAGACTGGGACTACACAGTTCTCATCTACTTCACGGGAACGTCATTGAGAGTGTCGTTCAAAATATCTGGCCAACACCGGACGTGTCTGTAGCTCTTGGGCCTGGTTGACGCCAGGGGGGCATTATGAAAATAAGCATAGAATACTGGTTTGTCACGCAGTCTTAGCCCAGAGTGAAACTCATCCCCCATAGTCATCATCGTCATAGCATTGTGAAAATTTGTCTCTGATTCAGTGGTCACTGATACGGCGCAGAAAATGGGACAGCAAAAGGAAAACAAAAGTTTCATGATTATGTACCAAACCATTAGAAGTGTCTGAAAATGGATTTGTTCATCCAACAACGATGCCAGGGTTCTTGTTGTTGTTGTTGTTGTTGTTGTTGTTGTTATTGTTGTTGTTGTTGTGGTTGTTGTTTTTTGGGGGGTTGATGTATACAGGAACAAAACATTACCGTTGCTCTTCCATACAGAAACATTAAAATGCGAATGTATTTCAACCCCATAACAGCATTTATGCTGATTATGACCTGGGTTTAATAATTATATAATTTATCTGTGGAATTTGGTACTGGTTGCGTGTGTGTCGGGGGTGGGTGGGTGGGTGGGTGGGGGTATTTGTAAGCATGTGTGTATGTGCATGTGTGTGTGTGCATGTGTGTGTGTTCGTGTGTGTATGTGTGTGTGAGCACGTGCACGTTGTGTGGTGTTTTGTGGCGAGAGTTCTCTGTTTGTCTGTTTGTTTGTTTGTTTGTATGTATGTTTGTTTGTTTGTTTGTTAATTTGTTTTGTTTATTTGTTTGTTTTTGCGTACGTGCGTGTGTACATGCGCGCCCGCTTGTGTGTGTATGCATGTGTTCTGCATTGTTGTGGGGAGGGGGTTTGGTGGGGGGGAGGGGCTTGGTGGTTGGTTTTGTTTGTCTTTTTTTGTGTGTTTTTCTTTTTTCTGTATACTAAAACAATCAGATGCTAGCAGATTGCCAAGGAAAACAGACTAAAACTGTATGAACACGACAAGAGCGACCTTTCCTTCACAACACATGACCTATTGCCTAATGCCGGCAGCCCCACTCTCCAGCACAGGAGCCGGCTTGCAGTAGGTGCACACAGAACAGGTAAGATAAACGCACAGTGTGTCTGCACATGGCCAACACACGGTAAACACAGACACAAGACAGCTGACAGCTGGGACTGGTGCACTTGCCTTGTACCATTTCTTTCTGATTTCTCCTTTGAACCTTACCCCTCTTCACCCACACGCCTTTTCCTTTCTCCCTTCTGGCATGTTTTGTGTGTGGGGTGGTGGTGGTGGGTGGTGGGTGGTTGGTGGTTGTGTGTGTGATATGATGTGTGTGCATGTGTGTGCGTGTTTGTGTGTGTGTGTGTGTCTGTGTTGTGATGTGTGTGTATGTGTCTGTGTGAGAGAGAGAGAGAGGGAGAGAGATAGAGTGTGTGTGTGTGTGGTTGTGTATGTGTTTGTGTGTGTGTGTGTGTGCATGCGTGTGTTTATTTGTGTGTGTGTTTATTTGTGTGTGTGTGTTTGTGTGTGTGTGTGTGTTTGTGTGTGTGTGTTGTGGTGTGTGTGTGTGTGTGTGTGTGTGTGTGTGTGTGTCTGTGAGAGAGAGAGAGAAGGAGAGAGAGATAGAGTGTGTGTGTGTGTGTGTGTTTGTGGTGGTCTTTGATTTAATGTCTATTCACTAAAGTGATTTTAGACAACAACAAAAAAAACAACAACAAAAAAACAAAACAAAAACAAAAAAAACAAAAAAAGGGGGGGGGGGTGATAAGAGGAGTGAAGAGAATATTTGAAAATTGTCAATTTTGAACTTGAGAAAAGATGATCCAGAAAACAACTGTTTTGAAGAGGGGAAGGTAAAACTAACAAATAATGTTACCATAATTAACGATTTAAACAAACTAACAAACAAAATTGATAAATATCTGGAAGAAACGAAGAAAAAATAAAACTAATAATTGACTAACCATAACAGTGAACAAGTGAAATAACATTTTAAAGGTAATTCGCTATAGGACTTTTTGACAGGCTAACAAAAAATTCATACAGTAATGATGATGAGGCAAATATATCAGAAACTGTACTCATAGATAGTGTTGGAATATGTCGTTTTACCTTAACGCAAGAAAGAATATGACTATGTGTTATCTTCTTTCCACACAGACATACTATGTTCTTGGTGTATTTTGTTTTGAATGCATCAAGTTTCCATCTATACATAAGGGATTGTATAATTCTGCTGGCATGAAGCTGCTTAAGTATTTTGCTAATTTCAAAGTTCATGTGACATTTATCATACTTTTTCTGTTTTAATTGGAACTGCTTCCAGACGTAGTTGTCTACTAAAGTGTAATTCTCGTGCAACGAGAGAGAAAGCTGGATATTGTTTGAATCTGGTGAGTTATTAGCTCCCCGTTTGGCAGCCCTGTCAACTTTATCATTATAACGAAAAGAACTATGAGAAGGTATCCAGCAGAAAGTAATATCAGTGCCTCTTAAAGATAAATTATGAATCAAGTGACTAATTTCCAGAATCATTTCTGATCTTGTTTGTAATTTTGATAATTCAAGAGCCTGAAGTACTGATTTTGAATCCACGCAAAAAAGTGTTTGAAAAATTGTCCTAGGAAAACTTATCATAAAGTTTAAAGCCATTAATATTGCAAAAAGTTCAGCTGTAAAGATAGATTTATCAAGTCCTATGTAGAAAGATTTTTCAATTTTGAGAGCAGGTATTAAAAACGCTGAGCCTGCTTTTCTTTCAATTACTGATCCATCAGTGTAAATTTTCAAATGATCGGAATATAAGTCGTCTATATGACATTTAACCTGACTTGCCAGTAAGTTTACATTGTCTCCTTTTTTTAAGTTAGTGTGATGTACGTCAAATTGTGCTCTTTGGAGTTCCCAACTGGGTACTGGCGAAAAGGAAGGTCTTATAGATACAGGATCTACGTGTAGATCAATTCCTGAACCTTTCATGACGTCAGATGTGTATGTTGCAAGAGTGACCTGTGAAGATATTGATTTAGCTCTTTTTGGAAAGTCGATATCTGATCTCAGTTTAATTTCTGTTTCAGAGATGTTTTCTACAGTGGTGTGTCTTAACAAAAATTTAGTAGAAGCGACTTTCCTTTGCTCATCAAGTGGCAACAGTTTGATTTCAGTATATGTGCGAAGACAGGAAGCATGCATTGGAAGACCCAGTGCAAGTTTGAAACCTTTACAATCTATGCTCTGCAGTTTTTTCATTAAGTGTTTCGGTGCACTGAAGAAGATTTCTTGGGCATAGGTTAATTTAGATCTAACAAGCGATTTACAAAGATGAACAAGTGTTGATGAATCTTGACCCCATGCCTGTTTGCGAACTATTTTTAAGAAATTTAAACTTTTTTGAGCTTTGGTTAATAAGTATTCAATATGCTGATTCCAAGATAATTTTGCCGTAAGAAAAACTCCTAAGAATTTAATTGACTCATTAAACTGAAGAAGAGTATCTCCCAGTTTGAAAGTGGGAAGATTTACTGGGTTAGCTCCATTATTAAATAAAACTATTTTCGATTTTTCCAGGGATAGATGTAACCCATTTTCTACCATGTATCGTGCTATTTTATCAAGTTCTAATTGGTAGCATTTGCGTGTATAATTAATACAGCGCAAAGGAGTTTTCCTTTTCATATTTACCTGCATCCACATGCATAAATCGTCAGCATATTGAGCTAAAACTACATGCTTAGATACTTTACTGGGTAAGTCATGCATTAATATCATGAAAAGAAGGGGAGCTATAACGGATCCCTGAGGGATACCCATTTGAAGAATTCGTTTCGTGGAATATACATTTTCAATCCTCGTTTGAAATACTCTGTTTTCTAAGAAACACTTAACATAGTCAAAAATGTGACCTGTCAGCCCAATACTTTTAAATTTAAATAACAATCTGGAGTGCCACACTTGATCGTATGCTTTCGTTATATCAAAAAATGTAGCTAAAACACATTGACGTCTTGCAAATTGTTGTTTTATGTTAGTAGTTAGCTTTGTTAGGATTTCTACTGGTGACCTGCCTTTTCGAAATCCTGCCTGATTTACTGGTATTATTTTATTCTTTTCACAATAGTGCATCAGTCTCTTTAAGATTATTTTCTCCATTAGTTTACATACGTGTGATGTTAATGCAATTGGCCTGTAGTTTTTCAGATCGGTATTACATTTACCTGATTTTAGTACAGGAACCACTATCGTTTCTTTCCAGTTGTTGGGCATTTTCCCACTATTCCAGCATTTTTGAAATATGTCATGTAGCAAAATTATAAAATTTTCTGGTAAATTTTTCAGCATCTCATTGGAAATTGCATCTAGTCCAACTGACGTTTTTTTACTTGGAAGGGACTGAATGGCATCTTTTAATTCTTGAAGTGTGAGTGATGCATTCATGTAGTGAGTATTATCAGAGGCAGGATCCTTATATACATCTTTCTTTTCTTCTCGTTCCCTATAGTCTCTACTAGAGACAGGAAGTCCTTCTACACGACAGGTCTCAGCAAACACGTCTGCAAAAGCTTCTGCTTTTTCCAGTGAGCTAGGAAAAGGGTTATTTTCTAGCTTTACTGGAATTGATGGCAACTTAATCCCGTTTTTCATTAATTTTAGTTTTTCCCAAATCTTTATCATGTCTTTGTGGTCATTTACTTCACATTTACAAAAAGACGTCCAGTGTTGTTCTTTGGCTTGCTCTATGATTCTGTTACACTTAATGTTGGCACTTTTCATCGCTGTATGATTTTCAGGTGACCTGTTTGCTAAATAGATTTTGTATTTTTCTTTCTTTTCGTTCACTGCCTTTTGACAATCCTCATTCCACCAGACATTTCCATGATGTTTTCCTATTTTCGACACTGTAAGTTTTGGAATTGAAATGTTAGCAGCTCTTAACAGTGAGTTACAGAAAACTTCGTACATGTCGTTTATGTTCATTGCTTCAGATAGATCTGTTCTTGTCTTTTCAAGGATTGCCTTAAAACTGATCCAGTCTGCGTTTTTATAATTAAACTTGGGTAAACTATCTTGTGGCATGGCGTCTATTTTAGTAGTATGGTTTAGGGTAAGACGTATGGGGATGTGATCTGATCCCAACAAGTCATCCTCTGTTTGCCACGTGGCGTTTGGGGCTAGGGATGGTGAGATTAAAGTGAGGTCGATAGCTGTGGGTCTGTGGGTTGGTATATCGGGGATCCGGGTAACGTGTCCGTTGTTAAGTAAATATAAATTGGAATCTACAATATTTTCGAT
>CM060312.1:81220778-81223278 GCA_030674185.1 Monoplex corrugatus
ATTTTAATATTCTGTGGTTTCTTATGTGTCTTCTTACTTGTATAGCTTTAATGTTTGTTGTTATCTTATTGTGTATGTAATTGTGAACATTTTTTATCACCTTTTGCCTTTCTTGCGAAATGTAAAGCGCTGGTACATGGTGAGCATGTTTTTATATGGAATATGCGCTATACAAATAAACATTATTATTATTATTATTATTATTATTATTATTATTGCCTAATGCCAGCAGCCCCACACTCCAGCACAGGAGCCGGCTTGCAGTAGGTGCACACAGAACAGGTAAGGTAAACGCACAGTGTGTCTGCACATGGCCAACACACGGTAAACACAGACACAAGACAGCTGACAGCTGGGACTGGTGCACTTGCCTTTGTACCATTTCTTTTCTGTTTTTCTTTGATCCCCATCCATCTCTATCCTCATGCCTTTACTTTTCTCCCTTCGAGCGTGTGTATGTGGGGGGGGGATGAGATTGTGTGTGTGTGTGTGTGTGTGTGTGTGTGTGTGTGTGTGTGTGTGTGTGTGTGTTTTGTGTGTGTGTTTGTGTGTGTGTTTGTTTGTGTATGTGTATGTATGCATCTTTGATGGGTGTAAGTGCTGGGTGTTTTCATGTTTCCATAAGCCACCTTCAAGACAGGAAAGCTGGAGGGAAAGAACACCAGGTAAAGCCAGGGAGACAGTATTAGACAGACTTGCAGGGTGTCTGGGGACAGAGAGGATGGAAGATGTGCTTTGTGGCAACAAGGGATAGATACATATGGAGGGCCATGATCGCCAACGCCATGCAGCAGGGCACATGATGATGATGATGATGTTGACCTTCAAGACCTTGCCAGTGCATAGGGTTTTGTACAAAGCTCAGGGAGTCTGCCAGGTAATTGCTGGCGGATAAGGGTGGAGTGCTTATGGAATTGCCCGAGCGCGATGAATCCCTCTTGAACAAACTCCAAACTCCAAACATAAGCCGCCAAACACAGACATGATTCACAAGATCTTTTAACGCGTAGTTTTGATGTTCAACATACTTGTATACATGTACACGAAGAGGGGTAAGGACTATGGACTAGCAGGTCAGCACACATGTGGGCCTGTACCTACCAGGCAGAGATGTCTAAACAGATAGAGCCCAGGATCTCTTGAGTGGAAGTCTGATGTTTACCCGTTTGACTAATCCCCAACCCCCACCCCACCCCTATCCTTGCTCTTTCTACCTTCATCCTGTTCACCTCTCACTGACAGTGAAGAGTTCGCTGTAAACAGAGAAGACTTTGAACAAAACAAACATATTCGTTTCTGTTTGTTTTTTTGTATATATACTATCACTCCTCTATATAACCATCTGAGGTATTTGTCCCTGGTCCTCCCACCTCCATCCTGCTCACCTTTCACTGACTGTGAAGATTTCGCTGTAAACGGAGAAAGAGAAGACTTTGGTCAAAACAAACTGTTTTGTTTGTGTTTGTTTTTGTATATACTATCACTCATCTATACAAGCACCTGGGTATTTTCTTATCACCACCCCGTTCCTGCTCCTCTCACTTCTCACTGACTGTGAAGATTTTGCTGTAAGCAGAGAAAGAGAAGACTCTGAACAAAATAAACTTTCTTGTTGGTGTTTGTTTTTGTATATACTATCACTCCTCTATATAAGCACCTAAGGTATTTTCTTATCAACAACACCCCTGAACAGCAGATTCTGTTAGTGATTTGACCTTCCTGACATCAGCGGTTTCAGAGTCATTCTAAATTTAGCCTCGTTTCTGAGTCATTCTAAATTTAGCCTTGTTTAAATCCGTCACTCACGTGTGGTCAGTGCCTGAGGGGGAGATGGGGAAGGGGTGGGGGTGTTAAAGAGTTCGGGAGAGACGATAAGAAGAACAAGAGACAGAGATTCATGGGATTGTTGAGGAGACTGGACAGAGATATGGATCGATAAAATACCTCGCTGGAAAGAGGTATGTGTAAAGATAAAACATCTTCAATATTTCATGACCACATCATCAGTCAAAATCATTTTATTTTCCAGCAGTATTCCTTTCTTTCTGTCCTTCATTTTTCGTCGTCTTCTTCTTTATTTTTTTTTTTTCTTGCTGTCTGTCTGCAGCTGGGATTTATTCCGAGCATGGATACGCCATCTTGAGAAAAGTAAATTGAAATCTACAATATCATCATCATCATCAGGTGCCCTGCCGCATGGCGTTGGCGATCATGGACTTCCACCTGTCTCTATCTCTCGTTGCCCCTAGCATCTCCACCCACCTTCCTCGTCCCCAGCCACTCTGCAAGTCCTTCCAGCATTTTCTCCCTGGGTCTACCTGGTGCTCTCTTTCCCTCCAGCTTTCTCGTTGTGACCAGGTGCTCTAAATCCCTCTTCCTCATAAAATGGCCTATAAATGTTGCTTGTCTTTTCCTAATCTTCCTTATGAGTGATCTACTTGTGTCTGCCTCCATCAAGATTGTCTCGTTTGTTTTCTTTGCTGTCCATGGAAAGTGTAAC
>CM060312.1:81235778-81258278 GCA_030674185.1 Monoplex corrugatus
ATAGAAACAGAAAAATAGACAGACAGGCAATGTGTGAAAAAGACCAAGTAAATAAGTTAGAAACAGGAAAACAGACAGACAGACAGACAGTGTGAAAAAGACCAAGTAAATAAGTTAGAAACAGAAAAACAAACAGACAGGCAGTGTGTGAAAAAGACCAAGTAAATAAGTTAGAAACAGGAAAACAGACAGACAGACAGACAGTGTGAAAAAGACCAAGTAAATAAGTTAGAAACAGAAAAACAAACAGACAGGCAGTGTGTGAAAAAGACCAAGTGAATAAGTTAGAAACAGAAAAACAGACAGACAGACAGTGTGAAAAAGACCAAGTAAATAGAAACAGAAAAACAGACAGACAGACAGTGTGAAAAAGACCAAGTAAATAGAAACAGAAAAACAGACAGACAGACAGTGTGAAAAAGACCAAGTAAATAGAAACAGAAAAACAGACAGACAGACAGTGTGAAAAAGACCAAGTAAATAGAAACAGAAAAACAGACAGACAGACAGTGTGAAAAAGACCAAGTTAATAGAAACAGGAAAACAGACAGACAGACAGTGTGAAAAAGACCAAGTAAATAGAAACAGAAAAACAGACAGACAGACAGTGCGAAAAAGACCAAGTAAATAGAAACAGAAAAACAGACAGACAGACAGTGCGAAAAAGACCTACAGTACTAAAGCATTATGGATCAACATCGAAAATTTTTTGTGACGAACTTTTTTTGTCACCTTTTTTTAATTCATTTTTTCACAGGAATAGACATCAACAAACAATGTAGTAACAAAACAAAACAAAACAAAAACAAATAATAATAATTTCAATTCATAATAATTGTTCACATAAAAAAAGAAAAGAAAACCTATAGTCTACAAAACATATAAAACAATATTCTAATCAATAATGATTTCATTATGTACATCAATATTTACGAAACATGTCATGAAGAAAGTCTGTTTTCTACACAGGGAACATTGATCTATAGTTGTTCCACTGAGCATTAAAAAAGGACAAGCGAAAGTTTATTTTGGCTTTATATTGTTCAATTTTGAATCTGTGGTTTAGCATTCTTTGGAAAGTATGTATATTTGTCTATTTTGCATTTATATATAAATGATTTTGCAAGCATTATTATAAGATCAAATATTCTGTTTTTACATTTTGGTCAACACCGTTTTGTGACGAACTTATCTCATGTCAAAAGAAGCCGTTTTCAAGTAGTTTGTTGTTTTTTGACGTCTTTCATCCCCTGTAGGAAAACTGCTCGTGGGCTGAAAGTGTTACTCGTACGTTGTGGGTATATCTATGAAATCGTGTATCAGGGAATTATCTGGACACGAGCTTTATCTGGTTACGGCGTTGTGAAATGATGTATGCTTACTGAAAGAATGACATAGTGACACTGTCTTCTGTTGGCGACATTAGTCGTGCTCGCTCGCTGCGTTTCGGATCTCTGTCTCTTTCTGTCTCTCTCTCTGTCTCTCTGTCACAGGCACTGTCTCTGGCTGTCTGGCTGTCTGGCTGTCTGTCTGTCTGTCTGGCTGTCTGTCTGTCTGTCTCTCTCGCTCTCTCTCTCTCTCTCTCTCTCTCTCTCTCTCTCTATCTATCTATCTATCTCACAGCAGCCCTAGCGGAAAGTTATCATTGTTTCATTATAATTCATCGGTTGAAACTGTTATTTTCAAGAAGATGTGTTTTAAAAGGTTTATAATTTCGTGAGCGCTTTCACAACTGTTCGCTGATCCTTTCTAGCTGTCGGTTATATTTTCTTATGTTAAACTGCCTGTAGAGATCCCTTCTGCTAGATAAAGCACAAAATGTCCAGATATTTCCCTAACGAGTGTGCAGCGTTGTTAGCAGCATGAAAACAGCATTACATGTATGGTTCTAACACTGATAAGCGCAGGTAGTGATGTATTTCAGACCGGTGTTTATCTCCCCTTCTTCAGATTTTGCCCAATTGGCTGAGACATGCAACGGCACATGTGAGGTTTCTTCCTTTTAATTAATTAACCCTTTCAGCTGGAATACCCACTGCCTGTTAAATTATACCTTGTGTCACCTCGTTTTCAAACAGACGGGTGCTGTTATTCGAGTTTTTTTTTTTAGATAAAATCAAAGGTCAACGATTCGTGTGGTATTATTTGGGGGGTTTTCTTACCATTCTAGAGTTTTATCCTCCACTTAGCCCTATCTATGCCCCCGTGGAGATGCCGGGAGCTATTTCAGTTTGAATTATTGGTATCCCCACCTTCTGGAAAATCCCTTCTTGAATTTTCCTCTTTTCTGTCTTTTCTCCTTTGCTTTCTGTCATCTCTTCCTATTATTTTCTGCCTTGCTGGTCCATTCTCTTTTATGGGTTGTGAACAGCCTTCTATACTTTCTATTAAGATTGATTGTTAGGTATATGTATTGACTGCATGTCTTGCTGTAAGGAAATGTTATGTACGGAAGCATGTATGTGCAATTAGGTAAGTTTTTTTATATAAAGTTTTAGTGTACTTAGTTAAGTTTGTACTTTAGTGTTCTTTTTTTTTTTTTAAGTCTCTGGTGATAAATATGGTGGAATGGTCAATGCCAGGAGCATATCGTTAGATTATGTGGGCCAGTGCATTATATGTGAACTTAATTTTCTTTTCCTGCTGTTCTTTTTTTCAAGGTAAACGAGGTGTTGTGTGTGTGTGGTGTGTGTGTGTGTGTGTGTGTGTGTGTGTGTGTGTGTGTATGTGTGTGTGTGTGTGTGCGTGCGTGTGCGCGTGCATGCGTGTGCGTGTGCATGCGTGTGTTTGACATCTGCAGATGTAAAAAAAGGTTGAATACACAAGCAACTATACAAATAATCTGTCCTAAATTGTGGCATTTGTAAAGTTCTACAGTCGTTGATGTCCTTCAGGGAGGTAGTTTCTCTCCTTCAGTGTGAAAATCTGAGTGAAATACGATATCAACGTACCTGTGCATCTAAGTAGTGGGAAGCAAAGGCTCCAGGCAGACATAGAAGGAACTTTATCATCTACTATCGCCATGCAAGTTTCTGGCCTATTCTCCTGCCTGGGCCACCTGGCAGGCAGTGCTGCTTCCATCAGTCGTCAAATTGTTATAGCATGAGTGTTTCTGGGGTTTATGTTATGTCAGGGATACCTTAGGGGAGTAAAGGTGGAGTCTGTTTTGATGTTTGTTGGTGTTGTTTGTTGTTGTTGTCTGGCTGGCTGGCTGGTGGCTGGCTGTCTGGCTGTCTCTGTCTCTGTCTCTGTCTGTCTCTGTCCGTCTGTCTGTATGTCTGTCTGTCTGTCTCTCTCTCACTCTCTCTCTCTCTCTCTCTCTCTCTCTCTCTCTCTGTCCGTCTGTCTGTCCGTTTGTTTGTTTGTTCCTTGGGTTGTTCCTTCCTTCCTTCCTTTGTTTGTTTGTTTGTCTGTCTGTCCGTTTGTTTGTTTGTTCCTTGGGTTGTTCCTTCCTTCCTTCCTTTGTTTGTTTGTTTGTCTGTCTGTCTGTCTGTTTGTTTGTTTGTTTGTTCCTTGGGTTGTTCCTTCCTTCCTTCCTTTGTTTGTTTGTTTGTCTGTCTGTCTGTCTGTTTGTTTGTTCCTTGGGTTGTTCCTTCCTTCCTTCCTTTGTTTGTTTGTCTGTCTGTCTGTCTGTTTGTTTGTTTGTTTGTTTGTTTGTTCCTTGGGTTGTTCCTTCCTTCCTTCCTTCCTTTGTTTGTTTGTTTGTCTGTCTGTCCGTTTGTTTGTTCCTTGGGTTGTTCCTTCCTTCCTTCCTTTGTTTGTTTGTTTGTTTGTCTGTCTGTCTGTCTGTTTGTTCCTTGGGTTGTTCCTTCCTTCCTTCCTTCCTTTGTTTGTTTGTTTGTTTGTCTGTCTGTCTGTCTGTTTGTTCCTTGGGTTGTTCCTTCCTTCCTTCCTTCCTTTGTTTTGTTTGTTTGTTTGTCTGTCTGTCTGTTTGTTTGTTCCTTGGGTTGTTCCTTCCTTCCTTCCTTCCTTCCTTTGTTTGTTTGTTTGTTTGTCTGTCTGTCTGTTTGTTTGTTCCTTGGATTGTTCCTTCCTTCCTTCCTTTGTTTGTTTGTTTGTTTGTCTGTCTGTCTGTTTGTTTGTTCCTTGGGTTGTTCCTTCCTTCCTTCCTTTGTTTGTTTGTCTGTCTGTCTGTCCGTTTGTTTGTTTGTTTGTTCCTTGGGTTGTTCCTTCCTTCCTTCCTTCCTTTGTTTGTTTGTTTGTCTGTCTGTCTGTCTGTTTGTTTGTTTGTTTGTTCCTTGGGTTGTTCCTTCCTTCCTTCCTTTGTTTGTTTGTTTGTTTGTCTGTCTGTCTGTCTGTTTCTTTGTTCCTTGGGTTGTTCCTTCCTTCCTTCCTTCCTTTGTTTGTTTGTTTGTCTGTCTGTCTGTCTGTTTGTTTGTTCCTTGGGTTGTTCCTTCCTTCCTTCCTTTGTTTGTTTGTTTGTTTGTCTGTCTGTCTGTCTGTTTGTTTGTTCCTTGGGTTGTTCCTTCCTTCCTTCCTTCCTTTGTTTGTTTGTTTGTTTGTCTGTCTGTCCGTTTGTTTGTTCCTTGGGTTGTTCCTTCCTTCCTTCCTTTGTTTGTTTGTTTGTTTGTTTGTCTGTCTGTCTGTCTGTTTGTTTGTTCCTTGGGTTTGTTCCTTCCTTCCTTCCTTCCTTCCTTTGTTTGTTTGTTTGTCTGTCTGTCTGTCTGTCTGTTTGTTTGTTTGTTCCTTGGGTTGTTCCTTCCTTCCTTCCTTTGTTTGTTTGTTTGTCTGTCTGTCTGTCTGTTTGTTTGTTTGTTCCTTTGGTTGTTCCTTACTTCCTTCCTTCCTTTGTTTGTTTGTCTGTCTGTCTGTCTGTTTGTTTGTTTGTTCCTTGGGTTGTTCCTTACTTCCTTCCTTCCTTTGTTTGTTTGTTTGTCTGTCTGTCTGTCTGTTTGTTTGTTCCTTGGGTTGTTCCTTCCTTCCTTCCTTCCTTCCTTTGTTTGTTTGTTTGTCTGTCTGTCTGTTTGTTTGTTCCTTGGGTTGTTCCTTACTTCCTTCCTTCCTTTGTTTGTTTGTTTGTCTGTCTGTCTGTCTGTTTGTTTGTTCCTTGGGTTGTTCCTTCCTTCCTTCCTTTGTTTGTTTGTTTGTCTGTCTGTCTGTCTGTTTGTTTGTTCCTTGGGTTGTTCCTTCCTTCCTTCCTTCCTTTGTTTGTTTGTTTGTCTGTCTGTCTGTTTGTTTGTTCCTTGGTTTGTTCCTTCCTTCCTTCCTTCCTTCCTTTGTTTGTTTGTTTGTCTGTCTGTCTGTCTGTCTGTCTGTTTGTTTGTTTGTTCCTTGGGTTGTTCCTTCCTTCCTTCCTTTGTTTGTTTGTCTGTCTGTCTGTCCGTTTGTTTGTTTGTTCCTTGGGTTGTTCCTTCCTTCCTTCCTTCCTTTGTTTGTTTGTTTGTCTGTCTGTCTGTTTGTTTGTTCCTTGGGTTGTTCCTTCCTTCCTTCCTTCCTTCCTTCCTTTGTTTGTTTGTTTGTTTGTCTGTCTGTCTGTCTGTCTGTTTGTTTGTTCCTTGGGTTGTTCCTTCCTTCCTTCCTTCCTTTGTTTGTTTGTTTGTCTGTCTGTCTGTCTGTTTGTTTGTTTGTTCCTTGGGTTGTTCCTTCCTTCCTTCCTTTGTTTGTTTGTTTGTCTGTCTGTCTGTCTGTCTGTTTGTTTGTTCCTTGGGTTGTTCCTTCCTTCCTTCCTTCCTTCCTTTGTTTGTTTGTTTGTCTGTCTGTCTGTCTGTTTGTTTGTTCCTTGGGTTGTTCCTTCCTTCCTTCCTTCCTTCCTTTGTTTGTTTGTTTGTCTGTCTGTCTGTCTGTTTGTTTGTTCGTTCGTTCGTTCGTTATTTGTTTGTTTGTATGTTTGTTTGTTCCGATACTGCGCTGGTGTGTATAATGTGTACGCAATCCTCATAGATATCATCAGGGGGGAAAAGCTGAATCTGTTTCAGTGTTTACTTTTGTTGCTTATTGCTTTTGTTTGACACTACGGTTGTTCCTTTGATGTGCTTATGGGTGTTTAAAGCGCGTGCAGTCCTTATAAACACCACCTGGTAAACAGATTGCACACAGTCTATGCACATCATGTCATGATGACTGCAAAGTGCAGTTAATGTTTTTGACGTGGAGTCATTCGTTTGGATAGCAGGGTTTTGTTTGTTTGTTTGTTTGTTTTTGTCGTTTGTTTGTTGTTTGTTTGTTTGTTGTTTGTTGTTGTTTTGTTTGTTTGTTTGTTTTTTATTTTGTTTGTTTGTTTGTTTGTTTGTTTGTTTGTTTTGTTTGTTTCTTTCTTTCTTTCTTTCTTTCTTTTCTTTGTTTTTGGGGGGTTGGTTGTTGGTGTTGTTGCTTTCGGTGAACCCTAATATAAACCAGTAATGACAGAAAAGGGAAGAATAAATAAAAGAGACTGTCTTCGTCCAAACTCACGTACTTATTCTTTTTTCAATACTCCTCTTTTTTCAATACTAAAAAAATGTACGCAAAAAAGACCCTGAACATTGGTATTTTCCCACCACTAATCTGAATCAGTATCTGAGGACTGTACAAAACTCATTCATCCGCTCCTTTTACTTTTATCTTGCTTGTTCCAACACCCAAGCTTGTGATTCCATCAGATGAGATACTGAGCTTAATTCAGTTACTAGGTAAAAGACAGACAAGTTTGGAGTTTGGAGTTTATTCAAACAGGATTCATCACACTCAGACAATCCTGGACGAGCTCCACCCAGTCTCCCATCTGTTGTCTAGCAGACTTCAGCAACCTGCGCAAAACCCTATGCACTGGCAAGGCCCTGAAATGTACACGGAGGAGACAAGAGGGACCGGGGCAGAAAACAAGACCTATGAAAGCATAAAGCTGGCTGAATCCACCAGAATTATTAGAGCATTATGATGGGAAGCCAACCTAATGATTGGGAGGTCGTGGATTCACCACCACCTCTCCCCCACCCCACATACATATACTCCACTCCTCCTATCGGTCCAATATATTATTGTGGGAGTTTTCTCTTTTGGTTGGCTCCTGTCCAAAGCTGAGCGTGCTATGGGCTCCTTGTGAATGCTGGGACCATACTGTTGAGGATTATCCACATTGATGGATTCCCCGCTGAGAATGTTGGTCGAATTTTCTGACCAACACAGCAGGTGTCCGAGACACACGAACACAGAGTGAAGGAAACTGGAGAGAGCGTTAAGTATAGGTATCTAAAATGTTTTGCGATTCATTTCTCTCATCAGTCACAAGTAGTTTCCAAACGGTTTTTTTTTTTCTTTATCTGCAGTTGGCGAACTACTGATAGGGGAAACCGTTTCTCCTTTCTGGATAGTCTGTCTACACAAACAGCATTCCTGGCACCGTGAAACACCATTACAAGTATGGTTCCAAGGCAGAGTGATTTATTTCAGACCGGTGTTTACCTCCCTTTCCCCTTTTAAATGTATGTGCCTATTGACTGAGAGACAAATCGACATGTAACGACACACGTAGGATTTCTTCCCTGTAATCATTCTTTTCGACTGAAATGCCACTGCTGGATATTTGTGACTTCCCACCAAGAAATCAGTCTTAACTAGCATTTTGAGATATACATATCACTGGAAAGTGTACATTCTGATGATTATTTTGGCACTTGAGTAAAGCTTGTACTCAAACAAATGTAGAAGTTCTGTATCTTTAAAGTCATTAAGTTGTATGACGGACATTTTGAGAAAACGGCCTTAACAGTTTTTCTGTGCTCTCCTACACATTTTCCTGAAATTTCTTTATTTGGTGGCTTTGACCCAGTTTGTTTCTAATTTTCGCTGTCATTATCTGAAAGGTGCACCAAACAGCTTTCCGTCAGTATATTACATGTGCGGGTACTGTACAGGTTACGGTTCATAATAAGAGAAAAAATAGGTACTTTTGGTAGGAAATTGCGTTCTTTCTGCTGCGATCAGCGCATTAAAATACCATTTTAAATTTATTAATAATATTTTTTCAAGAAAATTTCTGTGGGGGATAGATTATAGTCTACAGAAATCAATTTTGAGAAAAAAATCAAAACACCCCAGAGAGACCCCCAGTCACCTTTTCAGCTCCTAGTGCTGTTCGACTGACTGCGAGTTAAGACTGAATTTTTGGTGGGAGATCACATTTATCATCTTGTGTCACCCTATTTAGAAACAGATTCATCATCATGTACCCTGCCGCTTGGCGTTGACGATCATGGCCCTCCATTCGAATCTATCCCTAGTCGCTGCGTGTGCATATCTCACCCTCTCTGTCCTCAGCCACCTTGCAAGTCCGTCCAATATTTTCTCCATGGGTCTACCTAATGTTCTCTTTCCCTCCAGCTTTCCTGTTGTGACCAGGTGCTCTAATTCCCCTTTCCTCATAAAATTCCCCATAAATGTCGCTTGTCTTTTCCTAATCTTCCTTATCAATGATCTTCTTGTGTCTGCCTCCATCATGACTGTCTTGTTTGTTTTCTTTGAAACAAATTGGTGTTGTTTCTCGAGCTGACTTTTATGATAACCAGAATTCTTCTATAAGAGCAATGTTGGTTGCTTTTTCTTTTCCCTGAGCATGGCATAATTTTTCCTCTTTACTGTTCCCAGCATGTGGTTCGCCAACAAATGACTATACACAGTTGAAAAACCTCAGAAAGGGAGATAAACACATTGTGGTCCCATTGTCCTAGTTGAAACAACATCCCTCGACGAAATACACCTATGACATCATTACACACGTTTCGTGTTATTTAGGCATTTACAGTATTTCACCAGTAACTCGTTCAGATTTCTGTTTCCATTTCCGTTACAGTTTCTCAAGATAACTTCTCTGCCTTCGGAATGAATTCCATATGCGCTGATGTTGTTTGTTTGTTGTCTGTTTGTCTGTTTGTCTGTCTGTTTGTTTGTCTGTTTGTCTGTCTCTTTGTTTGTTTTTTGTTTATTTGTTTTTTGGTTTGTTTCTTTCTTTGTTTCTTTCTCCGTTCGTTTCATTGTTTGTTTCTTTGGTTGTTCCTTTGTCGGTTCGTCTGTTCTGAGCTTACACATTATGCTTTGTGGCTGTGTCTATGCTAGCTGAATGGGTAGCGCAAACTGTGTTGGATTTGAGAAATTCTACATGGGAGATAACTCCGTGACTCTCAAGAGTTATGTTGCTTAGTTAATATTTAAAATTCTCCCTGCTTCCCTCTTATTTCCTTTGGTTCGTTTGTTTGTTTATTTGTTATTCGTTTGTTTTTTTCGTTCCTTTATTTGTTCGTTCGTTTGTTTGCTGGTGTGTTTCGTTCGTTCATTCTTTTTTCTTTCTTCTTTCTTTCTTTCTTTTGCTTTCAGCTTCTATAGTCGTGCCACAATTTGACCTCCAAGAACAAAAGCCATACACGAAAACCATAAAGGTATAAGCAGACAGATAAAAGAAGAAGAAGATCAACAAGAACAACAGAAGCCAAACGGACTCCTCACAGATCACCGATCAGAAACTGTGGGGTGCCAAGGAAAACAACGACCTTTCTTTGACAACAGAGGAGAGATTCGCTTTTGGGGGTTGCCACACACTCTACAAGATGGAGCCACCCTACAGTGGGTGTATGACGTAAAGGTCACGTGAACGCTTGTCTGTCAGCACATGCTCGTCAAAGAGATGGACTTCGTGTGGACTAAATCTTGAAACGTTCAGGCTTATGAAGTTGGCTGTCTCTTTTCTACTGTGTTCTTTTATGTGTGTGTGTTGTGTGTGTGTGTGTGTGTGTGTGTGTGTGTATGTGGGGGGGGTGTCTGCGTTTTGTGTGTGTGTGTGTGTGTGTGTGTGTGTGTGTGTGCGTGCGTGCGTGCGTGCGTGCGTGTGTGTGTGTTTGTGAACGTGTGTGTGTGTATGGTGTGTTTGTGTGTGTGACTCTGTGTGTATGTGTGTGTGTGTGTGTGTGTGTGTGTGTGTGTGAGAGAGAGAAGAGGAGAGAGAGAGAGAGAGACCGTGTGTGTGTCTGTGTGTTTATGAGTGTGTGTGTGCGTGTGTAAGTGAGTGTGAGTGAGAAAGAGAGAGTGTGTGTGTATGTGTATGTGTGTGTGTGTGTGCACGCGCGTGCGCTCGCGCATGTTTGACATCACTATACGTAACGATGTCAGAGTATAGGAACAAATAAAACAAACTCCATCCTAAACAAAGGTATCCATATAAAGTTTTACAGTTGCTGAAATCCTTCAAAAGTTGAGGCGAGGAGAAGAAAGGGACGACCTCACACCTCCTACTTCAACAACATCGCTGAAGTCTGTGGTATGGGGATCCAGGAAGTCGCCCATAGATGTCTCTATCGTGTGACGTCGAATGTGGCTCCTACCCCCCGATCCTTGCCAAGGAGAGAGATGAGTGAGGTGGTGAATGAAATCCTTCAGAGAGGTAATTTCAATAGATAACCCAAAGTTATCATAAGGAGGCAGAGACACAAGAAGACCATTAACAGATAAGATTAGAAAAAGGCAAACAACGCTTATAGACGTTTGATGAGGAAAGAGAAATTAGAACGCCTGGTCACAACAGGAAAGCTGGAGGGAAAGAGAACACCACGTAGACTCAGGGAGAAAATATTGAGACGTACTTTCGGGGGCTGAGGACACAGAGGGTGGGAGATGTACTTGCAGCGACAAGGGACAGACTCGTATGGAGGGCCACGATCGCCAACGCCATGCGGCAGGGCGCGTGAGGATGATGAACCCAAAGTTCAATGCAACATCAAGCAAATGCTTATCTTAATTACGAGAGGAATCAAATACACCGCTGGATTCCTGACACAACATCCTTCATGAATTCAAAATAAAAGCCAGGTTATCACACTGAACATTAAAGTGCAATTTGCTAGTGTGGGCCCTCTTCACAGCGATGGCTTGATCAAACCATTTAAAATGTTAAAAGGAAGTGTTATTGGTACATTTATGTTGTGTCAAGGATACTTCATGATGAATTTGTTTGTTTGTTTGTTTGTTTGTTTGTTTGTTTGTTTGTTTGTTTGTTTGTTTGCTTGTTTGTTTGTTTTTCGTTTGTTTGTTTGTTTGTGGGTGTGGGTTTGTTGTTTTTTGTTTGTTTCTTTTTTTGGTTGTGGTTGGTTGGCTGGTTGGTTGGTCGGTCGGTCGGTTGGTTGGTTGTTTTGGTTGGTTGGTTGGTTGGTTGGTTGGTTGGTTGGTTGGTTGGTTGGTTTGGTTGGTTGGTTGTGTTGTTTGGTTAGTTGGTTTTGTTTTTGTTTTTTTGTTATTTTGTTTTGATTGTTTGTTTGTTTTTTCTTGTTTGTTTGTTTGCTTGCTTTTTGTTTGTTTTTTACGTTTGTTGGAGTTGATGTTATTGCTGTTGTAGTTGTTGTTGTTATCGTTTGCTGTTCTGTTCTTTTATTGTTGTGTTGATTTGATGTGTGTGTGTGTGTGTGTGCGTGTGTGTGGAGAGAGAGAGAGAGAGAGAGAGAGAGTGTGTGTGTGTGTGTGTGTGTGTGTGTGTGTGTGTGTGTGTATGTGTGTGTGTGTGTGTGTGTGTGTGTGTGTGTGTGTGTGTGTGTGTGTGGTGTGTGTGTGTGTGTGTGTGGTGTGTGTGTGTCCTCACATACATAATCTGGGAAAACGATTGCACTCAATCTTCATGCTGTGTTATATTATGATGTTTATTGAATGCAGATAATCTCGTTTACGCAAAGTAGTTTGTTCTGGGTGGTAATAACTTCCCTACCTCAAGTTGCAGATAAGCCTAAAGTGGTAAGAGGAAGAATAAGTAGAATAAACGTGACTTCACCTCCCCCCCCCCCCCCACACACACACCCCAACTCACCCACCCTCCTCTCACCCCTCTCTTCGTTTTTCACCGACACGGAATTGCGAAGCTCTGCTGCAGAAGATACGACCTTGAACACAGCTGTGTTTTGCTACCACTTGTCTCAATCAGCATTTGGGTGTTTCATGAAACGCTCTAAAACTAATTCCTCCAATCCTTTCAGTTTTTGTTTAGTCTGTTCTAACACCTTAGCTGATGGAACCAGAAAAAAAAAAACACGAAAAAAGAGTAAGAACGCGTATTTAATACAACAACATTAGACAGGCGCAAATTTTCGGCCAATTGGCTAATTTTTTCCTTTTCTCACACTGGACGGAGCAGCAAGGAAGTTTCAGTCTTTTTCTCCCAATTTTTGTATCTGGTGTTTGTTTGTTTGTGATCTTACGCTTGACAAAGGCCAACTGGCCGAACATTTCGCCTGTCTTGTCTTGTTGTATTAAATACGCGTTCTTATTCTTTTTTCGTGTATTTTCTGGTTCCTGTTTGCTTGTTTTGGATTTCGTTTACCTTAGCTGGTGGTTCAGTCACACAAGACATTAAGATTGTGGCTCATCAGATGTGATATTAAACAGAAGTCAAATGGGTTATTGCTGTTATTGTTATCGTCGCTTGAAGCCCAGCCGACTGCGTACAGCCATATCAGGGCTATAACCGTTTCAAAACATGCACATTGCTTGGACAGGGAGAAAAAAGGAACAGAAAATTAATTACACAAATTAATGCATTCACGCATATAATCTTAGGAGATGTCCCTGATGTTGACCTCTCCGTCCAATTTATACCACACAGGAGATTTCAAAAACATACCAGAATACAAGTTTCAACATAACTAAGAACACTAAAACATATAAAAACGGGCACAAATCATCTAAAACTGCTCCCGCATATCTCATTTCCCTAGAACCAAAAATGCACTTAATACATGTGCCCAATTATCAATCCTACGAGAAAGTACGTAAGACTTTATCGAAATGACAAAGCAAAGGAACAAGGCAGAAACACAGAGAGTGACAGAAAAGAGGAAATTTCTTGCACAGAATTTCCAGACGGTGGGGATAGTATCTATACTGAAAGAGCCCCGACATTCCCAAGGAGGGTGGGGGTGGGGTGGGGGTCAAATGGGTGAACATCGTACTTTCAATCGTAGGGTCCTACGTTCAATCCGCTTAGACGTTTCCGCCTGATCGGTGCAGATTTTCTGACCTCCCAGGTCAACATGTGTACAATGTACAGAACTGTCAGTATCTATCAGTATCGGATGTTGGTCTTCAAGCTTTATACACACAGAAAAGGTCAGTTATATGGTGATATATACCTCACCTGTTTACCCAGGCCTTCTTCCAGTGTTGGTATAATTACTCCTCCACCAATATGTACTTCCACTTTTAATCAATGATCATGTGGCATTGTGAAATCGTTCATTTATTATAGTGTATGTTTATACCATATATGTATATACAGTTAGACTCTACTAGTGTACGTATTTAAGTTTTATCTGTGAAAAAGTTGTCCCAGATATTCTGTATTAATATGGTGATGCAATACTTTGATCTCGCCAAGTACCAGAGCCAAGGACATTTTCCTCACCCAGAAACAATCGGAAGCCATGATGGTGCCAAGAAAACACATACTTCTTCCTGTGATCACAAAGTGACATTTCTTAGAAAACAAATGACGTATTCGCTAATTCCGGTGGTCGCACGCTCCAGCAGCTGAGTCAGAATCCGGCGGATGCATGACGTAAAGGTTGCGTAAATAATCGGTCTGCGCATGCACAACTAATTGATGCATTATGGGATAAGACTTCACGTTTGTGCTGCTGGCTGTCCCTCTCCTCTCTCTCCTGTTAAGACACCCCCCCCCCTTTTGTCCAACCACACCTTTCCCACGTGTGTGTGTGTGTGTGTGTGTGTGTGTGTGTGTGTGTGTGTGTGTGTGTGTGTGTGTCTGTGTCTCTGTGTGTCTCTGTGCGTAATACATGTATGTATGTATGTATGTATGTATGTATGTGTGTATGTATGTATGTATGCATGTATGTATGCATGTATGTATGAATGTATGTACGTATGTATATATGTATGTATGTATGTATGTATGTATAGATAGATGTTTGTGTATGTGTGTGTATGTGTGCGTGCGTGCGTGTGTGTGTGACGTGTGTGTGTGTGAGTGTGTGTATGTGTGTGGGGTGTGTGTGTGTGTGTGTGGTGTGTGTGTGTGTGTGTGTGTGCATGTGAATGTGTGAGAGAGAGAGAGAGAGGATGTTTGTGATTGCGCGTGTGATAAAGGGAGAGAGAGAAAGAGAGGGCGTGTGTGTGTGTGTGTGTGTGTAGTGTGTGTGTGTGTGTGCTGTGTGTGTGTCTCTGTGTGTGTGTCTGTGTGTGTGTGTGTGTGTGCGCGCGCGTGCGCATTAATTGTATATTATGTGTATGTGTGTGAGAGTGAGAGGAGTTTGTCTGTGTGTGTGTGTTGTATGTATGTGTGTGTGCGTGCATACTTACGTGTGTGTGCGTACGTGTGTGTTTGTGTGCGCCCGCGCGTGCGTGCGTGTGTGTGTATGTGTGCGTGCGCGCGTTCGCGTGCATATGTGTGTGTGTGTGTGAACAAAGTGGGTATTGTGCTGGTGTTTAGACGGGTTCAAGAGACATGGACTAAAGAAAATGTCTGCATCTTTCTTTTTTCCAAATTGTTGGAGGCTGGGAGGAGACAGCGATCACTCGGCCATTAGGTTGAGCACGTAACAAAGTTTAGTCTACAATTCAGATGTTAAAATCTGTTTCAGGAAAATGATGTCAATGAGGTTTCTGGAAACTTGTTTTAGATTTTGTTTTGCTGCCTGTGTGTCCATTTGTGAGATGAGAATTGGCTTGTGGTTGGCGGTTGTTCAGCTGATTGGTTCGTTGACTGGTTGTGTTTAGGATATTTGGTGTGGTTGGTTGGTTGGTTGGTGGTTGGTTGGTTGGTTGGTTTGGTTTTGGTTGGTTGGTTGGTTGGTTGGTTGGTTGTTGGTTGGTTGGTTTGGTTGTTGGTTGGTTGGTGGGTTGGTGGGTTGGTTGGTTGGTTAGGAGCTTGCTTGCTTGCTTGCTTGCTTGGTTTGCTTGCTTGCTTGCTTGCTTGCTTGGTTTGCTTGCTTGCTTGCTTGCTTTGCTTGCTTGCTTGCTTGCTTTGCTTGCTTGTTTGCTTGCTTGCTTGCTTGCTTGCTTGCATGCTTGTTTGACTGATTGTTTAGGATATTTGGTTGGTTGGTTGGTTGGTTGGTTGGTTGTTGGTTGTTGGTTGGTTGGTTGGTTGGTTGGTTGGTTGGTTGGTTTGCTGCTTGTTGGTTTGCTGGTTAGGAGACTGGTTGCTTGCTTGCTTGCTTGCTTGCTTGCTTGCTTGTTTGCTTGCTTGCTTGGTAGTTAGGTGCTTGCTTGCTTGCTTGCTGCTTGTTGTTTGTTTGTTTGCTTGCTTGCTTGCTTGCTTGCTTGATATTCTTTCGTCACTTCGTTTGTTCGCTTGCTTATTCATTCATTGATACTTTCGTTTTGGTGGTTGGTTGATATATCTAGTTCAATTCCAACCCACATAATAGAAACTGCCGTGTTCACTACCCTCCCCCCCCCCACCCCTTCAATGCACCAAACACTCTCATGTAGTCAGTATTCCTATTCCTAGCTCCCCATTCCAAGACCTTACCTGGGCACAGTGTTTGCATGGCACAGGATCAAGGAGTCTGCCACATATTTGTGGGCAGATTTTGTGTGGAGGGCGCCTCACACGATTCGATTAATGGAATGAAAACCAGTCGAGAACAATTTTTCAGTCGAACAATCACATCCGAGTTCCGGTCGAATTTTCTCCATTCTGGTAGGCAGGTAGGGACAGACAACACTGTCGCTACAAGCAAATCGAACCGTGTGTGGGAAAACAATCGTCTGGGCGTCGCAAACTATGTGATTGGACCAGTTGGATTAAAGTTTAGAGTCGAATTGTGTGAGGCGTCCTTGGAGTGCATGATGGAATTGCAATCCGAGTGCGATGAATCAGCCCTGAACAGAAACCAAACCAAGTGTGACTGCCCGTTTTCAAGCAAACAGGAACCAGAAAAAAAAACACGAAAAAAGAATAAGAACGCGTATTTAATACAATCAGACAAGACAGGCGCAAATTTTCGGCCAACTGGCCTTTGTTAAGCGTAAGATCACAAACAACAAACAAACAAGCACCAGATACAAAACTTTGGATTGGTTTTAGTCTGTTTAGTCTTTTTCTCATACTGGACGAAGCAGCAGGGACGTTTCAGTCTTTTTTCTCATAATTTTTGTACTTGGTGTTTGTTTGTTTGTGCTCTTAAGCTTGACAAAGGCCAGTTGGCCAAACATTAGCGCCTGTCTTGTCTGCTTGTATTAAATACGCGTTCTCTTTTTTCGTGTTTTTCTGAATCCTGAGCAAAGCCTTATCTCATAACCCCTTAAGACTAAACAAGCTCTTGAAGAAAATACGATTAAAGACATATACAAGACCCCAATACTTATTTTTAGTGGAACGGGAAAAAGACATCCAGAACAGTCGTTTAAATTGCAATAAGACTTTGAAGAAAGCTGCATTAAATGCAGACGTTTTTACCTTCAAAGGACGTTTACGAAAGTTGAACTGCATCTCGAGCCAAAAAAAGCTTTTGAAGAGCATGTGATGATGACGTAGATAAGAGTCGAAGTGTATATACCTTGGTAAAACGAATTTTGCACAACTTGCATGTAAATGATGCGGGTGGAACATGCACGAGCGCACGTGACGGCCGGGTGTGTCATAATGTCAATAATGTCATTGACCTATTACATGTAAAGTGATGCGGGTGGAACATGCACGAGCGCACGTGACGGACCAGGGTGTGTCATAATATAATGTCAATAATGTCATTGACCTATTACATGTAAAGTGATGCGGGTGGAACATGCACGAGCGCACGTGATGGATCGGGGTATGTGTTATAACGTCCAATGATGTCATTTGGTACACTGACGATACAGACAAGTGAGAGGAGCGCCACATCTCATGAGGTCTTTCTGTGTTGATAAACAGCATCAAAGCTGCCTTTATCCTCTGGAATGAGTTGTGTAGAACGCTGAGCACATGGGCTGCACACAGATCATCTGTTTATCGTTGCATCGACACAGATGTATGGGCGGTGTTAGCATATTCCGTACTCTGAAATGTTCTTCACCCCAACCCATCCAATTCTTCTTGGTTACCTTAAGATGCTCATGTCTTCGTAAAGCGCACTCGCGCGCGCACACACACACACACACACACACACACACTCACACATACACACACACACACACACACACACAACACATACACATACACCTCACACACACACACTCACACACACAACATACACTACCCACATACATACACACATACACCACAACATACACACACATATATATATATATACATATATGTGTGTGTGTGTGTCTGTGTGTGTATATGTGTGTTATGTCTTTGTGTGATTGTGTGTGTGCTGTGTGTATGTATTATATGTATGTTAGTATGTATGTATGTATGTACGTATGTATGTATGTATGGAGTTGATTATGTAATGTATAGTTAATGTAATGATATATATATATAAATTATATATATATATACATCATACATTACCAAGAAACACAACAAAACAAAAAACACAAAAAACACTCACATTTCAGGCATAGTCAATTGAGTGGGACCTTCGTTTTAAGCTAAATATCAAAATCTAAATTGACTATCGTCAGTTCATAGACAATGGATTGATCAAAAGTGGCAGACTTGATACCACAGATAATTAACCCTTTGACTCCTACACCCTATCCATCAACTGCAAAAACTTAACCCTTTGACTCCCTACCCTATACGCTTTGGGAATGCAGGATGCTGGTGGACAGTGGTGGGGAATCAAGGGTTAAATACGTTTGCTTGGATTAGAGGGTTGGGCAATGTCAGCATTGAGAAACAGGATTTGAAGAGAATGCCAATGGGTTCGAACTTTTCGTTTATCAGCATGGTGCAGGCTGGTGGACGTGGTGCGGGAGTCAAAGGGTTAAAAACGTCGCCTGGGGCTAGAGTTAGGGACATGTCACATTGAAGAAAACAGAATTTGAAAAAAGTGGCCCACTAGTGGGTCGAACCTACCACCCTTCTGTTATCAACATGGTGCACTAACAACAAAATTGATGGGTTGTAATGGCTAACAGTAGATGGTAATAAGAATGTGAGATGTGTGTGTGTGTTGTGTGTGTGTGTGTGTGTGTGTGTGTGTGTGTGTGTGTGTGTGTGTGTGTTGTGTGTTTGGGGTGTGTGTGTGGTGTGTGGTGTGTGTTGTGTGTGTGTTGTGTGTGTTGTGTGTGTGTGTGTTGTGTTGTGTGTTGTGTGTGCGGTGTGATGTGTGCGTGTGTGTGTGTGTGTGTGTGTTAGTGTGTGTTGTGTGTTGTGTGTGTGTGTCTGTGTTGTGTGTGTTGTGTGTGTGTGTGTTGGTTGTGTGTGTGTTGTGTGTGTGTGCGTGTGTGTGTGTGTGCGTGTTTTGTGTGGTGTGTGTGTTTGTGTATGTGGTGTGTGTTTGTGTGTGTCTGTGTTTGTGTGTCTGTGTCTGTGTGTGTGTGTGTGTGTGTGTGTGTGTGTGTGTGTGTGTGTGTGTGTGTGTGTTGTGTGTGATGTGTGTGTGTGTGTGTGTGTTGTGTGTGTGCTTGTTTGTGCTTTTCCTTAGTGTGTGGGTGTGTGTGTGTGTGTGTGTGTGTGTGTGTGTGTGTGTGTGTGTGTGTGTGTGTGTGTGTGTGTGTGTGTGTGTGTGTGTGTGCTGTGGTTTGGGTTTGGGTTTATTGGTAGGGGTAGGAGTGCAGATCAATGGTTGGGGACTGTGGAATGGTGGAGACGATAAGGCGTTTGGGAGAAACAATAGAACATGGTGGATTATGCTGACTGGAGGAAAATTATGTCTTGACTCTCATCTTGAATGGGTCGTACAGCCAGCGGAACTAATGGGTCGTAATGGCCAACAGAATTAAAGGGTCGTACAAGCCTACAGAACTAATGGGTCGTAATGGCCAACAAGGTCGTAATAGTCAACATAAGTCTAATGCAATGATCGTAAAGTCCAACAAAACTAATGGGCCGTTAAGGCCAAGAGAGCTAATGGGCCATAATGGCCAATGGAACTAGTGGACTGTAATGGTCGTTTGGAACTAACGGGCTGTAATGGTCAACAAACGAATGGGCCGTAATGACCAACTGAGCGAATGGGCCATTATATACAACTGAGCTAATGGGCCGTAATGGCTAACTGAGCTAACAGGCCTTCATGTATGTGGTCCATAATGGTCAACAAAACTAAAGGGCCGTGATGGCCAGCTGAGAGTGATCCTCATGGCCAACAGAGGTAACAAACCATAATGGCCACTGAGTTAATGGGCCATCAATGGTCCAAAAATTATGGGTTATTATGGCCAACTGCTTTGGGCCGTTTAAAGGTCATGGAACTGATGGGTCATAATGGCCAACTGAGTTAATGGGCCTCAATGGTCAATGGAATTATTGGGACCATAATGGCCAACTGGGTTAATGGGCTTAATGGTCAATGGACTTATTGGGTCATAATGGCCAACTGACTTAATGGGCCTAATGGTCAATGGAACTAATGGGTCCATAATGGCCAACTGGTTAATGGGCCTTAATGGTCAATGGAACTAATGGACCATAATGGCCAACTGCGTTAATGGGCCTTAATGGTCAATGGAACTAATGGCCATAATGGCCAACTGGTTAATGGGCCTAAATGGTCATTGGAACTAATGGGCCATAATGGCCAACCGAGTTAATGGGCTTAATGGTCAATGGAACTAATGGACATAATGGCCAACTGAGTTAATGGGACCTTAATGGTCAATGGAACTAATGGACCATAATGGCCAACTGGTTAATGGGCCTTAATGGTCAATGGAACTAATGGACCATAATGGCCAACTGAGTTAATGGGCCTTAATGGTCAATGGAACTAATGGACCATAATGGCCAACTGAGTTAATGGGCCTTAATGGTCAATGGAACTAATGGACCATAATGGCCAACTGGTTAATGGGCCTTAATGGTCAATGGAACTAATGGACCATAATGGCCAACTGGTTAATGGGCTTAATGGTCAATGGAATATTGGACCATAATGGCCAACTGGTTAATGGGCTAATGGTCAATGGAACTAATGGCCATAATGGTCAACTGAGTTAATGGGCCTTAATGGTCAATGGAACAATGGACCATAATGGCCCGACTGAGTTAATGGGCTTTGTGTTATGGACAATGGAATAATGGACCATAATGGCCAACTGGTTAATGGGCCTCAATGGTCAATGGAACTAATGGGCCATAATGGCCAACTGGGTTAATGGGCCTTAATGGTCAATGGAACTAATGGGCCATAATAGCCAGCTGAACTAGGAGCATGATGGCACAGAATATGGACCATTAATGGGTAAACAGAACTAATGGGTCGTAATGACCACAAACTAATGGGTTAATAGCCAATGAACTAATGGGTCGTAATGGCCACAGAACATAATGGGTCGTACAGACAATGGACCAATAGGTTTAATAGCAACAGAACTAATGGGTCGTAATGGCCAACAGAACTAATGGGTCGTTATGACCAAAGGAACCAATGGATTTGGTCTTAACATCACAATAATGGGTCGTAATGCCAACAGAACTAATGGGTCGTAATGACCAAAGGAACCAATGGGTCTTAATAGCCAACAGAACTAATGGGTCGTAATGGCCAACAGAACTAATGGGTCGTTATGACCAAAGGACCAATTGGGTCTTAACAGCCAACAGAACTAAGGGTCGTAATGGCCACGATAATGGGTCGTATGCCAACAGAACTAAATGGGTCGTTATGGCCAAACAGAATTGTTGGGCCATTTATGGTTCTATTAGTTCTGTTGACCATCGTGCCATGCTGATAACCGAGGGGTCATGGGTCAACTATCAGACGGGTCAGTTTCACGTAGGCTGGCTGATTCTTTCAAAAGAATCCTGGACTCAAGATCACAAAGTCTATAGTTCAATGGCAGCCCACAACATAACAGCTGGCTCGTTCCCTGACCATTTTAATACTCCAACCATTCTCTTCATGTCAGTGTTTCACAGGACCCGTTTCCTGCGCTGCCACCATAATTATACAATCTTTCCATGGCACAGGGTTTTTGTGCTGTCTCCAGGAGTTTGCCAGATAACTGCTGACAGATATATTGGGGCACATAATTATGGAATTGCCTGAAGATGAATACCTCTTGAGAACTGCGGACTCCCGACTATGTTAAAGAGGATTATTTCTCGCTGTTTTTGATAGTGTGCACTACTTAGCTGGCTCTTTAGCTCATTTAGGTGGAGTGCCATGTTGGTAACTTTGGGATTGTGGGTTCCATCTTCGGACAGTCCACAGGTTCTTTTAAAAGGCTGCAAGTTGGTTGTTGTTTTGTTTGGCTTGTTTGTTGTTGTTGTTGTTGTTGTTTCGTTTGTTCTTCTTCTTCTTCTTCTTCTTTTTCTTCTTCTTCTTCTTTTTCTTCTTCTTCTTCTTTTTTCTTCTTCTTCTTTTTTCTTCTTCGCAATTCTTCTTCTTCTTCTTCGCAATTCTTCTTCTTCGCAATTCTTCTTCTTCGTAATTCTTCTTCTTCTTCTTCTTCGCAATTCTTCTTCTTCGCAATTCTTCTTCGCAATTCTTCTTCTTCTTCGAAATTCTTCTTCTTCGCAATTCTTCTTCTTCGTAATTCTTCTTCTTCTTCTTCTTCTTCGCAATTCTTCTTCTTCGCAATTCTTCTTCTTCTTCGAAACTCTTCTTCTTCTTCGCAATTCTTCTTCTTCGCAATTCTTCGCAATTCTTCTACTTCGCAATTCTTCGCAATTCTTTTCTTCTTCGCAATTCTTCTTCTTCTTCGCAATTCTTCTTCGCAATTCTTCTTCTTCTTCGCAATTCTTCTTCTTCTTCGCAATTCTTCTTCGCAATTCTTCTTCGTCTTCTTCTTCTTCGCAATTCTTCTTCTTCTTTGCAATTCTTCTTCTTCTTCGCAATTCTTCTTCGCAATTCTTCTTCTTCTTCGCAATTCTTCTTCTTCTTTGCAATCCTTCTTCGCAATTCTTCTTGTTCTTCTTCTTCGTCTTTTTGTTCTTCTTCTTCTTCGCAATTCTTCTTCTTCTTCTTCTTCTTCGCAATTTTCTTGTTCTTCTTCTTCTTCTCAATTCTTCTTGTTCTTCTTGTCTTCATTCTTCTTTTCTTCTTCTTCTTCTTTCTTCTTCTTCTTCTTCTTCTTCTTCTTCTTCTTCTTCTCTCTTCTTCGCTTCTTCTTCGCAATTCTTCTCTTCGCAATTCTTCTTCGCAATTCTTCTTCTTCGCAATTCTTCTTCTTCGCAATTCTTCTTCTTCGTAATTCTTTTTCTTCGCAATTCTGTGCAATTCTTCGCAATTCTTTGCAATTCTTTGCAATTCTTCTTCTTCTTTTTCTTCTTCTTCTTCTTCTTCTTCTCGCAATTCTTCTTCTTTGATGGGCCGTGGACTCAAGATCTTATATCTCAGAGTTCAATCCCAGCCTGCAACATTACAAATTGGCCGGTTGGCTGCCCATCTAACTGTTTCCATCAATCTGATGGTGTCAGCTTAGTGTTTCCGGGTACTTCCTCATCCCCCCCCACTCCCCATTTCAAGACCTTGCCAGTGCACAGAGGTTGGT
>CM060312.1:81260778-81265778 GCA_030674185.1 Monoplex corrugatus
ACGTACACACACACACACGTACACACACACACACACACACACACACACACACACACACACACACACACATTCACCACAGGTCACCCCAAACTCTTTTTATCTCCAATTTCATAAAAGACACAAACCACCACAAGTATACACGTCTTTTCCATCACATCACACAGAATACAATGTGGGCGGCGCCCCCACCCCCCACATCCCCTGACAGCTACCCCCTATGGCTATATTGTATATTTACCCTGCAGCAGTGACGATGTATGAAGTGGCAGGGTACGAGCTCAATGTGGATGCAGATGTATGTCATGACTCCACCCCGAAATGACGCAATGACATTTTGGCATCCACCCTTTCACTGCATACCGCACGGGTGATGGCGAAAGGCTGAATGTAGGTGAGTATCCTATGTCTAGGGCGTGAGGGGTTATTCCACAGACATTAGATGTCTGTGGGTTATACACAGCAAGACGAGCGCTATGGTCAGGTGTTTATGTTTAATTAACCCCTTCCCTGCTACAGTGTTTGTGGTCTTTTGCATTGCTGTCTGCTGGGACAAAATCTTGCTTGTTTACAGTATGTTCACTAATTTGTTCACTGCTCTTCATTTCGTAAGATCTCTCTTCATTTTTTTATATGCTTTTTTTTTCTTATATCCTTGGCTATGGTTTAATGTCGTAGTTATTTGGTTTGGTTGAAAAATAGTATGATCAGAGCTGATATCATGAACGATTTTTCTTTATAAAAAAATGCTTTAGGAACATACATACACACAGGAGCACATAAAACCACACAAAATATAACAAAATTTGATTTTTGTATATAATAAACATCAAGCGAAAAAGTTTTGTTGCTGTTTTTAACTCTCTGTGGACGTTTTTCTATGCAACAGTCAATAAAAGTTCTTGGGTGTAGCACAGTTGAGAAAGAGACAAAATAGGCAGTTGTTCCGCCATCTTGAATCACATTAATGGGTTCGTTACTTTCTGATGCTAATTAGATTAATATTCAATTTTTTTCTGAACGGTCAAAGGAAAACACTGCACTTTGACATCTCCACAAGAGGTTGGCCAAGTTTCTAGTGTTATCTCCCATATTTTCACCCGAAATTTCGATGACGAAAATCCCCCGTGGCAGACACGGTTACGGGCGTACGGACATGTCAAAACGGCCCCGTGGGAAGCTGGTGGATAGGGCGAGGGAGTCAAAGGGTTAAGTTTTTTGCTTTGCTAAAATGACTGTCAATCCTGGATGCTGGCAGATAGGGCGAGGGAGACAAAGGGTTAAGTTCTTTGCTTTGTTAACATGGTTGACAAAGCAGTATGCTGATGGATAGGGCGAGGGAGACAAAGGGTTAAATATTTTGCTTTGCTAGCATGGTTGACAAAGCAGTATGCTGGTGGATAGGGCGAGGGAGACAAAGGGTTAAGACATCAGATTTCCAATGGAAAAGTCTGTGTTCGTTCCTGCTGGGATATCTCCCGCCTGATGGGTAAAGATGGAAAATTTTCCTGTCTCTCCCAGGTCAAGATGTGTGCACACCCGTTATTGCCTAGAACCGCCTTCGTGTGTATACGCATGTAGAACATCAAATACGCGCGTTAAGGATCCTGTAACGTACCGACCCCCAGTTTGGGCAAAATTACGTGCATACACGCATCCAAGAACAATCGGAACATTTAACCCTTTGACTCCCGCACCTAGTCAGCCACATCATGCATCATCAACCATGCTAATAAAGCAAAAGAATAAAATTAATCCTTTGACTCCCTCACCCTAGCCACCAGCTTCCTGAAGCTGGTGGCTAGGGTGAGGGAGTCAAAGGGTTAAGTTTTTGCAGTTGTGGATAGGATGCGGGACTCAAAGGGTTAAAAACACATTCTTATTGAGAGCCCGTTTAAGGGAAATAACTTTTGTTTTAGGTGGTAAATTCTCGCTTGGGTCGGAAGGAAGGTCTGACAGTGAAGGCGAAAGAGTTTTACAGAAATGAACAGACTAACCAAGCAACAAATAAGCACAGGTTTTGAATAAAATGAACAGACTTGACAACAACAAACAAAGCAGAGGTGTTCAATAGATGAACAGACTAATCAACAAACAGACAAGCAAATAAATATGTAAATGATACGTTGTAGGTATCTGTATCTTTCGGGTCTGGATGACGCCCAGGTAAATGAGAATGATGGAAATGATAGAGAGCATGCAGCATAAAGTCTGTTGGTTGGTTGTGTTGGTTGGTTGGTTGGTTGGTTGGTTGGTTGGTTGGTTGGTTGGTTGGTTGGTTGGTTGGTTGGTTGGTTGGTTGGTTGGTTGGTTGGGTTGGTTGGTTGGTTGGTTGGTTATTGGTTGGTTGGTTGATCGGTTGGTTGGTTGGTTGGTTGGTTGGATGGATGGTTGGTTGGTTGGATGGTTGGTTGCTTGGATGTTTGGTTGCTTGGTTTTTTGGTTGGTTGTTGGTTGGTTGGCTGGCTGGCTGGCTGGCTGGCTGGCTGGCTGGTTGCTTTCTGCTTGCTTGCTTGCTTGCTTGCTTGCTTGCTTGCTTGCTTGCTTGGCTACTTGGTTTTAGAATTACATATAATCTCAGCTGTACACAAGCTTCTATCAAACAGCACAAGAAAATGTTACCTACACTTGTCTCTTTTGTAACACAACTATTGACTAAAAACAGCATATCAAACTTCAAATCCCCCGTGTTCAGCTGACACGAATATGCCGCATTTCTTGTTGGTACTAATCCTGAGTATCCACTGACACTCGTCCAAGAACCCATTACAGTCCTAACGTGGTGCTGCATCCAAATATATTGAAAAGTAAATGCTTGATCTGGAATGGCCAGTGACGGCGTATGTATATTTTTCTTGGCTATTTCCTCTAGGTGAGGTTTTAGCTCCCCAACTGGTACTTACCACACGTTAGATTTTAGGGCAGATGTGAAAAACACGGGGTTTTTTACCTCATTCATCTGAACCTGTTTTCTTAGAGACTACATTCCGGTAATGAGTTCTCGAGACGAGAGACAGAGAGATAGACAGACAGACGGAGGCAGAGAGAGAGAGAGACAGATTGAACCTGTTTGCTTAAGAGGGAATCAGCAAGTTCGAACAGATAGATAGAGAGAGAGACAGAAACAGAGAAACAGAGACAGAGATACAGAGACAGAGAGACAGAGACAGAGAGACAGAAAGAGAGACAGACAAACAGACAGACAGAGACAGAGAGACAGAAAGAGAAAGAGAGACAAAGAGGCAGATAGACAGACAGACAGACAGAGAGGTAGAGAGACACAGAGAGAGAGACAAAGAGACAGAGACAGAGACAGACAGAGAAATGAAAATAATTGCTCAAGGACGTTGCTCAAGGACGTTGCTCAAGGACGTTGCTCCCATTCAAATCTACCAGTGGTAATCTTGCAGACTCCTTAAGCCTGCGCAGAACCCTTTGTGCTGGAAAGGTCTTGAAATGGAAGTGGACAGTTGGATGTGTGAGGGAAAGGGGAAGGAGGGGATACGAACCTATGAAACACTAAGAGCTGACACCACCAAAAATAATGTCAGCAAATCAAGATGGACAGCAAACAGCTCAGTTTTTATTCGTGGGTTGAGAGTCAACTCCAGACATCAGGTCTTGTGTCCAGAGCTCTAAAATATTTTTAGATAAAAAAAAAAAAAAGAAGTGTGGCCCTCCTGGTGGTCGAACTCACTACCCCTGTGTATCAGCTTGGTAATCACACCAACTGAGTCTAGAGAATGTCTAAATACAGTCTTTGGAGAAACAGGGAGAAAGAACGCAGAAAATTTGCCAATTACGATTTTTAGAAAGTGATAGAGCGTCAGACAGTCAGATGGACAGAATACGATAGCGTCCCTTTCGGTGATACACACAGACAGACATACACACAGACAGAAAAAAGACAGAGATAGAGACACAAAAACAGAAAGAGAGATTCTAGATATGTTCTGTGAAGAGAGAGAGAAGAGAGAGAGAGAAGACAGACAGACAGACAGAGACACACAGAGAGAAAGAGAGAGAGGGATGAGAGAGAGAGAGAGAGAGTAAAAGACAGAGACCAATAAAGAACATATTTTAGATTTTTTTTTTTTTTTGAGGGGGGGGGGGGAGGATAAATAGACAGAGCACTTTAATCACAGATCGATCTTAACCTTTCTTCTCGTTTTGTAAGAAAGCAAAACGTTGGTAGGGGGAGGGGGAGGGGGAGGGACAGGAACAAGGAAAGGTGGTTTACTCGTCGAAAATTACGAGCTCGTACATAGACAAGTACAGGAAAAGGAAAACTATAGATTACATACTATCAACAGAGAGAGACAGACAGACAGACAGACAGACAGACAAACAGACAGAGACAGAGAGAGAGAGAGTGCGAGAGAGAGACAGAGACAGAGAGAGTGCGAGAGAGAGGGAGAGAGACAGAGACAGAGAAAGAGACACAGAGAGAGAGAGTGCGAGAGAGAGAGAGAGACAGAGAGAGAGAAGAGAGAGAGAGGATTGAGGGGGGAAAGACAGAGACCAATAGCGAACTTATTCCAGATATGATTATACGATTTTTCTTTCTTTTTTTTTTTTTTCTTTTTTTTTTTCAGATAAACGGACAGAGCCCAGAGAAGATTTCTTAATTTTCAGATAACAGACAGAGCGCTTAAATCTCAGAATAAATCTGAACGTTTTTCCTCGTTTTGTAAGAAAGCAAAACAGGGGATAGATGCAGAGACAGGAATCAGGAAAGGAGATTTACTCGTCGAAAGTTACATAGAAAAGTACAGAAAAAGGACAACTATAGATACATACTATTAAGAGAGAGAGAGAGAGAGAGAGAGGATTGAGGGGGGAAAAAAACAAAGACCAATAGCAAACTTATTCCAGAAATGATTATACGATTTTTTTCAAATAAACAGACAGAGCACTTAAATCTCAGAATAAATCTGAACTTTTTTCCTCGATTTGCAAGAAAGCAAAACAGGGGATAGATGCAGAGACAGGAACCAGGAAAG
>CM060312.1:81269860-81277360 GCA_030674185.1 Monoplex corrugatus
TGGTTGGCTGCTTGCTTACTTGCTTGCTTGCTTGCTTGCTTGCTTGCTTGGCTGGTTGGTTTTAGAATTACATATAATCTCATCTGTACACAAGCTTCTATAAAACAGCACAAGAAAATGTTACCTACACTTGTCCTTTTTGTAACACAACTATTGACTAAAAACAGCATATCAAAATTCAAACCCCCCGTGTTCAGCTGACACGAATATGCTGCATTTGTTGTTGGTACTAATCCTGAGTTTCCACTGACACTCGTCCAAGAATCCATTACAGTCCTAACGTAGTGCTTCATCCAAATATATTATTATTGAAAAGTAAATGCTTGATCTGGAATGGCCAGGACTGCTTAAGTGGCGGCGTATGTATATTTTTCTTGGCTATTTCCTCTAGGTGAGGTTTTAGCTCCCCAACTGGTACTTACCACACGTTAGATTTTAGGGCAGATGTGAAAAACACGGGGTTTCCTACCTCATTCATCTAAACCTGTTTTCTTAGAGACTACATTCCGGTAATGAGTTCTCGAGACGAGAGACAGAGAGATAGACAGACAGACGGAGGCAGAGAGAGAGAGAGAGAGAGAGAGAGAGAGAGAGAGAGAGAGAGAGAGAAAGAGAGAGAGAGAGAGAGAAAGAGACAGATTGAACCTGTTTGCTTAAGAGGGAATCAGCAAGTTCGAACAGATAGATAGAGAGAGAGACAGAAACAGAGAAACAGAGACAGAGATACAGAGACAGAGAGACAGAGACAGAGAGACAGAAAGAGAGAGACAGAAAGAGAGACAGACAAACAGACAGACAGAGACAGAGAGACAGAAAGAGAAAGAGAGACAAAGAGGCAGATAGACAGACAGACAGACAGAGAGGTAGAGAGACACAGAGAGAGAGACAAAGAGACAGAGACAGAGACAGACAGAGAAATGAAAATAATTGCTCAAGGACGTTGCTCAAGGACGTTGCTCCCATTCAAATCTACCAGAGGTAATCTTGCAGACTCCTTAAGCCTGCGCAGAACCCTTTGTGCTGGAAAGGTCTTGAAATGGAAGTGGACAGTTGGATGTGTGAGGGAAAGGGGAAGGAGGGGATACGAACCTATGAAACACTAAGAGCTGACACCACCAAAAATACATGTAATGTCAGCAAATCAAGATGGACAGCAAACAGTTCGTGGGTTGAGAGTCAACCCCAGACATCAGATCTTGTGTCCAGAGCTCTAAAACATTTTTAGATAAAAAAAAAAGAAGAAGTGTGGCCCTCCTGGTGGTCGAACTCATTACCCCTGTGTATCAGCTTGGCAATCACACCAACTGAGTCTAGAGAATGTCTAAATACAGTCTTTGGAGAAACAGGGAAAAAGAACGCAGAAAATTTGCCAATTACGATTTTTAGAAAGTGATAGAGCGTCAGACAGTCAGATGGACAGAATACGATAGCGTCCCTTTCGGTGATACACACAAACAGACATACACACAGACAGAAAAAAGACAGAGATAGAGACACAAAAACAGAAAGAGAGATTCTAGATATGTTCTGTGAAGAGAGAGAGAGAGAAGACAGACAGACAGACAGAGACACACAGAGAGAAAGAGAGAGAGGGGTGAGAGAGAGAGAGAGAGTAAAAGACAGAGACCAATAAAGAACATATTTTAGATTTTTTTTTTTTTTTTTTTTTTTTGGGGGGGGGGATAAATAGACAGAGCACTTTAATCACAGATCGATCTTAACCTTTCTTCTCGTTTTGTAAGAAAGCAAAACGTTGGGAGGGGGAGGGGGAGGGGGAGGGACAGGAACAAGGAAAGGTGGTTTACTCGTCGAAAATTACGAGCTCGTACATAGACAAGTACAGGAAAAGGAAAACTATAGATTACATACTATCAACACAGAGAGAGAGAGAGAGAGACAGACAGACAGACAGACAGACAGAGACAGAGAGAGAGAGAGCGCGAGAGAGAGACAGAGACAGAGAGAGTGCGAGAGAGAGGGAGAGAGACAGAGACAGAGAAAGAGACACAGAGAGAGAGAGTGCGAGAAAGAGAGAGAGAGAGAGACAGAGAGAGAGAGGGTTGAGGGGGGAAAGACAGAGACCAATAGCGAACTTATTCCAGATATGATTATACGATTTTTTTGATTTTTTTTTGATTTTTTTTTTTCAGATAAACGGACAGAGCCCAGAGAAGATTTCTTAATTTTTAGATAACAGACAGAGCGCTTAAATCTCAGAATAAATCTGAACCTTTTTCCTCGTTTTGTAAGAAAGCAAAACAGGGGATAGATGCAGAGACAGGAATCAGGAAAGGAGATTTACTCGTCGAAAGTTACATAGAAAAGTACAGAAAAAGGACAACTATAGATACATACTATTAAGAGAGAGAGAGAGAGAGAGAGGATTGAGGGGGGAAAAGACAAAGACCAATAGCAAACTTATTCCAGAAATGATTATACGATTTTTTTCAAATAAACAGACAGAGCACTTAAATCTCAGAATAAATTTAAACTTTTTTCCTCGATTTGCAAGAAAGCAAAACAGGGGATAGATGCAGAGACAGGAACCAGGAAAGGAGATTTACTCGTCAAAAGTTACTTAGAAAAGTACACACAAAAAAGGAAAAACTGTAGACTACATACTATTAAAAAAAAGATACCTACAGAGTACCACCTTCCCCCGTTTCACTCCGCAGACAGGTGCCTACGATACCAGGTTTTTACCCTTTCCTTTCCACTATCACATCAAGCATTGATCTGGAACGAGAGACGACAGATCCTGGCCCCCACAGGACCCAGACAGCGTTTAAAGCGTTCTTGCTTGCTTCCTGTATCGGAGAACTTTTCCTCCCTTCAAAGCTGCTGTATTTCCTGTAGTCATGTAGTTATTACCCTGGGGGCCCATATGACCTGAGACTGATGGTATCTTGACTTGTTCAGTCAGACTTTGGTACTCGTGAACACCACTTATTCATCATCATCATCAGTCCCGTAGTCTGGTTGACCGTTGGGGCACCATTGAAGATTTTGCAACCAACTTCCTCCACTCCTCACGGTCCTCAGCTTTCCGCAGAATGATATTCCATTCAAGGCCAGTCCACTCTCTGATATTGTCTTCCCATCTTTTTCTCTGTCTGCCTCTTCGTCTCCCTCCCTGAACTGTTCCCTGCAAGACGGTCTTGGCCAGTCCAGATGATCGTGTGACGTGCCCGTACCACCTCAGTTTGCGTCTTTTCACTGAGGTCAGGAGGTCTTCATACGGCCCGATGGCGTTTTCGATTCGGGTTTTCACTTCTTTATTGGTTATATGATCTATGTACGAGATACCAAGGAGTTTGCGGAAGCATCTCATCTCCATTGCCTGTATCCTTCTTTCAATGTCTGCTGTTATGGTCCATGTTTCGCATGCATACAAAAATATTGACATGACCAGGGAACGCATCAGTCTGATCTTGGAGCCGATTGCGATATTCTTGTCGTTCCAGATGACTTTTAGCTTGGTCATTGCAGCTGTGGTCTGTGCAATCCTGGAAAGTACCTCGGGCTTTGATCCTTCATCTGATACTATAACTCCCAGATATTTAAATCTATGGACGGTCTCAAGTTTCTTGTTGTCTATGGTAATGTCAGTGCTGATGCCATTGGTATTATTTGTCATCAACTGGGTTTTCTCTGCACTGATCTGCATGCCATATGATGTGGAGGCCTCATCAAGATGTTTTATCAAGCTGACTAGCTCTTGCTCTTGCCCAGCTAGTCCGTCAATGTCGTCGGCAAAACGCAAGTTTGTGATTGTTCTACCTCCGATGCTGACTGTTCCCTCGTGGTCTTCAAGTGCGTCAGCCATTATTCTCTCTAAGAAGATGTTGAAGAGAGTGGGGGAGAGCAGGCATCCTTGGCGTACTCCAACTGTGGTTCGGAACCATTCGCCTATGTTGTTGTCATGGTAGACTGCACTGGTCGCCTTTTCGTAGAGGCATTCTATGATTCTGATCAGGTTGGCATTGATGTTGTACAGCCTCATGGTTGCCCACAAGGCTGCGTGCCAAACTCTGTCGAATGCCTTCTTGAAGTCCACGAAGACGTGGTAAAGGCCTTGCTGGTGTTGCAGGTATTTCTCACAGAGCAATCTGAGGTTGAAAATTTGCTCTGTGGTACTTCTTCCTGGTCTGAAACCTGCCTGCTCTTCTTTTATTATCTCCTCAGCTTGTGGCTTCAGTCTACTCAGAAGGATTTTTAGCATGACCTTACTTGGATGGCTGATCAGGCTGATGGTACGGTAGTTTTGGCATAGTTGTAGGTTGCCTTTCTTCGGGAGAGTGATGATCAGGGACTGGGTCCAAGGTGTTGGCCACTCACCTGTCCGCCAGATCTTATTGCAGATGATGAGTAACATATCTATCATGGCCTCTCCTCCTGCCTGGACCAGTTCTGAGGGAATGTTGTCCATTCCTGCCGACTTGCCTTTCTTCAATGATTTTACTGCAGCTTCAACTTCTTCTCGCATGATGGGGTAGCTGTCGTTGTTGGTTGGTGGAGGAACGTCTAGCACCTTGGGATCTCCTGTTGTTGTGTGTGTGTATAATTCGGAGCAGTACTCTGTCCACCTCTGCAGAATCTCTTGATCTTCTGTGAGACATTTCCCTGCTTTGTTCTGTATGGGTAGTGGTTCTGCCTTGTTTTGAGCTTGCTAGTTCTTTCACAAGCTGGTAGGCTTTTTTGCTGTTATTTTTCTGCAGGTTTGCTTCGATATCTTGGCATTGTTCTTCAATCCATGTTTCCTTTGCTTTCCTCATGCCTTCTTTAACTTGTTGGTTGGCTTTTCTGTATAGTTTAGCACCTTCATCCGTACTCTTCTTTTGCTTTAGTTCTCTGCGTTTGTCGCTCAGCTTTAGTACTTCTTCCGTGACCCAGGGCATCTTTGTTGGTCGGTGTTTTCCAAGGATGTCGTTGGCTGCTTCGGTCACGGCAGTGTTGAAGTTGTTGATCAGAGTGTCTACTTCGGTGTCCATATTGTCAAGGACGAGGAGAGGAGCAAACTTCCCTCCTATCGTTGCTTGGAAGTTTTCAACTATGTTGGGGTCTTTGAGCTTCTCAAGATTGAACTTAATTCTTATGTTGCCCTGTTTCTTCATCCTCTGGAGGCGGAGTTTGAAGGTCATCATTACAAGCTCATGATCGCTTCCAATGTCGGCTCCTGGAAAGCTCCTGGTCTTTGCGATGTTAACACTTGACTGGAAGCGTCTTTGAACCATGATGTAGTCGATCTGACTGTGGTATTTTTCTCCTGGGCTGTGCCATGTCCAGCGTCTAGATGGTTTGTGTGGACCGAACGTGTTCACCACCCTCAGGTCGTTGTAACTGGCGAATTCTAGGAGCCTTAAACCTCTTTCGTTGGTCTCAGGGTTGCAGTATTGGCCACATATCCCTTTCCAGTTATTGTGTTCATCCTCTCCAATCTTCGCATTCCAGTCGCCCTGCACTATAATGATGTCTTTCTTTGGCGTCTGATCTACGATTTCCTGCAGTTGATCATAGAAATCTTCGACAGCCTCGTCATCATAGTCAGTTGTTGGGGCATAAGCTTGGATGACGGTGATGTTAAAAGGTGAAGCCTTAAGCCGAATAGTAATGAGTCTGCTAGAGACTGGTCGGCATCCCATGATGGCATTCACAGTGTCTTTGTGAATGAGGAATCCAACTCCATGTTCATGTTTGTCTTCACTGCCACTGAAGTAGAGTTTGTGGCCTTCTGGGGTAGACGTTTCTCCGAGGTTTTTCCATCGTACCTCACAGAGCCCAAGGACGTTCCATCGGTATCTCTTCATTTCATACGTTAGTTCTGCAACTTTTCCTGCTGCTCTCAGCGATCTCACATTCCAGGTGCCGATAGTAACATTTTTTCTTGTACGTAGGGATTTTGGTCCATCAGTCACATACTTTTCACCTCCGCCCTGATGGCCAGCGACGGAAGGCGCGGTCCTTGTTCCGGGCGACGACCGGGCCGGTATGGATTGAGTTGCGGTTGTAATCTTCATTTAGTGTGTCTTGGGCAATGTCGCATGGCGGAGCCCATCCCTCTCCATGCCAGACCACAGCCGACGTCCTCCATCTAGGTGGTTCGCCTTGGTCTTGAACACATAGCCGTTGAGTTCCTTGCGGAACTTCGTCCGCCTTGGCCGGTAACCTGCATCGTGGAGGTTATTCGCCCAGTGATGCAGTGTTAACATCACCCCCTCACATGGTTTGGCACGCCTGCTGAGGCGAGGTCCCGGGGTGTGGCGCTTGGAGCCAGCACGTGAGAGATTTAGAGGATGGACGAGGACCAGTGATGCCCGTCCACCCTACCAGGTAGAGTGCAGCAGCCAGACATCAAAGGTACTACCTCTATCCAGAGCCCCCTACACCACTTATTATGGACGCCCTAATATAAATGAAATAAACTGTCTGCGAGAGGCTCACAGAGAAGACAGGGAGGGATGGAAAGAGAAAGGAGATATGGAGAAAAAGACAGAGAGAGAAAAAGAAAGCAACAGACAGACATGAAGACAGACAGACAGACAGAGCAGAGACAGAGATACATAGAGACAGAGTGAGAAAGATACACAGAGAGAGAGAGAGAGAGAGAGAGAGAGAGAGAGAGAGAGAGAAAGAGAGAGAAGATCGAAAAGATTGAGGGAAAGACAGAGACCAGTACCGAACATATTTCAGATATGATTTGTTTTCAGATAAACAGACAGAGCACTATAATCTCAAATCGATCTTAACCCCTCTCCTCAATTTGTAAGAAACCCTAACGGGGGGTAAGGGTAGGGACAGAAAGGAGAAAAGGTGGTTTACTCGTCGAAAGTTACATAGAAAAGTACAAAAAAAGGAAAAACTGTAGACTACATACTATTAAAAAAAAGATACCTACAGAGTACCACCTTCCTCCGCTTCACTCCGCAGACAGGTGCCTACGATACCAGGTTTTTTACCCTTTCCATTCCACTATCACATCCAGCATTGATCTGGAACGAGAGACGACAGATCTTGGCTCCCCCACAGGACCTAGACAGCGTTTAAAGCGTTCTTGCTTGCTTCCTGTATCGGAGAACTTTTCCTCACTTCAAAGCTGCTGTATTTCCTGCAGTTATGTAGTTATTACCCTCGGGGCCCATATGACCTGAAACTGATGGTATCTTGACTTGTTCAATTAGACTTTGGTACTCGTGAACACCAGTTAATATGGACGCCCTAATAGGAGTGAAATAAACTGTCTGTGAAAGGCTCACAGAGAAGACAGGGAGGGATGGAAAGAGAAAGGAGGTATGGAGAAAGTGAGAGAGAGAAGAAATGAAAATAACTGCTCAAGGACGTTAACACGAGTCTTCGCTAGATCAGTCTATCACCTTATCCTTGATAGGTAGACACACACACAGACAGATAGATAGACAGACAGATAGATAGACAGACAAGATAAGATGAGATAGATGAGATGATATGAGATGAGGAGAAAAGAGGAGAAAAGACGAGACGAGA
>CM060312.1:81282360-81287360 GCA_030674185.1 Monoplex corrugatus
CACCTCGTCTTATATCTAGTTAACAATACACTTTTTAACAGTAATAACTGAAATGATCATAAACACCAATCAGTGATATTCCCACTGGACATAGTAATCCGTCCCATGGTTTTCTCAGAAGGAATGGTGTAAAAGCCTTGAGTCTATTCTATAAATACAATAACGCCCTCTCTCTCTCTCCCATCTCCTTCTCCCACCCCACCCCTCACACCATCCCTCCTTCTAGCACAGTGGCTGGTACCCGGAGGCCGTTGCGCCGCTACGTCTGCTGTACCCTATAAACAGATTGCCTTGTGTACTTGAGGTAAATGCGCTGTAGTGATCTGCGATAGAAAGTTGAAGGTAAAGGAAAACGGAGGAACGAATGAGCAAGCAAACGAGCGAACAAATAAATAAATAAATAAGTAAATAAATGAATAAAAGGCAATTAAAGATTTGGAACGAACGAGTAAACGAACGAAGGAACAAAGAAAGAAATAAAAAAGGCAATTGATGATTTAAAAAAGAAGAATGACCGAAAGGACAGAAAGAAAGAAATTTTGATATACAAAACCTACGAACTAATGAAAGAACAATTCCAACGAACGAATGAATAAAAAAAAAATGAAGAATTGAAAAAAATTATTATAAGTGAATGAACAAAACGAGGGAACGAACAAATGAACGAACGCACAAATGAACAACTACCCACCCACCTCACTCCCAAATTAAGATGAATAAAATAAATAAATGGGTCAATAAAAAGAGTAAGTATGTAAGTATTTATTCAGTAAAACTAAACCCAACAAACAAAAAAGAAAAAAAAAGCGTATTATTTGCCATATATCTGTGCATGTTTCATGGCATTTAGTTATCATTCTGCGCAAGGTGGCGGCCAGTTTTATGACATTCTGTTACCATTCTGCACAAGGTCGCAGCCAGTTTTATGACATTCTGTTACCATTCTGCACAAGGTGGCAACCAGTTTTATGACATTCTGTTACTATTCTGCACAAGTGGCGGCAACCAGTTTTATGGCATTCTGTTACCATTCTGCACAAGGTGGCAACCAGTTTTATGACATTCTGTTACCATTCTGCACAAGGTGGCGGCAACCAGTTTTATGGCATTCTGTTACCATTCTGCACAAGGTGACGACAACCAGTTTTATGGCATTCTGTTACCATTCTGCACAAGGTGGCAACCAGTTTTATGACATTCTGTTACCATTCTGCACAAGGCGGCAACCAGTTTTATGGCATTTAGTTCCTATTCTGCACAAGGTCGCAGCCAGTTTTATGAAATTCTGTTACCATTCTCCACAAGACGACAGCCAGTTTTATGGCATTCTGTTACTATTCTGGTCAAGACGACAGCCGGTTTTATGGCATTCTGTTACTATACTGCACAAGACGACAGCCAGTTTTATGGCATTCTGTTACCATTCTCCACAAGACGACAGCCAGTTTTATGGCATTCTGTTACTATTCTGCACAAGACGACAGCCAGTTTTATGGCATTCTGTTACCATTCTGCACAAGACGACAGCCAGTTTTATGGCATTCTGTTACCATTCTGCACAAGATGGCAACCAGTTTTATGGCATTCTGTTACCATTCTGCACAAGATGGCAACCAGTTTTATGACATTCTGTTACCATTCTGCACAAGACAGCAACCAGTTTAATGTCATTCTGTTACCATTCTGCACAAAGCGGCAACTAGTTTTATGACATTCTATTACCATTCTGCACAAGACGACAGCGAGTTTTATGGCATTCTGTTACCATTCTGCACAAGACGACAGCCAGTTTTATGGCATTCTGTTACCATTCTCCACAAGACGACAGCCAGTTTTATGGCATTCTGTTACCATTCTGCACAAGACGACAGCCAGTTTTATGGCATTCTGTTATCATTCTCCACAAGGTGGCAACCAGTTTTATGACATTCTGTTACCATTCTACACAAGGTGGCAACCAGTTTTATGACATTCTGTTACCATTCTGCACAAGGCGGCAACCAGTTTTATGGCATTCTGTTACTATTCTGCACAAGGGGCAACCAGTTTTATGACATTCTGTTACCATTCTGCACAAGGCGGCAACCAGTTTTATGACATTCTGTTACCATTCTGCACAAGGCGGCAACCAGTTTTATGGCATTCTGTTCGCCATTCTGCATAAGAGGCAACCAGTTTTATGGCATTCTATTACCATTCTGCATAAGAGGCAACCAGTTTTATGACATTCTGTTACCATTCTGCACAAGATGGCAGCCAGTTTTATGCATTCTATTACTATTCTGAACAAGACGACAACCAGTTTCATGGCATTCTGTTATTATTCTGAACAAGACGACAACAAGTTTCATGGCATTCTGTTACTATTCTGAACAAGACGACAACCAGTTTCATGGCATTCTGTTACTTTCTGGTCAAGACGACAACAGTTTTATGGCATTCTGTTACTATTCTGAACAAGACGACAGCCAGTTTTATGGCATTCTGTTACTATTCTGATCAAGACACAACCAGTTTTATGGCATTCTGTTACTATTCTGAACAAGACAACACCAGTTTTATGGCATTCTGTTACTATTCTGCTCAAGACGGCAGTTAGTTTTATGGCATTCTGTTACTATTCTGGTCAAGACGCACCAGTTTTATGGCATTCTGTTACTGTTCTGGTCAAGACGACAACGTTTTTATGACATTCTGTTACTGATTCTGGTCAAGACAGCAGCCAGTTTTATGAATTCTGTTACTGTTCTGGTCAAGACGACAACCAGTTTTATGGCATTCTGTTACTGTTCTGGTCAAGACGACAACCAGTTTTATGACATTCTGTTACTGTTCTGGTCAAGACGACAACCAGTTTATGACATTCTGTTACTGTTCTGGTCAAATGGCAGTTTTTTATGGCATTCTGTTACTGTTCTGGTCAAGACGACAACCAGTTTATGACATTCTGTTACTGTTCTGGTCAAGACGACAACCAGTTTATGGCATTCTGTTACTGTTCTGGTCAAGACGACAACCAGTTTATGACATTCTGTTACTGTTCTGGTCAAGACGACAACCAGGTTTATGACATTCTGTTACTATTCTGGTCAAGACGGCAGTTAGTTTTATGGCATTCTGTTACTGTTCTGGTCAAGACGACAGTTAGTTTTATGGCATTCTGTTACTGTTCTGGTCAAGACGACAACCAGGTTTATGACATTCTGTTACTGTTCTGGTCAAGACGACAGTTAGTTTTATGGCATTCTGTTACTGTTCTGGTCAAGACGACAACCAGGTTTATGGCATACTGTTACTATTCTGAACAAGACGACAACCAGTTTTATGACATTCTGTTACTATTTTGGTCAAGACGACAACCAGTTAGACATTCTGTATGTTCTGGTCAAGACGACAGTTAGTTTTATGGCATTCTGTTACTGTTCTGTCAAGACGACAACCAGGTTTATGGCATACTGTTACTATTCTCAACAAGACGACAGCCAGTTTTATGACATTCTGTTACTATTTTGGTCAAGACGACAACCAGTTTTATGGCATTCTGTTACTATTCTGAACAAGACGACAACCAGTTTTATGACATTCTGTTACTATTCTGACAAGACGACAACCAGTTTTATGGCATTCTGTTACTATTCTGAACAAGACGACAACCAGTTTTATGGCATTCTGTTACCATTCTGAACAAGACGACAACCAGTTTTATGGCATTCTGTTACTATTCTGCACAAGACAGCAGCAAGTTTTATGGCATTCTGTTACAATTCTGCACAAGACGCACGCAGTTTTATGACATTCTGTTACTATTCTGCACAAGACACAACCAGTTTTATGGCATTCTGTTACCATTCTGCACAAGACGGCAGCCAGTTTTATGGCATTCTATATTACTATTCTGCACAAGACGGCAGCCTGTTTTATGACATTCTGTTACCATTCTGCACAAGACAGCAGCCAGTTTTTATGACATTCTGTTACTATTCTGCACAAGACGGCAGCAAGTTTTATGACATTCTTTTACTATTCTGCACAAGACGAACCAGTTTTATGACATTCTGTTACCATTCTGCACAAGGCGGCAACCAGTTTTATGACATTCTGTTACTATTCTGAACAAGGTGGCAACCAGTTTTATGACATTCTGTTACCATTCTGCACAAGACGGCAGCCAGTTTTATGACATTCTGTTACTATTCTGCACAAGGTGGCAACCAGTTTTATGACATTCTGTTACCATTCTGCACAAGGCGGCAACCAGTTTTATGACATTCTGTTACCATTCTGCACAAGGCGGCAAACAGTTTTATGACATTCTGTTACCATTCTGCATAAGACGGCAACCAGTTTTACGACATTCTGTTACCATTCTGCACAAGACGACAGCCAGTTTTATGGCATTCTGTTACCATTCTGCACAAGACGACAGCCAGTTTTATGGCATTCTGTTAATATTTTGCCCAAGACGACAACCAGTAATATGGCATTCTGTTAATATTTTGCCCAAGACGGCAACCAAGAATATGTCATTCTGTTATATTTTGCCCAAGACGGCAGCTGGTGTTATGGCATTCTGTATTACCATTCTACACAAGACAGCAGCCAGTTTCATGACAGAGTGTTACTATTCTGCACAAGTTGGCAACCAGTTTTATGATATTCTGTTACCATTCTGGTCAAGACGACAGCCATTTTTATGACATTCTGTTACCATTCTGCACAAGATGGCAACCATTTTAGAGGTATTTAGTTACTACAACATTAAGACGGTAGCCATTAAGAGGAAGACAGATGAAGAGGAGAGCAGACAAGAAGTATGTTATACAAAATGAAAAGATTAAAATTGATCTGTTTATCAATTTTATGATTGTTCGACATGTCTGTAAGCCTGTGAGCCAGACGGTGTGCGTACATGCGTGCGCATGTGTGTAAGGGTGCTTTTTTTTTTTTTTTTTTTTTTTTTTGTGGCTGTGTCCCTTTGGGCGTGCGAGTGTGGGGGTCAA
>CM060312.1:81289860-81292360 GCA_030674185.1 Monoplex corrugatus
CTGCTTTCTTCTGTTCCCCCATACTCTCCATCATTCCCACACGCTTGGGCTTGAGCTTCATGTTCGGAAAGACTGTAAAGTGGTTTTCACTATAATTCAAGGTTCAAAAGACTGACGCGCGTGCTGACGTTTATGTCGTTGTTTTGTTGAATTCCCCCCGTCAGTCCGAGGGATGAGTAAATACACTGATCTTGTGCACCTGGTGTGGGTCTTCATGTGAGATACAAGGCCAATTCTGGAGGTACGTGTTGTTTGGCAAATACTGCATGAGAATGAGTACCATAGGCAGTTCCTGTTCGGTTGAATATCAGGTTTAAGTTTAAGCAGCATTTACGAACTCATCCTTTCATTTTAGGTAAAACTGCTGGTGAAGTGTTTCCACATTGATCAGTAAGAAAAGAAATCATGTTAATGTCGGTGGTGGTGGTGGTGGTGGTGGTGGTATGATTGTAGACTTTTTTGGGGGGGAGAGGGGGGCGACAGGCTTGTATTATAACACTTAGGGTAGTTGTTTATGCAGTGTTTTCCAAACAGATGAATTAATCAAGAAAAAGGCAGCTTTGTTTTAAAATGTTGGAGAGCGACCGTAGTTATGGTTCCTGTTACTGCTGTTTAACCCTTTGCTCCCGCATCCTATCCATCACTGCAAAAACTTAACCCTTTGACTCCTTCACCCATCCACAGCTTCCTGCACAAAGCTGGTGGATAGGGTGAAGGAGTCGAAGGGTTAAATGTTTGCTTTGCTAGCATGGTTGGACAAAGCAGGATGCTGGTGGACAGGGTGAGGGAATCAAAGGTTAACAACTGTTCTTGCTACTATCTCCTTAAATGCATCCTGCTATAAGCATATGAACCACTGAACTAGCATCCTGCTATAAGCAATATGAAAGCTACTGAACCATCACCCTGCTATAAGCAATATGAACTACTGAACGGCAGCCTGCTATAAGCAATATGAACCACTGAATCAGCATCCTCTTATAAACAATATGAACCACTGAACCAGCATCCTGCTATAAGCAATATGAACACTGAAACCAGCATCCTGCTATAAGCAATAGGAACACTGAACCAGCATCCTGTATAAGCAATATGAACCACTGAACCAGCATCCTGCTTTAGCAATATGAACCATCGAACCACATCCTGCTATAAGCAATATAAACTACTGAACAGCATCCTGCTTTAGCAATATGAACTACTGAACAGCATCCTGCTTATTAAGCAATATGAACTACTGAACCAGCATCCTGCTATAAGCAATATGAACTACTGAACCAGCATCCTGCTATAAGCAATATGAACCACTGCAACCAGCATCCTGCTATAAGCAATATGACCACTGAACCAGCATCCTTATATAAGCAATATGAACTACTGAACCAGCATCCTTATATAAGCAATATGAACCACTGAACCAGCATCCTGCTATAAGCAATATGAACACTGAACCAGCATCCTTATATAAGCAATATGAACCACTGAACCAGCATCCTGTAAAAGCAATATGAACTACTGAACCAGCATCCTTATAAGAATATGAACTACTGAACCAGCATCCTCTATATAAGCAATATTTAACCATTAACAAGCATCCTGCTATAAGCAATATGAACCACTGAACCAGCATCCTATATAAGCAATATGAACCACTGAACAAGCATCCTGCTATAAGCAATATGAACTATTGACCAGCATCCTGCTATAAGCAATATGAACCACTGAACCAGCATCCTGCTATAAGCAATATGAACTACTGAACCAGCATCCTTATAAGCAATATTAACCCCTGAACCAGCATCTCTTCTATAAGCAATATGAACCACTGAACAGCATCTGCTATATAAGCAATATGACCACTGAACCAGCATCCTGCATATAAGCAATATGAACCACTGAACCAGCATCCTGCTATAAGCAATATGAACTACTGAACCAGCACCTGCTATAAGCAATATGAACCACTGAACCAGCATCCTGCTATAACAATATGAACCACTGAACCAGCATCTGCTATAAGCAATAGGAACACTGAACCAGCATCCTGCTATAAGCAATATGAAACTACTGAACCAGCATCCTGCTTTAAGCAATATGAACCACTAACAAGCATCCTGTATAAGCAATATGAACTACTGAACCAGCATCCTGCTATAAGCAATGCGAACACTGAACCAGCATCCTGCTATTAAGCAATATGAACACTGAACCAGCATCCTGCTATAAGCAATATGAACACTGAACCAGCATCTGCTATAAGCAATATGAACTACTGAACAGCATCCTGCTTTAAGCAATATGAACCACTGAACCAGCATCCTGCTATAAGCAATATGAACCTACTGAACCAGCATCCTGCTTTTAGCAATATGAACCACTGAACCAGCATCCTGCTATAAGCAATATGAACCACTGAACCAGCATCCTGCTATAAGCAATATGAACACTGAACCAGCATCCTGCTATAAGCAATATGAACTACTGAACAGCATCCTGCTAT
>CM060312.1:81309860-81312360 GCA_030674185.1 Monoplex corrugatus
GTTCCTTAACTCAGATAAAAAAAAAAATTTCAAAATGAGCAACAAGAAATCATTTGGCCCAGATGAAATCTGTAGCAAAACATTGTAACTATCCATACCTCATATCGTTGAAACTGGCATATATGTTTAATTCATGTATTGATCAGACAGTTTACTTTTTTAACATCATTCCAAAAAAAGCGAAAACAGATAAGAGCTGGTTGTTAGGTGGTTTCTGGAAACACGATTATATCCTGAACATGCATAATCCTGAAAACAGAGTATGGCTGTCTTAACTGCAGGGTACAACTAATGGCCAACTCCGTTATGGTACGTGGCAGGATTGTGTGTGTGTTTTTTTTTGTTTGTTTGTTTTTTTTTTCTTTTCTTTTCTTTTCTTTTTGTTTGTTTGTTTGTTTGTTTTAGTGATGTCTCATTCTGGTTGTTTACCCTTAAATTATTTGATGCGTAATCGCCGCATCTGCCTTCATTCTCTGTGTGTGTGTGTGTGTGTGTGTGTGTGTGTGTGTGTGTGTGTGTGTGTGCCATTAATAGATCTATTGTCTGAATAATGGACATTGGCATTGGTTAATTCTGTGGTGTTATGTTTTAAATAGTACAATACTTTTCTTTCTTATGATTTAAAAAAAATTAAACTGTCTGTGAAGTTTGATTTCAATTTTTATTTATTCATTCATGTATTATTTTTGTTCATTTAGTTAGTTAGTTAGTTAGTTAGTTAGTTAGTTAGTTAGTTAGTTAGTTAGTTAGTTAGTTAGTTAGTTAGTTATCTGTCTATTTCATTTATTATTTATTTACTTATCTATCTATCATTTAATTAATGTATTGTTTTTACTATTTGCTTATTTATTTATTTATTCATGTTTGTTTGTTTGTTTGTTTGTTTGTTTGTTTGTTTGTTTGTTTCAAAATGAGCAATAAGAAATCATCTGGACCAGACAAAATCTGTAGCAAAACGTTATAACTGTGTATGCCTCATATCGTTGAATTTCTACCATATATGTTTAATTTATGTATTGATCAGAGAGTTTTCTGTTTTATTAACATAATTCCCAAAAAGTCGAAAACAGATTAGAGCTGGCTGTTAGGTGGTTTCTGGAAACACGATTTTATCCTGAACATGCACACCCCTGAAAACAGAATACGGCTGTCTTAATGGCAGGGCACCACTAATGGCCAACTCCGTTATCGAAGGTACGTGGCAGGATTGTGTGTCTTTTTTTTTTGGTTTGTTGTTGTTGTTTTTTGTTTTTGTTTTTGTTTTTGTTTTTGTTTTGTTTTTGTTTTGTTGTTTTTTTGTTGTTGTTTTTTTTTGTTTTTGTTTTTGTTTTTGTTTTGTAGTTTTGTTTTTGTCGTTTTTTTGTTGTTGTTTTTTTTGTTTTGTTTCGTTCTTTTGTGATTTTGTTTGTGTGTGTATGTGTGTGTGTATGTGTGTGTGTGAGAGAGAGAGAGAGAGAAAGAGAGAAAGTGTGTGTGTGTGTGTGTGCGTGTGTGTGTGTGTGTGCGTGCGTGCATGCATGTGTGTGTGTGTGCGTGCGTGCGTATGTGTGTGTATGTGTATGTGTGCGTGTGTGTGTGTATGTGTGTGCGTGTGTGTGTGTGTGTGTGTGTGTGTGTGTGTGTGTGTGTGTGTGTGTGTGTGTGTGTGTGATTCTGGTTGTTTACTCTTTAATTATTTGATGCCTAATCGGTGTATCTGTATTCATTCTTGTTTGTTCGTGTGTGTGTATGTGTGTGTGTGTGTGTGTGTGTGTGTGTGTGTGCATGTTTGTGTGTGTGTGCATGTGTGTGTGCGTGTGTTTATGCGTGTGTGTGTGCTGTGTGTATGTGTGTGTGTTATGTTGTGTGTATGTGTGTGTATGCATGTGTGTATGTGTGTGTGTGAGTGTGTGTGTGCATGCATGTGTGTGTGTGTGCGCGCGCGCGCGCGTGCATGTGTGTGTGTGAAGCGCCGTTCTAGCTAGCATCCAAAGCATTCAATACATATCAAATTATGTGCCAGAACGGTGATTCTGCCTTTTACATTTCTTTTGTGACGCACCGTTCTGACAAGGAACACTTAAAATCATTCGATGCTTGTCAAAGGTTACGTCCCAGAGCAGTGTATCTCCCTCATTCATTCCTTTTGTGATAGGCCTACACCGTTCTGGCTGTTACCCCTCCAAGTATAAAAGTTGCCCCCATCACGAACCAAAAAAACAAAAATCAAGTTTTCTTCAGCACGTTCTTTGGTGTGCTCTTAAAGGATGTCATCGGCAGTACATTGCCACTACGATAAGACGAAAATGAGAGGACAGAAAAATGGGATGAATGACAAACGTAAACTGCGTGTGCTCAATCGAAAATGGACAAACAGCAAGAAAGGCTTTTGGCAAAACGAAATGGTGGGAGAAGATAACAATGAAGGCAGATTTGGAACAGAAGAAGATGATGATGAGAGAGAGAGAGAGGGAGGGAGAAAGAGAGATAGGGAGATAGAGAGAGGGAGAGAGAGAGGGAG
>CM060312.1:81317360-81324860 GCA_030674185.1 Monoplex corrugatus
GGAAGGGAGAACCAATGGGAGGGAACTTCGGGGGTGAAAAACCAAAGGCAGAGGACTCGGGGAGGGAACCCATGGGAGGGAACTGAACTTGGGAAGGGAGTACTAATGGGAGGGAACTTGAGGAGGGGGGGGGGGCAGGAGAATTAATAGGGGTACATGGGAAAGGAAAACCAATAAGAGGGTAAATTGGGGGGTAAGGGAAGGACCAAAGGTGGTGAATTTGGGAGGAAAACCAAATGTAAGGGTACTTGGGAGGAGAACCAATGGGAGGGTAATTAAAGGAGAGGGAGAAGCAAGGGGAGGGAACTTGGGGTCGAGAGAACCAAGGGGAGGGAACTTGGGGGAGAACCAGTGGGAGGGTACTGGAGGGGAGAACCAAGAGGAGGGAACTTATTGGGGGAGAACCAAAGGAGGGTACATGGGGGAGAATCAATGGGAGGGTAATTAGGGAGGAGAACCAATGGGACGGTACTTGGAGTGAAAACCAAAGGGAAGGAACTTGGTGGGGGGGACCAAGGGGAGAGTACTTGAGGGTGGGAGAACCAAGAGGAGGGAACTTGGGTAGGAAGAACCAGTGGGAGGGAACTTGGGGGAGGAGAACCAAAGGGAGGGAACTTGGCGGAGAAACAATGGGAGAGTACTTGGGGAGGGAATCAATGGGAGGGTACTTGGGGTGGGGGCGGGAGAACCAGCGAGAGGGAAATTCGTGGGGGGGGAGGGGGGACCTATGGGAGGGTAATTGGGGGGGAGAACCAAAGGGAGGGTAATTGGGGGGAAGAACCAAAGGGAGGGTACTTGTGGGGGAGAACCAACGGGAGGAAACTTGGTGGGACAGGAGAACCAATGGGAGGGTAATTGGGGGGGGGGGGAAACCAACGGGAGGAAACTTGGTGGGGCAGGAGAACCAATGGGAGGGTAATTGGGGGGGGGGGGAGAACCAACGGGAAGAAACTTGGTGGGGCAGGAGAACCAATGGGAGGGTAATTCGGGGGGGGGGGGGAGAACCAAAGGGAGGGAACGTGGTGGGAGGAACAAAAGGGAGGGTATTTGGTGGGGGAAGAACGAATGGGAGGGAACTTGAGGAAGAGAACCAAAGGAAGGGAACTTGGGGGGAGAACTAAAGGGAGAGTACTTGAGGAGGGAACCGATGGGAGGGGGGTGGCAGAACCAACAGGAGGGAACTTCGGGGACGCGGGAGAACAAACGGGGGGGGGGGGGGGGACTTAGTGGGGCAGAGGGCGGGAGAACCAATGGGAGGGTAATTCGGGAGGGAACCAATTAGAGTGTACTTGGGGCGAGAGGTGGGAGAACCAACGGAAGGCAACTTGGTGGGGCAGGAGAACCAATGGGAGGGTAATTGGGGGGGGGGGGTCAAGGGGGGATCTTGGGGGGAACCAAAGGAAAGGCACTTGGGGGAAGGACAACCAAGGGGAGGGAACTTGGGTAGGGAGAACCAATGGAAGGGTATGGGGGGGGGGGGGAGAACGAATGGGAGGGAACTTGGGGAGAGAGAACCAATGGGAGGGAACTTGGGGGAAAGTAAAGGGAGAGTATTTGGGGAGGGATCCAATGGGAGGGTACTGGAAGAGGGGCGGGGGAATGAACGGGAGGGAACTTCGGGGGCGGGAGAACCAACGGGAGGGAACTTCGTGGGGGAGAGGGCGGGAGAACCAATGGGAGGGTACTTGGGGAGAACCAATTGGAGGGAACTTGGAGTGGGAGAACCAACGGAGGGTACTTGGGGGGGGAAGGAGGAAAACAAATGGGGGGTAATTGGGGGAGAACCAAGGGGAGGGAACTCGGTGGGGGAACCAATGGGAGGGAAGCTGGGGGTGGGAGAACAAAGGGGAGGGAACGTTGGGGCGGGAGAACCAAGGGGAGGGAACTTGGGGGCGGGAGAACCAAGGGGAGGGAACTTGGGGGGGGAGAACCAAGGGGACGGTATTATGTCGGGGGAGAACGAATGGGGGGGGGGGGGGATTTCGGACCAAAGGGAGAGTACATGGGGAAGGAACTAATGGGAGGGTACTTGAGGGGGAGGGCAGGAGAACCAATGGGAGGGAACTTTGATGGGGTGGGGCTGAAGAACCAATGGGAGGGAACTTCATGGGGGGGGGGGACGAGGGGAACCAAAGGGATGGTAATTGGGGGGCGGAGAAACCAACAGGAGGGAACTTGGGGGGATAACCAATGGGAGGGTATTGGGAGGAGAGAACAAGGGGAGGAAACTTGGGAAGGGAGAGCCAATGGGAGGGAACTTGGGAAGGGGGAGAAAAACATAAGAGAGGGTACTGGAGGGGACTACCAAATTGAAGGGAATTTGAAGGGGGAGAACCAAAGGGAGGGTACTTGGTGGGGGAGAACCAATGGGACGGTAATTAGGGAGAGAACCAATGGCCGGAACTTGGGGAGGGAGAACCAAAGGAAGGGAACTTGGTGGGGGGAACCAAAGGGAGAGTACTTGTGGATGGGAAAACCAAAGGGAGAGAACTTGGGGGCAGGAGAACAAAGGGGAGGGAACTTGGGGTAGAACCAAAGGGAGAGTACTTGTGGGTGGGAAAACCAAAGGGAGAGAACTTGGGGGCAGGAGAACAAAGGGGAGGGAACTTGGGGTAGAACCAAAGGGAGAGCACTTTTGTGGATGGAACCATTGGGAGGGTACTTTGGGGGAAGTGCCGGGAGAACCAATGGGAGGGTAATTTGGGGGGAGAACCAGAGGGAGGGTATGGGAGGTGGGAGACCAGCGGAGGGAATGTGGGGGAGCGGGACAACCAATGGAAGGGTAATTGGGGAAGAACCAAGAGGAGGCAACTTGGTAGGGGAAACCAATGGGAGTGAACTTGGTGGGAGAACCGAAGAGAGTGTTTTTGGGGGGGGAGGGAAACAATGGGAGGGTACATGGGGAGGAGGAGCGGGAGAACCTCCAGGAGGGAACTTCGTGGCGGGGGGGGGGGGGGGAAGAACCAATGGGATGGTAATTGGGAAGGGGGAAAACCAAAGACAGGGAACTTGGGGGGGAGAAACCAAAAGGTCGGGTAATTGGGGAGGGAACCAAAGGGAGTGTATATGGGGGGAAGAACGAATGGGAGGAAACTTCGGGATGGAGAACCAAAGGGAGGGAACTTGGGGGAGAGAGAGAACCAATGAGAGGGTACTGGGGGGAGGGGGAACCAAAGGGAGGGAACTTGGGGAGGGGAGAACCCATAGGAGGGAACTTGGGGGGGTGGGGAGAATCAATGGGGTGTTACTTGGGGAGGGAACGAATGGGAGGGAACTTGGTGGGGAAACCAAGAGGAGAGTACTTGTGGGTGGGGAACCAAAGGGAGGGAACTTGGATAGGAACAGCCAGTGGGAGGGAACTTGGAGGAGGAGAAACAAAGGGAGGGAACTTAGGGGTAGAACCAAAGGGAGAGTATTTGGGGTGTGAACCAATGGGAGGGTACTTAGTATGGGGGCGGGAGAACCAACAGGAAGGAACTTCATAGGGTGAGGGGGGGGGCAACCAATGGGAGGGTAATTGGGGGGAAGAACCAAAGGAAAGGTACTTGGGGAGGGAACCGAAGGGAGGGTACTTTGGGGGGCGGGAGAATCAACGGGAGGAAACTTGGTGGGGCGGGAGAACCGGTGGGAGGGTAATTGGGGGGGGAGGGGGACCAAGGGGAGAAAACTTGTTGGGGGAACCAAAGGGAGAGAACTTGGAAGGGAGAACCAAAGAGAAGGACTTGGGGGCAGTACCAAAGGGAGAGTACTGGGGAAGGAACCAAACGGAGGGTACTGGGGGGGGGGGGGGGCGGGGAAAACCAACTGGAGGAAACTTTTCAGGGGGGGGGGTAGAGCGGTAGAACCAACGGGAGGGAACTTTGTGGGGGGGGGGGAGGGCGGGGCAACCAATGGAAGGGTAATTGGAGGGGGGAGAACCAAAGGGAGGGGTACTTGGGGTGGAAACCAAAGAGAGGGTATTTGGGGGTGGGTGGGAGATCCCACGGAGGGTACTTAGGGGGGGGGAGAAACCAATGGGAGGGTAATTGGGGGGAGAACCAAGGGAGGGAACTTGGTGGGGGGACCAAAGGGTGGGAACTTGGGGGTGGGAGAACAAAGGGGAGGGAATGTGGTGGCGGGAGAACCAAGGGGAGGGCATTTGTGGGGGGAGAACGAATGGGAGAAAATTCGGGACCAAAGGGAGAGTACTTGGGGAGGGAACTAATGGGAGGGTATTTGAGGTCGGAGGCGGGAGAACCAACAGGAGGGAACTTCGATAGGGGGGGGGGGGAGGGGCGATGGGGAGGTGGAAGAACCAATGGGAGGGTATGGGGGGGGGAGAACAAGGGGAGGAAACTTGGGAAGGGAGAGTCAATGGGAGGAAACTTGGGGCGGGGGAGAAGAACAAATAGGAGGGTACATGGTGAGGGAAATAATGGGCGGGAACTTGGGGGGGGGGGGAGAACCAAATGGAGGGTAATTAGGGGGGAGAACCAATGGGAGGATAATTAGGGGGGAGAAACCAATGGGACGGTACTTGAGGGGAGAACCAAAGGGAAGGAACCTAGTAGAAAGAACCAAGGGGAAAGTACTTGAGGGTGGGAGAACCAAGGGGAGGGAACTTGGGTAGGAAAAGCCAGTGGGAGGGAACGTGGGAGAGGAGAACCAAAGGGAGGGAACTTCGAGGGAGAGCCAAAGGGAAAGTACTTGGGGAGGGAACCAGTGGGACGATACTTGGGGTGGGGGGCGGGATAACCAACGGGAAGAAACTTTGTGGGGGGGGGGGGAGGGCGAACCAATGGGAGGGTAATTTGAGGGGGGGGGGAAACTTGGGGGAGGAGAACCAAGGGGAGGGAACTTGGGGTAGATCCAAAGGGAGAGTACTTAGGGAGGGAACTTGGGGGGGCCCGGAGAACCAACAGGGGGGAACTTCGTTTGGGAGAGGGAGGGAGAACCAATGGGAGGGTAATCGGGGGTGAAAACCGTAGGGAGGGTACTTGGGGAGGGAACCAAAGGGAGGGTATTTGAAGATGGGGGTGGGAGACCAACGGAGGGAACTTGTGTGTGTACTTGAGAGGGGAGAGGGGGCGAGAACCAAGTGGAGGGAACTTGGGGAGGTAGAACCAATGGGAGGGTACTTGTAGTTTCTTCCTCCATTTCCATCGGACGATTCATCATCACCATCATCATCAGGTGCCCTGCCGCATGGCGTTGGCGATCATGGACTTCCAACCATCTCTATCTCTCGTTGCCCCCAGCATCTCCCCCACCCTCCTCTCTGCAAGTCCGTCCCTGGGTCTACCTGGTGCTCTCTTTCCCTCCAGCTTTCCCGTTGTGACCAGGTGCTCCAAATCCCCCTTCCTCATAAAATGGCCTATAAATGTTGCCTGTCTTTTCCTAATCTTCCTTATGAGTGATCTACTTGTGTCTGCCTCCATCAAGACTGTCTCGTTTGTATCGGACGATTACCTCCGTTAAATGTATCACCGTGGTGGGTCCAGACATCTGACTGAATCAATTCATCAATGGTCTTTTGACTCCTGCACTCTGTCCACCAACATCCTGCATTGTTGACCATGCCACCAATGCAAAAGCTTGACCACACACACACAAACACACACATACACACATACACATACGCACATACACATACACACATACACACACACACACACACATACACACACACAAACAAACATACATACAAACATGAATCTTTATTGCTCACAAGTAGTCGCGCACACACTCACACACATGCGCGCGCTCACTCACACAAACACACACACACCACACACACACACACACACACACACACACACACACACACACACAAAACACACACACACACACACGCGCGCGCGCGCGCGCACGCACGCACGCACACACGTTTCGCCAATGCTTTAGCCCTGGTTCCAACCCCCAGCCCTTCCATACCGCCTCCATCTCACACTCACACAGGTTGACCTCACATCTGTAAGCTATGCGTGCATGTCTACGCACACATCCGTCCCATTTACACTCACCTCCATCCCACCTACACACACACACACATTCTCTCTCTTTCTTTTTCTCTCTCTCACTCTCTCTCTCTCTCGCTCGCTCGCTCTCTCTCTTTCTCTCTCTCTGTCTCGCTCTCTCTCTCTCTCTCTCTCTCTCTCTCTTTGTGTGTCTGTCTCTGTCCGTCTGTCTGTCCGTCCGTCTGTCTGTCTGTGTCAATCTCTATCTGTCTGTGTGTCTCTGTCCCTGTCTGTCTGTCTCTCCCTGTCTCTGTCTCTCATCTCTGTCTGTCTCCCTCTCTCTCTTTCTCTATGTTTGTCTCTGTCCGTCTGTCTGTCTGTCTGTCTGTCTGTCTGTCTGCCTATCTGTGTCTGTGTATGTCTGTGTCTGTGTCTTTGTGTGTCTTTGTATGTATGTATGTATGTATGTATGTAAGTGTGTGTATATATGTATGTGAGAGAGAGAGAGAGAGAAAGACAGACAGACAGAGACACAGAGAGAGAGCATGTCTGTGTTAGCCAGGCTGTCTCAGCTCTTTCTGGATTGATTTTTACCAAAGATGTGGACTCTTGATAAGGAAGCGCAAGTGCAAAAACTTGGAAGCCGTGGCACTTTACAAGTGACGTGTGTAAACAGCACTTAGGTAGGAACTTTTCGAAATAAATATGTATCGTTTCTTCACACGATTCTCAAACTTTAACACGATCTGCATTCAACACGGAAAATTATCCTTTCTGATAGAAAAATGATAAAAAAAAAATAATAATTTCATCCCATCCCATCCCATCATCATATATTATCATCTAGTTTAACTGTTCAATGATGTCATGTGAGCCAAGTTTATACAGAGTGGCTTGTTGTGTTGTGTTGTGATTTAGACCTTTAATTATTTATGTTTTATTTATCTGTTCTTTTCTTTGAAGTTAAGATATACAGATACACATGTCGTTTACATGTAACCAAGACTGTTCCAATGACACAAAGCTAGGTAAAACATAGGCTAGGTAGGAACCTCAGGACTCTGGTCAGCTCACGGGTTTATGTGTAGGCGTAAGGCTTGTGCCATGGTCACAATCACACGGCACCTGTGACGTTAGTGCATATAGAATTCATTCCGAGCGCAGAGACGTCATCTTGAGAAACTGAAACTGAAATTGGTTCTTCAAGTTTAACGCCATCACGACGGCAACATTTTGAGGAGATAGATACCCCAGTTTACTGGGGGGGGGGGGGGGGGGGGCTAGTGTTAGGACGACAGTGCCCAGCTGCTCTTCATTGCTAATTTATCGTTCCCATCCTTCGACAGGATCCGACACTTATCTACAGCTGGATGACTGGAGACATCACGTACCATCCCCACCCACCCCTCCGAAGCCAGAGTCGAACCTAAGCAGTAGACTTTAAGGCAGGAAGCCGTGCCACGTTGCCAGCTAACCATCCTGGCCCACCACTAAAACAAAATAATCAACAACAACAACAACAACAAAAACACGAAAAGGGAGAAATATAATTTTAAAAAGTTAT
>CM060312.1:81327360-81437360 GCA_030674185.1 Monoplex corrugatus
TTTGCTCTCACTGGTTACAGAACTAGGCTGGAACAAGTTTGTTCATTTCCCAAACATTTGAAGGGGGAGGGGAGATCAATAGTTTGGCACAAGTGGTGCCAAAAGGGAAAAAAAGAACGAAACAGACTGCAATGCTGTCCCGAATTAACTCATCCGGTTTTCGTCTTTATCCAAAATGACCAAGAGTAACAACAAACGGGGCAAAGAAAAGGGATCTGAAGCAAACCAATCATGTCATGGAAAGAAATTTGCCACATAAAAGGGGACAGATATATTCTGGTAAAATGATCCCAGTAAAGGGTCTTGAAACAATCTCCGATCCTGTAAATCAAGAGATGAAATCTAGCGTATTCACCTTTAAACTGTCTCCGATAAGAGAGAAAGATCAAAGAGAAAAACTTTGGTCAAAGGAAGAGTTTTTGATGCAACCTGCAGTGTTATGTTTGATACAGCCTTCAGTTCTAGACTTCAAAAAGCCTGTAGTTTTATGTTTGATGCAACCTCAACCTCCAATTCTATATTTGATATAGAATACAATTCTATACTTCAAACAGCCTGCAATTCTATGTTTGATGAAGCCCGCAATTTTATCTTTAATGCAGCCCGCAATTTTTGAAGCAACCTGTAATTTTATCTTTAATGCAGCCCGCAATTTTTCAAGCAACTGTAATTTTATCTTCAATGCAGTCCGCAATTTTTGAAGCAACTGTAATTTTATCTTTAATGCAGCCTGCAATTTTTGAAGCAACTTTAATTTTATATTTAATGCAGTCCGCAATTTTTGAAGCAACTGTAATTTTATCTTCAATGCAGCCTGCAATTTTTGAAGCAGCCTGTAACTATATCTTTGATGCAGCCTGCAATTTTTGAAGCAGCCTGTAACTATATCTTTGATGCAGCCTGCAATTTTTGAAGCAGCCTGTAACTATATCTTTGATGCAGCCTGCAATTTTTGAAGCAGCCTGTAATTATATCTTTGATGCAGCCTGCAATTCTACATTTGATGTAGCGTAGGGTTTTAATTTGATGCAGCCCACAGTATTTTAGACCGCTTGTAACTTTTTTATGCAGCCTCCAATTTTACTTTGGGAAGACACTGAACACGATTACTGGACAATCATTTTTCAAGGAGAACTACAGACCGGACAAGACAGTGGTCAAAGACGATGACAGCAATCAGCCATGGTGCTTGGGATGTCTAGATGGCACGCAGGGAGGAGGAACGCTTGGACTTTTCAGAACGGTGGGAGTACTCAGAGAAATGGTCTTCAGACATGGCGGCCAGCCCCGTGGACCTCTTGGACAGCGTGTCACTGTGGTACCCCGGGTTCACCTCCGCCACTGCACACACGACATAAGATTTTGTTGATCAAGCATCATTCCCTCATTGGTTTGTACACATGATGTAATTATGACCTTATACTCGCGCTTTGTTCGCTGGGCATACACGAACCTTAACGTGACCAAGAATAACAAACACACACACACACACACACACACATGCTCACACGCACACACGCGCATGCGCATACACACACACACACAAACACACACACCAATCAACACACACACACACACACACACACACACACGCACACCAATCAACACACACACACACACACACACACACACACACACACACACACACACACACACACACACACATTTTTGATTATGTCAAATGCTTCTTAGACGACCGTGTTATTCAAACGAGGATCGAAAATGTGTATTCTTCAAAACGATTTCTTCAAATGGGTATCCCTCAGGGATCCGTTATTGCTCCCCTTCTCTTCATGATATTATTGCATGACTTACCCAGTAAAATTTCTAAACATGTAACTTTAGCTCAATATGCTGATGATTTATGCATGTGGATGCAGGTCAATATGAAAAGAAAAACTCCTTTGCGCTATCTTAATTATACGCATAAATGCTATCAATTAGAACTCGATAAAATAGCACGATATATGGTAGAAAATGGACTGCATCTATCTGTGGAAAAAAACAAAGATAGTTTTGTTTAACAGTGGAGCTAACCCAGCAAGTGTTCCCACGTTCAAACTGGGAGATACTCTTCTTCAGTATAATGAGTCGATTAAATTCTTAGGAGTTTTCCTTACAGCCAAATTATCTTGGAATCAGCATATTGAATACTTATTAACAAAAGCTCAAAAAAGTTTAAATTTCTTGAAAATAGTTCGCAAACAGATATGGGGACAAGATGCATCAACACTTGTTCATCTCTGTAAATCGCTTATTAGATCTAAATTAACATATGCCCAAGAAATATTCTTCAGCGCACCAAAACGCTTACTCACAAAACTGCAGAGCATAGATTGTAAAGGTTTCAAACTTGCGCTGGGTCTTCCAATGCATGCCTGTTGCCATCGCACATACAATGCAATCAAATTGTTGCCACTTGATGAACAAAGGAAAGTCGCTTCTACTAAATTTCTGTTAAGAAACACTACCATAGAAAACAGCATCAAAACAGAGACAAAAGTAAGATCAGACACTGACTTTCCAAAAAGAGCTAAATCAATATCCTCACAGGTCACGCTTGCAACATTTACAGCTGATATTATGAAAGGCTCTGGAATTGATTTAGACAAAGGTCCTGTAACTTTAAGACCTTCGTTTTCACCAGTACCCAGTTGGGAACTTCAAAGAGCACGATTTGACATACACCACACTGACTTAAAAAAAAGAAGATAATATCAACTTACTGGCAAGTCACGTTAAATGTCATATAGAAGACTTTTATTCCGATCACTGATGGTTCAATAATTGAAAGACAAGCAGGCTCAGCGTTTTTAATACCTGCTCTCAAAATTGAGAAATCTTTCTGTATAGGACTTTATAAATCTGTCTTTACTGCAAAACTCTTTGCAATCTTAATGGTTTTGAATTATATGATAAATCTTCCTAGGACAATTCCCCAGATACTTTTTTAACGTTGATTCAAAATCTGTACTTCAAGCTCTTGAATTATCAAAATTACAAACAAGATCTGAAATGATATTGGAAATTACTCACTTGATTAATAGTTTATCCTTAAGAGGCACCGATATTACTTTCTGCTGGATACCATCTCATAGTTTTTTTCATTACAATGATAAGGTTGATAGGGCTGCCAAACGGGGGGCAAAGAGCTCACCAGATTCAAATCATATACAACTTTCCCTCTCATTGTATGAGTGTTATACCTTAGTGGACGCCTACGTATGGAAGCAGTTTCAAGATAAACAGAAAAAGTATGAAAAATGTTACATGAATTTTGAAATTAGCAAAACACCTAAGCGGTTCCCTGCCAGCAGAAGTATACAATCCCTTATGTATAGGTGGAAACTTGATGCATTCAAAACAAAATACACCAGGAATGTAGTGTGCCTGTGTGGAAAGAAGATAACACATAGTCATATTCTTTCATGCGTTCGGGTAAAACGACATATACCTACGTTATCAACGAAGACAGTTTCTGACATATTTGCCTCACCATCCTTAACATATGACTTTTTTGTTAGCCTGTCAAAAAGTCCTATAGCGAATTATCTTTAACGCGCCGTTACTTCTCATGTTCAGTGTTATGGTTAGCTAATTTTACTGTTTCAATCGTTAATTATGATAACGTCATTTGTGAATTTTTCTTTCTTCTCTTGTTTTCCTGGTTCATTTCTTTTTCCTGAAGATTAACCATTTCCAAGTTGGTTTTTTGTTGTTTTTTTAATTTAAAATTTTATATATATATATTTTATTGTTGTTGTCTAAAATCACTTTAGTGAATAGACATTAAATCAAAGACCACCACACACACACACACACACACACACACACACACACACACACACACACACACACACACACACACACACACACACACACACACACACACACACACACACACACACACAACCGATGTACAAAAACTTAGGACACGGACAGACGCTGAAAGAGATAGAAAGAACAGGAGGGAGAAAGACAGACAGAGACAAAGTCAGAGACACTGAGAGAGAGGGCGCAGGAGTCAAAGGATTAATCGTTTAGTCCATATGTATATGTATGTATGTATATTGTAGAGAGAGTGAGACACTGAGACATATATATATATATATATATATATATATATATATATATATATATGTATGTATGTCTCAGTGTCTCACTCTCTCTATATATATATATATATGTGTGTGTGTGTGTGTGTGTGTGTGTGTGTGTGTGTGTGTGTGTGTGTGTGTGTGTGTGTGTGTTTTAGGTGTGTGTGTGTGTGTGTGTGTGTGTGTGTGTGTAGGTGTGTGTGTGTGTGTGTGTAATATATGTATGTATATGTATGTATTTAGAGGGAGGGAGAGAGAGAGAGAGTCAGAGACAGATGTATACGTATACATATATATAGACAGACATACATACAAACAGACAGACAGACAGACAGAGACAGAGACAGACAGAGACAGAGAGGAAGTTGACCGGGGTGACATCAGGGAGAGCGAGCAGGCGGCGACCTTTACGTGCTGTTTGCTTACCACCATCCCACACCTTTCATGTCCCTGTGACTCACGTACCACGTGCAAACAGGACTGGGTTTGCTGGGATTTGAACCTATACACCCTCCACCTCTCCCTCTCCCTCTCTCTCTCTCTCTCTCTCTCTCTCTCTCTCTCTCTCTCTCTCTCTCTCTCTCTCTCTCTCCCTATCTCTCTCTTTCTCTCTCTCCGACAATGAGGAATGCGTTGTTTGTGTCTTAAATTTGTCATTAGTATGACTATTGTCCTTTTTGTATGCGTGTATATACATATGTACATATATGTATGTGTGTGTGTGTGTGTGTGTTGTGTGTGTGTGTGTGTGTGTGTGTGTGTGTGTGTGTGTGTGTGTGTGTGTGTGTGTGTGTGTGCGAGTGTGAGTGTGTGTGTGAGAGTGAGTGTGAGTGTATGTGTATGTATGTGTATATATATGTATGTATATGTGTGTGTATATATATATATATATATATACACACATATATATATATATATATATATATATATATATATATATATATAATATTACAATGAATGTTTTTTTTTTTCTCTACATTATGTTAGATCTGTTGATTATGCATTGTATACATTTCAAATTGTTTGTAGATGTTATGTATTTGAAAATGAATATAAACGAGTTTAAAGAAATGCACGTGTACAATGAAAAGGAAAAAAAAAAGAAATGGGTGGCACTGTACCACGGCGACACCTTCTCTTCAAGAACAGCAGCCTACATTTCACATGGCAAGTCCATCGTGAATAAAAAAAAAACCATAATCAAACATGAATACAAATGAGTAAGAAATACTTCAACGAAAATATCAAAGGGAAACAACCATGTACAAACTACATATGTACAACTGTGATTTTTAGTAAAAAGAAGTAGCCCTACAGGTGAGGAAAATGGAATCTGTTAACCCCTTGATTCCCGCACCCTAACCACCGACTGCAAAAACTTAACCCTTTGACACCCTCACCTTATCCACCAGCTTCCTGCAGAAAGCCGGTGGATATCATGAGGGAGGCAAAGGATTAAGTTTTTGCTTTGCTAGCATGGTTGACAATACAGGATGCTGGTGGACAGTGTGAGGGAGTCAAAGGGTTAAAATGAAGATGTTAAGCAGGATGAGGGTAAAAAAAAGGTTAAGGAATGAAGGAAAATTCTGTGGAAATATAACCGGTTTCATTAGTAATACATTGAAAGTACACAACTGTAAATAGATGTTATTTCACTGTTGGTGTGAGTGAAAAAAGTAAATGTTATTCCAGCCAACAAGAGAACAAGAAAATATTTTCTACTGCACAAAGTAGTACATCATTTAAAGAAAGGAAAATGTTAAGCGTTTATTCAAAATATGCTATACAGCATTTCTTATATGCTAATTACAGCATTTATTCAAAACAGGATAGTAATAGCGTTTATTTGAAACACAGCGGCATAGCATTTATTCAAAATGAGGTTATAATAGCATTTGTTCAAAACAGATCATAAAAGTGTTTGTTCTAAAACGAGTAATGATAGCATTTATTCAAACTAGAGTAGCAATAGCATGTATTCAAAACAAAGCAGTAATAGCATTTATGCAAAAATAGAGTAGTAACAGCATTTATTCAAAATAAGGTAGTAACAGCATATATTCAAATGGGATAATGAATGTATTTATTCGAACTAGTGTTGTAATAGTACATATTCAAAATACGGTCGGAATAGCATTTCTTCAAAAAAGGACAGTCGTAGTATTCAAAATAGGGTAATAATAGCGTTTATTCAAAATAGGCTGTATGGCGTTTACTCTAAAATGAGTAGTAACGATATTTATTCACAAGAGAGTAGTAGCATTTATTCAAATAGGGGAGTAGTAGCATTTATTCAAATAGGGGAGTAATAGCATTTATTCAAAACACGTTAGCAATACCATTTATTCAAAATAGGCTAGTAAGAGCGTTCCTTCAAAATAGGGTAATCATAGCATTTCTTCAAAATTGGGCAATCATAGCATTTATTTAAAACACGATAGTATGAGCATTTATTTTAAGCAGGGTGGTGATAGCATTTATGCAAAATAAGGGAGGAGGAGCATTTATTATAAATAGGATAATCATAGCATTTTTTTTTCAAAATGGGATAGTCATAGCATTTATTCAAAACAGGGTAGTAATAGCATTTATTCAAAATAGTCTAATAGTAACAGCGTTTATTTGAAATAAGGTGGTAACAGTATACTTTCAAAAATAGAGTAATAATAGCATTTATTCAAACGAGCGTAGTAACGGCACTTAATCAAAGTAGGGTGCCAGCAGCATATGTTCAAAATAAGGTTAAAAAAAATTAGCATTTATTCAAACTAGTGTAGTAACAGCATTAACTCTTAACAGAGCAGTAATACAACATGGTCAGCTATACTAAGAAAGAATGAAGACATAAGGATTACAAAATAAATTAAGAGAAAACGCGATCTATTCTTCTACAAGAAACTGGACAGTGCTTGTAAAATCAATACAAGAAACAAATACTTTCTGTCTACAAAACGAATAAAGAAATGTGGTCCCACAAAAAAAAGCCTTTCCGACACAGCGAGTGTACAGTTCAGGATGTTAACTGTCATTTTAGCACAATACTAGTTACCATCCGAACGTGGTACAAAGTCACTCGCTTTTGAATTATTACACACGTAATTGTGAAGCAGAAAAGCCTGTACTGTCTATTCTTTTCATAGTATTAAACTTCACTTGGATTAAGGCAGGTATTCTTGTCAATATGATAATGAATTTGTATTCCTTCCATGGGCGAAATCTGGATGTAAAAAAAGCATAAACGAGCTTAATCATTCTCGTCAAATTTTCACCCAATGGCAATAATGTCATCATCTCCCGAACTTTCTTATTCTCCTCCTGCTGCTTCTCCTCTGTCATCATCGTAACTGTTTTGTTTTTGTTTTTTTTCGTTGTTTGTTTGAGGGGGAGAGGAAAGGGGACCGAGGGGATCCTCCCCTCCCTATTATCTTCTGCATTCTTCTTCTTCTTTCTCTTCTTCCTTTTTCTCTTTCCCTATTTTCTTTCTTCTTTTTCAGTCAATCTTGTATTCGCAATTAAATGCTTTCTTTCGTTTTTGGTGGTCCAGTTTGTTTGATTTTCAGTTATTTTGCATCATCCTATTTACTGTTGTTTTAAGTAGATTTTCTTTTCAATTATTTTGCATGATCCTATTTTCTGTTGTTTTCATACGAGTAGATTATCAACGGCTCATGTATAATTTCATCCATGTGCTTATGTCTATACCGCTGAAAATAAAGCTTCATTTCATTTGATTTGATTTCATTCGTGTTTTGCCCCGTTTTTCTGTGTTTCAACTGTTCTGTTTCGATGGCGAATTCAGATCCATCGGAAAGGCTTTTTTTTTCCTTTTTTTTTAAGGATGGGGAAAGTTGAGTACAGGAGGAAGTTGAGGACACACTGGAACATCGGCTAATCGTATTAAAAGAGATACCTTCGTCTTTGTCAAATACCTACCACATTTTATTTTTTGGACACTGAAAAAGAGAAACAGTCAGGATTGAAGATACACAGGTAAAAAGTACACCCACATTTTCAAACAGATTTACTTATCCACACGGACGCGCACACACGCGCGTGCACACACAAACACAGACACACAAGCACACACGTACACACATACACATGCATCTCCTGCCCCAGAATCTACCCACCTTTATTGACATTGCAGTAAATATGTCTAAGAAACTGTGAGATTTTTTCCTACACAGACACACTGAAAGCAGCCTTACCGTGCATCAAAGAACATAACCTTTCTTTCTAATCGAGCACAACTTTGTTATAATATATAATTGTATATGATATGCTCTCTATAATTTTCCATTGCTTTTATTCTTGCTTTTATTGCTTTTATTCTTTCTCCCCATTTATACCCATGCGTGTGTGTGTGTGTGTGTGTGTGTGTGTGTGTGTGTGTGTGTGTGTGTGTGTGTGTGTGTGTGTGTGCGTGCGTGCGTGTGTGTCTGTTTCAGCGCTTAGATTTGATTTTGTCGAGATTTTGCGCTATATAAATATTGTAATTATTAATTATTATAACTAGAGCATAACCGTTGTGTCCATTCGTGTGTGTATCCAACGAATACTGGATTTTCTCTAGAACATACCTATGCATGCATCCAAAGAACACTGCATTCTGACAAATAATATTCATATAGGTATCCACAAAGCACTTCGTTTTCCCCACTGCATTTTCCCTCAAACATATGCGTTTTTTTACAAATCATTTTTTTGTTGTCCCTGCACCGTACATTTTACTGAACTATGTAAGAACTCACTCTCTCTCTCTCTCTCTCTCTCTCTCTCTCTCTCTCTCTCTCTCTCTCTCTCTCTCTCTCTCTCTCTCCTTTTTCTCTTTCCCTATTTTCTTTCTTCTTTTTCAGTCAATCTTGTATTCGCAATTAAATGCTTTCTTTCGTTTTTGGTGGTCCAGTTTGTTGATTTTCAATTATTTTGCATCATCCTATTTACTGTTGTTTTAAATAGATTCTCTCTCTCTCTCTCTCTCTCTCTCTCTCTCTCTCTCTCTCTCTCTCTCTCTCTCTCTTTTTTTTTTTTTTCTTTTTTTTTTCTTCTTCTTTCTGGGACCTACCCCTGTGCAACCGTGTCTGACTAACACCGAGAAACTACGTCGTCTGTTTATAGTGTTACGCATCAAAGAAACATTACCTTTTCCATAATACAGACGATGTTCACTGCAATGACTTTCACATCTATACACTAATGTGTGTGTGTGTGTGTGTGTGTGTGTGTGTGTGGTGTGTGTGTGTGTGTGTGTGTTTGTGTGTGTGTGTGTGTGTGTGTGTGTGTGTGTGTGTGTGTGTGTGTGTGTGTGTGTGCGTGTGTGCGTGCGATCGCGTGTGCATACGCGTGTGCGTATGTCTGTCGTGTCTACATGTCTAGGGCATCACTTTATTGTTCACCATACGTATTACCTATACTGTTTGTTGTATTTTACATCTAACTTGTAAGGAAATGTATTTCATCTCTAGTGAGTGTGGCTTTCCTTCATAATTTTTCAACAACAACAACAAAACTGGAAGCAATATTGTATTGTCATTATAACTTCATAGCATCAGACATTGTCTTTTTTTCCACTTTCGTTTTATTTCAATTTGCTTTGTTGTTATTTGTTTTCTTTTGCTTGTTTGTTTGGGGTTTGTTTGTTCGTTTGGGTTTGTTTTTTGTTGTTTTTTCTTGTAACCTGCAGGTTTTAATGTAGTCTCTCATTATACCTTCGTAATGTTATTTTTATATATATATATATATATATATATATATATATATATATATATAATATATGCATATATATATGCATATATATATATATATATATACGCATATATATGTCCACGAAACATTATCTTCTTTCTCTGACACCTACACTATTGACAGTACCGTCTCACCATCGTGGACTGTAAGGCCTACTAGTAACACACGGAATAATTACCTTTCTCGGTCTTGTAGATTTCTGGCAGCAGACGGGCCTGTTTGGAGGCCAGGACAAAGGCCAAAATGGCCAAGATGGCGGCGTCAAAGATGAGAATAATTGCCAGGACGTAGGCCCAGCGCAGGCCGCAGACGCCGATGTCGTACTTGTCTGCCGTTAGTCCGCACACCCGCCGAACCTGATCGCTGTCCCAGCCGTTGGGGAAGATGACACAGCCGAGGAACATGAAGAGTGCTAGAAGAGAAAATGCAATCAATTGTACATCAAAATCTTGGGGAAACAAAAAGTTTTCAATTCACATACAGATAGAGGGAGAGACAGACAGACAGACAGACCGACCGACAGACAGAGAGAAAGAGATTGACAGAGACAGACCACAGACGAGACAGACAGACACAGACAGATAGACAGACACACAGAGAGAGAGACAGAGAGAGGACAGAAAGACCGACAGACCGACAGACCGACAGAGAGAAAGAGATTGACACAGAGAGAGACAAACAGACACAGATAGAAGACAGATAGACAGACACAAAGAGAGAGACAGGGAGAGGAGAGAAAGACCGACAGACAGACAGAGGGAAAGAGATTGACAGAGAGACAGACAGACAGACAGACAGACACAGACACAGATAGACAGACGGGGAGAGAGAGAGAGACAGAGAGAGAGACAGAGAGAGAGACAGACACAGAGAGATGGGGGAAAGAGAGAGAGACAGAGACAAAGAGACACACACACAGACACAGAGAGAGGGAGAGAGAGAGAGAGAAAAGAGAGAGACAGAGAGAGAGAGAGAGAGAATATGCCAGTCAGGTAGGTGATGTTTGGAAACGGCGCCACAAGCGAGCACGTAAAAACATGGCCACTTGGCCACTTGCTCAAACTGTACAAAGCTCAGCCAGCCACAGAGCTCACTAAGTTTTCGTCATTCTCCTATAACCGAGACACCTATGACGTAGGGTTTGACCAGGTCATGAATGACATTTTAGGGTGGGATATATAAATATATATATATATATATATATTGCTTGTTCTACTTAACGTGTTGTCGTCGACATTTGTGCTTTGCTTCCTCTCTCTCTCTCTCTCTCTCTCTCTCTCTCTCTCTCTCTCTCTCTCTCTCTCTCTCTCTCTCTCTCTCTCTCTCTCCCCCTAGTCTCTGTGTCTCTCCATTTGCCTCTGCCTCTCTCTCTCTCTCCTCTCTCTCTCTCTCTCTCTCTCTCTCTCTCTCTCAGTGCATGCTTGCGACTCGCTCTTCTCTCTCTCCTCCTCTCTCTCTCTTCTCTCTCTCTCTCTTCTCTCTCTCCTTAGTCTCTGTCCTCTCTCTCTCTCGTCTCTCTCTCCCTCTCCCTCTCTCTCCTCTCTCTCTCATCTCTGCCTCTCTCTCTCTCTCTCTCGTCTCTTCCTCTCCTCTCTTCTCCTCTCTCTCTCTCTCTCTCTCTTTCTGAAATTTATAATATTTCAGACATCGCATAATCTGAGAATGATTAAGTTATTAACTCACTAAATGATGCTATGGTTGCCTTGCAGACATACCATAAGCTGCTGTCACATGTGCTGTTCTGCCCCTTCGTACACATATGCACGCACACATACGCGCACACGCATAAACACACACACACACACACACACACACTCACACACACACACACACACACACACACACCACACACACACACACACACACACACACACACACACACACACACACACACACACACACACACACACACAAAGTAGCAAGCAACGACTATGGGCAAGTGGTGTGAAAACCCACGTGACAAGCTCTCAATGACACTGGGAAATATGGCAGCCATTGGTCAAAACTCGGAATGCTGGGAAGGCGGGAGAGGGGAGGGGTGGGACGGTAAACAGTTTTGTTCTTCAGTCTTACTGTTAGCCTCTAACGTCACCAATCGCGCGGACATATCTATCTATCTATCTATCTATCCATTTATCTATCTATCTATCTATTTATCTATCTATTTATCTATCTGTCTATTATTTTATCTATGTATCTATCTACGTATCTAAGTACAGTCTCTATCTATTTACCTATCTGTCTACCTATGTTTCTGCCTATACATACATACATACATACATACATACATACATACATACATAGATAAATACATAATTATGTATATATATATATATATATATATATATATGTATTTAGAAAGAGAGACATACATACATACATACATACATACATACATACATACATACATACATACATACATACATACATACATACATACATATATACATACATACATACACACATACACACATATATGTTGAAGCTGGTATGCTAACAAAGACTCAAGTCATAGCTTCTTGTTGCTGTTGTTGTTGTGTTGTTGTTGTTGTTGTTGTTGTTGTTGTTGTTGTTACTACTGATGCCGCTGCTGCTGCTGTCGTTGACGTTATCGTTTTAGCGTCGCGATTTTTTTTTTTCGAGTGCGTTACGTGTACGCACATAGTTTTACCCACACTGTGCAGGCGGTTTGCTGCTGCAGTCTGCATACTCTGTCTTTGATGGACGTGCATGCTCAGTGTTTTCATGCTTTCATAGGCCAGCCACTTACATGATCTTTAACGTGCATTTTTGATATACTGCATGTGTATAAACAACAGATGGAGGTTCAGGCACTGGCAGGTCTGCCCATATGTTATTATTATTATTGTTGTTGGTGTTGTAGTTTAAAGCCCAGTCGACTGCGTAGAGTATATCAGGGCTATAACCGTTTCAAGACATAGACAACACTTCAACAGGAAAAGAAAAGAAAATTAAGTGCACAAAGCAATGCATTCGCGCACATAATCTAATGACATGCCCCTGGCTTTGACCACCCCGTCTAATTTATCGCACAAGGGATTTAAAAAACACACCTGAATACAAAACTCAAGCATACCTAAGGACACCAAAACATATAAAAAAAATTATGAAAACGGTCATAAATTACCTAAAATTGCTTCCTCATATCTCACCAAAAATGCACTGAATACATACAAGATACAAGATACAAGAATTTTATTTAGCCCAAAGCATCAATGTACATGTACCCAATTATCAATCCTAAGAGAAAGTACGTAAGACTTTACTGAACGCATACAGGTGAATGGACCACCAAGGCAGAAAATGATAGGGAGAAATGACAGAAAGCAAAGGAACAAGGCAGAAACATAGAGAGTGACAGAAAAGAAGAATTTTCCAGCACAGAATCTCGAGAAGGTGGGGATACTATTAAAACTGAAAAAGCCACCGACATCCCCACGGGAGAAAATCTTTCCGAGACATTCTTAAACTTAACACACAATCCACCATACAAGCACACCACTGATAAAAGTCATGTTATAACAGACTTCAAAAAGAAACGACAAATAAAAACAATAACAGAGACACAAAACCATACAAATACACCAATGATAAAAGTCATGTTATAACAGATTTCAGAAAGAAAGGATAAACAAAAAATAATAAACGAGACAGAAAACCATATGAGCACAGCAATAATAAAAGTCGTGTTAAAACAGACTTCAAAAAGCAAAGATAAACAAAAACTTTCGAAAAGCGATAATAAAACAAAAACGTTTTAATAAGTAATGATAAACAAAAACTTTCAAAAAGTAATGATAAACAAAAACTTTCAAAAAGTAATGATAAACAAAAACTTTCAAAAAGTAATGATAAACAAAAACTTTCAAAAAGCAACGATAAACAAAAACTTTCAAAAAGCAATGATAAACAAATTTTTTTAAAAGCAATGATAGACAAAACGTTCAAAAAGCAACGATAAACAAAAACTTTCATAAAGTAACGATAAACAAAAACTTTCATAAAGTAATGATAAACAAAAACTTTCATAAAGTGATGATAAAGAAAAACTTTCATAAAATAATGATAAACAAAAACTTTCATAAAGTAATGATAAACAAAAACTTTCATAAAATAATGATAAACAAAAACTTTCATAAAATAATGATAAACAAAAACTTTCAAAAAGCAGTGATAAACAAAAACTTTCATAAAGTAATGATAAACAAAAACTTTCATAAAGTAATGATAAACAAAAACTTTCATAAAGTAATGATAAACAAAAACTTTCATAAAGTAATGATAAACAAAAACTTTCATAAAATAATGATAAACAAAAACTTTCATAAAGTAATGATAAACAAAAACTTTCATAAAGCAATGATAAACAAAAACTTTCATAAAGTAATGATAAACAAAAACTTTCATAAAGTAATGATAAACAAAAACTTTCATAAAGTAATGATAAACAAAAACTTTCATAAAGTAATGATAAACAAAAACGTTCAAGAAATAATGATACACAAACAAAACTTTCAAAAAGCAATGATAAACAAAAACTTTCATAAAGTAATGATAAACAAAAACTTTCAAAAAGTAATGATAAACAAAAACTTTCAAAAAGCAGTGATAAACAAAAACTTTCAAAAAGCAATGATAAACAAAAACTTTCAAAAAGCAATGATAAACAAAAACTTTCATAAAGTAATGATAAACAAAAACTTTCAAAAAGTAATGATAAACAAAAACTTTCAAAAAGCAGTGATAAACAAAAACTTTCAAAAAGCAGTGATAAACAAAAACTTTCAAAAAGCAATGATAAACAAAAACGTTCAAAAAGTAATGATAAACAAAAACTTTCAAAAAGCAATGATAAACAAAAACTTTCAAAAAGTAATGATAAACAAAAACTTTCAAAAAGCAGTGATAAACAAAAACTTTCAAAAAGCAATGATAAACAAAAGCTTTCAAAAAGCAATGATAAACAAAAACTTTCAAAAAGCAATGATAAACAAAAGCTTTCAAAAAGCAATGATAAACAAAAACTTTCAAAAAGCAATGATAAACAAAAGCTTTCAAAAAGCAGTGATAAACAAAAACTTTCAAAAAGCAATGATAAACAAAAGCTTTCAAAAAGCAATGATAAACAAAAACTTTCAAAAAGCAATGATAAACAAAAGCTTTCAAAAAGCAATGATAAACAAAAACTTTCAAAAAGCAATGATAAACAAAAGCTTTCAAAAAGCAGTGATAAACAAAAACTTTCAAAAAGCAACGACAAACAAAAAAATGTTCCAAAAGCAATGACAAACAAAAAAAATGTTCAAAAAGCAGTGATAAACAAAACTAAGAACAGGGACACAAAGCCCAAACAGACATCCCAGTCTCTAACACTGTCACATCGCCTTTGTCAGTCCTTTTAGCCCTTGTCCGAATCGTGACCAAGACAGCAGCTACATACTATGCTGACGTTCAACGGTCACCGGGAAGTGTAACACCGACACACGATGAAACAACGGTGTCTGTGGTAGTCACACAATTGCATAGTTTCAGTTTCAGTTTCGGTTTCTCAAGACGACGTCTCCGCGCTCGTAGTGAATTCCATATGCACTAACGTCACAGATGCCATGTGATGGAGAAGATCCAGAATGATCACGGCACAAGCCTTAAGCCTGCACATAAACCCAGGAGCTGGCCAGGTCTGAGGTCTTACCTAGACAGTTTCTTCACCTTGGGGTCGTAGGGGAGTGAGGTGGCAGAGACCTCAACTTTTCCCCGAGGCCAACACCACGAGGGCGACGCCCATCCCCTCTCCCTCGCTTCAAATTCATATTTACATTTACCTTTTTTTTTAACCATGACTTCAGAAAGGCAAGAAGGCTAATTGGTCTTCAAGGGGTGGGACCTGGGAAATCAATCCATCTCTCCAATATTTATACCAAAGCAGCCGGGCAATGCCTGCTCTTCACGATTTTCAACTGCCGTGGGATCTTTAGCGTGCACAGCCAGAAGGCACACGGGTCCGACTCGTTTTTCGTCCCCTTCCGAAGGACGAGACGTTCAGTTCGATTTTCCGATCTAACTGAGGTGAAAAGTCAAGGCCTCTACGGGGAGCGAACCCTGGAACCTGGAGTTTAGTTACTGGCAGGCGAAAGTCTGAACCATTCTGCCACTCTTCTCTCTTAACTGCATAGTTACATGCCATTAGACTACGGAGTCGACAGAAAATAGGTCGTTGACCTTCCGTGAGGAAGGACCAGAATGACTACGACCTGTCTATTGTCTGTTATTATCTGTCAATTGTTTTACACGAAAATAGCTGATACGTGGATGAAAACGTCAACTCTGAACTTATATAACACAGGGGACGGTCCACACTATTATTTCAAATTATGTACCGGGGTGTGTTAATGTAAAAACTCAAAATGAGCAAGCACGAGCGCGCACACACCACCGCCACCTACAGTGTTCAACACATCGCACCAAACGAGGACAAACATACAAGAAAAAGACAAAGAGAAAGTAAGAAACAGAGAACAGAGACAGACAGACAGAGGGAGAGACAGGGAGACAAGCAGGCAGACAGACAAAGACAGAGAAAGAGAGACAGAGAGGAGAGAGACAGAGACAGACACAGAGACAGACACAGAGAGACAGAGACAGAGACACAGAGAGACAGACACACACACACACACACACACACACACACACACACACACACACACACACACACACACACACACACACACACACACACACAGAGGCACATGAGAGAGAGAAACAGACAGACAAACAGACGGACAGAGACAAAGAGAAATGGAGACAGATAATTTTACAACAATCAATGTCATATCACAATAGTGACTGACTTGGATACGCCCTGACACTGATCACTTTGTCACACAGGTAATCAAAACCTATACAAACAGACCATGTACTATTCACTGTGCCTTTACTATGTAAATTACACACTGTAAGTTTCACGCACGAGTTCAGTTACATGTCAGGTATAATAATTAATAATTACAATATTTATATAGCGCAAAATCTTGATAAAATCAAATCTAAGCGCGAAACAGACACACACGCACCACACACACGGACGGACGCACACACACACACACACACACACACACACACACACACACATACACACACACACACACACACACACACACACACACACACACACACACACACACACACACACACGTGGCTATAAATGGGGAGAAAGAATAAAAGCAATGGAAAATTATAGAGAGCATATTATATACAATTATGTAAGGTATACAAAGACATCCACGTGTGAATTAGCATTCTAACAATCATATACTGTGCTTACACTTTTGTCGAATAATTTAAGTGATACCGAACACTGGACTTCAGTTGATTAGACTTTATGTAGATTGAACTAAACTGAATTGAATTAAACTGAAATCGGCTGCAGGAAGCTGGTGGATAAAGTGAAGGAGTCAAAGGGTTAAGTGTTTGCTTTGCTAGCATGGTTGACAATGCAAGATGCTGCTGGACTAGGTGCGGGAGTCAACGGGGTGAGAGATGGGCAGCAAACTTTGCCGATTTTTATGTTAAGGGCTCGGACTGAACTCGAGACTTCAGAATTCGAGTCCCCATAGCTCTGTTAACCAGAACCACCTCCTGCAACAGGTTCCGTTAGCTCTGTTGGTCAGAGCCCCATGCTGATGATTTAGTGGTCGTGGGTTTGATCCTAAGAGAGGCTACAATTCTGGTTCGTTTCCTTTCTTTTTTTTTTCCTTGTTGTTGGTTTCCTTGTTCGTTTGTTTATTTGTTGTTGTTGTTATTGTTGCTGTTGCTGCTGCTGCTGTTTTTGTTTTATTTTGACTTTTTTGTTTTGTTTTGTTTTGTTTTGTTTTGTTTATAACTTTGCCGGCGCAGTTAGCAAGAAACACCACGAGGGTGCGGATGGGACCCGGAGCACCAATGCGTCACCACTTTCTCGGGACACTCACCTCCCTAGCTCCCGACGCCAATCGATAGTCATGTCATTTCTTCAATCAAAAGAGGGGGCTGTCCATGCGTTGCATGATCCAGTCGGACCCAGTCACGAGTTACCTTGTTTATAAACCGAATGGCAAGGTGGGGGGGGGGGGAGGTGACAATCCCTGGACACAGCCACACAACGCGCAGGCTTCAAGAAAAGAGACAGTCAGATAACAGATAACGGTGACAGATGAGGTGAAGCGCATATGATATTGTTCGAGTGCAATGATTCCCTCTTGAACTAACTTGAAATTCCACAAAGCCATGTCACCTCAAGTACACGTACAATACGCTCACCTGCGATGATCTGGAACCATCCACAGATCTTGAGGACAGTGGCCGTGTTGAGGAAGAGGAACAGCAGGAAACACACGATACTCAGCAGGAACAAGAGTGCTGCCGCGCCAACGAAGATAGAAGCAGCCTGAAAACAGATGATAATGTATAGATACAGCACATCCAACAGTCCAAGTGGGCCTCAGTAGCTCAGTTGGATGAGCATCGGATTCACATGCTAATGGTTATGGGTTAGAATCCCGGGGGTGCGCTATATTCTTATTGTTGCTTAAAGCCCAGCCGACTGCCTAGAGCTATTTCAGGGCTATAACCATTTCAATACACACACAGTACTTCAACAGAAATTAGAAGGAACAAAAAACTAAGTACACATATAAATGCATTCGCGCACATAATCTAAGGAGATGCCCCTGGCGTTGACCACTCCGTCCAATTTATCACACATAGGATTTTTTAAAATACCTGAATACAAATTTAAACATAACTGAGGACATAAAAACATACGTATATAAAAACGGGCCTAAATTACTCAAAATTTCTTTCGCATATCTTGTTTCCCTAGAGTCAAAAATGCATTTAATACAAGTACCCGATTATTAATCCTAAGTGAAAGTACGTAAGACTTTATTGAACACATACAGATGAATTGATTAGCAAGGTAGAAAATGATAGGAAGAAATATCAAAAAGCAAAGGAACAAGGCACAAACGAAGAGAGTAACAGAAAAGAGGAAATTTCTAGCACAGAATTCCCAGAAGGTGAGGATACTGTTTATACTGAAAGAGCCCCCGGCATCCCCATGGGTGCGCTTCATCAAACTGGCCTTCTCACTGTCCCATCTTAACATCATTGTTGTTCTGGTAGTGGTATTGGTACAGGATTAGATAAGTCTCCCCTCCTTCTCCCACTTCCCTGGGATGGTTATCCCTGTTGGCCACATCACTTGAGATTGGGGTGCCGATGTAAAAACTGAACCAGATCAATCAGTCAATCAAATATCGAATAGTTCTGGGTACATGACCATGGCAACTGGAAATAAATTTGCGTATATAACGAAACCCTAGGAAACACGTTGATACATGCACACTACAAGGGAAAAAAGAGTGTTATATAAAAAAAGTCATAATCGTCACACAAACTGTATTTTTTAATGCAGGCCTATTTTACAGTTTGTGTGTTTGTATTGGCTTGCTTGCTTGCTTGTTTGCTTGCTTGCTTGCTTGTTTATTCTGAAGGGAATGAAGTCTAAAGGCTTGAAAATACTGTAAACAAATTCACAGTGGAAATATAAAGAATTGTTTTCTCTCGTCTTTCCTAAATGCCGACCGCAAAACTGTTCAATGTGAAAATGATAACAAAAATGGTAATGATAATGATAATGATGATTGTTATTATCATCATCGTCGTCATTATTATTATTATTATTATTATTGTTGTTGTTATTATTATCATTATTATATCAATATTAGCAGTATGATTAAATAAATATCATGATGGTGTATTTCTGTGCATGCGTACGTGCTTATTTTGTGTACCATCGGTGTGATGCGGGTCTGTGGTGTGTGTGTGTGTGTGTGTGTGGTGTGTGTGTGTGTGTGTGTGTGTGTGTGTGTGTGTGTGTGCGTGTGTGTGTCTGTGTCTGTGTCTGTGTGTGTGTGTGTCTGTGTGTGTGTCTGTGTGTGTGTGTGTGTCTTATGTCTCTCTGAGTGTGTATGTGTGTATGTGTGTGTGTCTGTGTCTGTGTGTGTGTGTGTTGTGTGTGTGTGTGTGTGTTATGTCTCTCTGAGTGTGTGTGTGTATGTGTATTGTGTGTGTGTGTGTGTGTGTGTGTGTGTGTGTCAATTTCATTTAAAGTCTATCCACATAAGTGATATCAGACGATGTGTGTGTGTGTGTGTGTGTGTGTGTGTGTGTGTGTGTTGTGTGTGTGTGTGTGTGTGTGTGTGTGTGTCTGTGTGCGTCTGTGTGTGTCTGTGTGTGTGTTTGAGTGTGTGTGTATGTTTGTATGCGTGTGTTTAAACTGTGTGTGGGTGTGTGGGTGGGTGGGGAATCACATCGAGTTACAAATTACAATTACAATTGATTCAAATACAAAAGAGCAGACGATCACAAGCAAGCAAGCGAGTACGTGTACGTGTGTCAGTATCTGTGTATGTGTGTCTGTGTGTGCCTGTGTATGTGTCTGTGTGTGCCTGTGTTGTTCTGTGTCTGTGTATCTGTGTGTGCCTGTGTATGTGTCTGTGTGTGCCTGTGTATGTATCTGTGTCTGTGTGTCTGTGTGTATGTGTCTGTGTGTGTGTGTTTGTCTACTTGTATGTGTTTGTGTGCATGTGTGTGCATGCGTGTGTGTGCGTGTGTGAGTGTGTGTGTGGAGAGAGAGAGAGAGAGTGAGAGTGCGCGCGCGCGGCGTGTGTGTGTATGTCATGTCTGTTTGGGTGTGTATGCATGCGTGTGAACACGACACGTGCGGACATTTTCACATACACTCAATGTACATGGTTGAACACATCACTCTATGACTCCATGACAATCAACAGTAATCATAATAACCACACACAATCGTCAATCAAACTTACCTGAAAAGAAGGACTGCTGATTTTGCTGAACTCAAAGAAGTCCCCCGTGCAACTGTAATCCGAGCCGTCTGTGAGGAGTTCGCAGTACCTCCAGAGACCGAAAAATCCTGGCAGGTCGCTCTCCCCCGTATCTCCAAACCACTGGGGTTGGATGAAAACGACGATGTTGAGGATAGCATAGATGACAGCAAAGATACCCCACAGCACCGCAATGGCACGAGAGTTCCGAACATAATTGGTGTGATGGATTTTGGTCAGTTCCGTAGAGTAAGCCACCTCGTGTTCCATCGTTGAGCAAACGTATTACTCGCGTCAAATTTGTAAGGGTAGGATTGTATGTAAGTAGGTCGACTGACCGAAAGATTATGTCCTATGGTAGTAGGCGTAATTATCACTCCCAATGAAGAAAATGTCAGTCACAACACGAATCCGAACACACCCTGTGACACTGTCGCTGTGATAACGAACGACTCGACGCTGTTTTCTCTACAGAATCCACCCCCAAACAAAGGCCTGGGTGATCAATTTTGAAACAAAGACCTGATGCTGGTCCTGTCACGTTTTCAAACTGATGATTCTTACCTGTTTTAGGTGAGGTTTGACCGAACCAAAACACTCACGGCCTTCTCCTTCGACCGCGAATTCTATCCCACCCGAGAAAAGAGAGCGGACCAGTGTATCAGACAAAAATACACAGGTAAGCATGAAGAAGGTGTGCGTCTATTTCTGGCCGACACAGTGTCTCTGAACCGGTTGGGCCAGTTTCGAAACTTCACAGGTGTCAAAGCGCATTGCGCAGGCGCACAGACGCCTTTGGCAGGTAAAAGCAGACGACAGTTTTCTTGTTGCATCCTGACTGTTTTTGTCAACACATTGCTGAAGAGGTTTTCCTTCGATGTTTTCCATTGAAGTTTGGGCTTGTTTGCTGTCCTTGTTGTGTTGAGCTGGCGTGTGTGTGGTGTGTGTGTGTGTGTGTGTGTGTGTGTGTGTGTGGTGTGGTCTGGTTTGTCTCTTGTTGTCATATTTATTCAGTTGACTTTATTTATCATTGTCTTCGCGCATGCTAGTGTGTGTGTATGATGATATAATGTTTATGAGTTTTTACTTATCCTATTTTGGAGGAGGGGGGGAGTTTGTTTTCGTTTTTAATTTTCTTTCTTTCTTTCTTTCTTTCTTGAAGGGGTGTTCGTGATGTTTATTTTGTTTCGTTTTGATTTTGTTTGCGTGTGTGTGTGTGTGTGTGTGTGTGTGTGTGTGTGTGTGTGTGTGTGTGTGTTGTGTGTTTCCTTCTTTTCTTGATATCTTTGCTGGGTCTTGATTTCCCTGAAGTTTTCAACTTTACTCGAGTGTAACTAATTTTTGAAATTTTTGTTTAAACAATCCAAAAAGTGTATCAATCACGGCGTATGTAACCCTGTTTATTATTCAAGAAGTCATGTTGTCAATATTACGTTCGTTTGTTCATGTCTTTTAACATTTGTTCCCACGTGTGCTTTTAGACAGCCAAATTAGGGTCTACCTTTTTTTTTTTAAGAAAAGGAGAGAAAGGAAGGAATATGTCGTCAATGTGAAATGATGATATTACATGACAATACTTGATAAACAGTATCTGTCTATAATTCTCAAAAATGTGACAGGTCCTGGTATTATTCAATCATTTTATTCGTCTGATTTTACCCCAAAAAAATATACATATATTATTGTTACTCTTGTTTTTTCTAAATAGTCACCAAAAAGCATAAGAAATGTGTACATTGTGACATTTAAAGACAAGGACAATTCTAATGAATGGGATGCGGGGTGTTTGACTCTTATGACAGAACCATCACCTCAAAATTATGATATCTCGAGTTCAATCCTTGCCTGCAAAATAAACACTGGCTTATTCGTTACCCATTTTTCTGCTTCAGTCATTCTTCCCTCCTCTACCTACCCCCCCCCCCCCCCATCCATCCCTTCACCATATCAAACTGTGCCAGCGTATCTGGTTTTGCACAGGCTTAAACTTGCCAGTGCTTAAATGTTTTGCGTAGGCTTAAGGAGTCTGCCAGATATTTCTCGGCAGATGTGGATAGAGCGCATATAGGCTTTTCCGAAAGTGATGAATCGTTCTAGACCAATGTCCGGACTCCAGTGACGGTATTTGTAAGAACAGAGGTCATCTGGACTCGTTATCGAAGCCAATCTATGACTGGATCGGTGGTTATTCCATCATTACTGTTGTATATGACATCCTTTCAAGAACTGTGATAATAATGCACGTGACTTCATTGTTAACTGTTTTTAGTATCGGTATCATGATCTGGTCACCTTATCATGAAGCCACCCTCTGCTGCATGTTCTTTGTTGAAAGGCCGGACGACCTGGCATCTAATCAATTGTATTATTGTGCTGCTATCTCTCTGTCTCTCTGTTTCTGTCTCTGTCTCTGTCTCTGTCTCTGTCTCTCTCTGTCTCTGTCTCTCTGTCTCTGTGTCTCTGTCTCTGTGTCTCTGTCTCTGCTCTCTCTGTCTCTCTACCTCTGTCTCTGTCTCTGTCTGTCTGTCTCTCTCTCTCTCTCTCTCTCTCTCTCTCTCTCTCTCTCTCAGTGCATGCTTGCGTATGTGTGTGTGAGTGTGTTTCTGTGTGTATGTGTGTGTGTGTGTGTGTGTGTGTGTGTGTGTGTGTGTGTGTGTGTGTGTGTGTGTTGTTCGATGTTTGTTTTTGCTTTTGTTTGTTCTTCGCTCTGACTGACAGAAGAGGAGAAATTCTTCCTCTTCATAAGATGAGAAAAGAAATATTCTCTTCTCCTGGATTTCTGGATTTCAAGCACCAGAGACCGACCGCTGGAAGTCTAACACAAATAGAGGTGCAAAGTGACATAGCCGCATGGACAAGAGCTGTCCAGTAGTATAGTCAGTCACTTTGCTCTCATCCTGCCCAAAACAAAATACCAGTGGATGTGTTTATATCCTAGTCTGCGATCCTAACACTGCCGGATTTAGTCCAGTCCATCCCTGACTGCATGTTTGCATCGTTGTTTCCGTCTGAGTTTGTTCAACTACTTGGCAGACTCCAGACTCCTTGAGGCTGCGCAAAATCCTATGCGTTGGCAAGGTCATGAAGTGCGGAGATAGGGGAGAGGATGGGAAGTAATTCAGTTACACAAGGGATGAGGGATGGAAGTAATTCACGATACACTAAGGGGATGAGGGATGGGAAGTAATTCACGATACACTAAGGGGATGAGGAATGGGAAGTAATTCACGATACACTAAGCTGACACCACCAGAGTAGAATGGAATGGAATCCTTTTATTTAATGTCTGTTCACAATAGTGATTTACACACACACACACACACCACAACACACACACACACACACACACACACACACACACACACACACACCACACAACACACTTATAGTGAAAGACGTTAAATTAAAGAACGAACGAACACACACACACACACACACACACCACACACACACACACACCACACACACACACAAAACATACAGAGAGGGGGGAGGGGGAGTGACAAGCAAAAACTAGCAAACTCGAGACATCATATTGTGAGTTCACGGCTCCTAGACATTTGTTGAAGTAGAATGGAAGATTGTTAAGGGTTTATGCAGCCGATGTCATGAAAACGTGTCATGAAAACGTGTCATGAAAACGTGTCATGAAAACGTGTCATGAAAACGTGTCATGAAAATGTGTCATGAAAACGTGTCATGAAAACGTGTGTTGTGAAGGTGTCTTCAAGGCTTATCGGGGTTTTCTTTCCTTTTCTTTTTTCTTTTCTCTTCTTTCCTTTTTTCTGTGTGTGTGTGTGTGTGTGGTGTGTGTGTGTGTGTGCGTGCGTGCGTGTGTTTGTGTGTGCGTGCGTGTGTGTGTGTGTGTGTGTGTGTGTGTGTGTGTGTGTTCGCGCGCGTGTGTGTGTGCGTGCGTGCGTGTGGTGTGGATGTATGTAACATCGGTCACTTGTATGCGTGTGTGTGTAAGAGAGAGAGAGAGAGAGAGAGAGAGAGAGAGAGAGAGAGTTTGTGTGTTAGTGTGTATGTTTGTGTGTGTGAGAGAGATAGAGGGTGTGTGTGTGTGTGGTTGTGTGTGTATGAGAGAGAGTGTGTGTGAGAGAGAGAGAGGTGTGTGTGTGTGTGTATGTGTGTGTGTGCGCGCGCGCGTGTTTGTGATTTGTATTTTCTGGTTTTATGTTTTGGTTCTGAGAGTCTTCCAAACCTTTCCGGGCAGATTTAGGTGGACTGCATTGGATTGCAATCACATTTGACAGCACGGAACTGCAGCCAGTGTATTCAATAAACGAGGGACCAGCACAAGCAGAACCCAAGGTTGCAAGACCTACGGAAGAACAGGTGTTTCCAGGTACGGTCTTGTACTCCATATTCCAGGTGATGGGGACCAGCATGACTACCCACGTCCGATTATGTATGTACGTACGTATGGATGGATGGATGGATGGATGGATGGTGGTTGGTTGGTTGGATGGATGGATGAATGGTTGGATGGATGGATGGATGAATGGTTGATGATGGATGTGTGTGTGTCTGTTGTCTGTATGTATGATGTATGTGTGTATGTATGTATGTATGTGTGTGTATGTATGTATGTAATGTATGTATGTTTGTATGTAAATATGTATGTATTGTGTGTATGTATGTATGTGTGTATGTATGTATGTGTGTATGTATGCATGTATGTATATACGCACGTACGTATGTGTATATGTATGTATGTACATATGTATGTATGTTAAGTATGTATTATGATATGTATGATGTATATATGCATGTATGTATGTATGCATGTATGTATGTGTATGTGTTGCATGTATGTTAAGTATGTATATATGCATATGTATGCATGTATATATGCAGTATGTATGTATGCATGTATGTATGTGGTATGTGTGTGCATGTATGGATGGATGTATATATGACTGTATGTATGTGTATATATGGATGGATGGATGGATAGATGGATGGTGGATATATGTATGTATGTGTATGTATGTATGTAGGTGTGTGTGTATGTATGTATGTACTATGCATCTATGTATGTATGTATGTATGTATGCATGTCTGTATGTATCTATGTATGTATGTGTATGCATGCGTGCAAATATACCTGCAAGCTTGCTTGCCTGTCTGTCTCTCTGTCAAACTCTATGTAAGATCCACACCAGCTATTGTTTCAGAACTAAACCCCGCCCTTGAAACGAGAACTAACAGTTACAACAATAAAACAGTTTCCCTTCAGCCCTTGAAACAAGGCTGCAGATACGGGATAGTGAAGAAAACCGTCTTAAGAGGCTGTAGCTACCAAGTATTGGCCAACACGTTTTGTTTACCTGCGAGCCGACACAGGTGAACGGGACTTTCACTTGCATCCCTGCAGGTAGAGGATAGGCTTTTGAGCTGCGGCGCCTGTGCAAGTAACGCCCTGTCACAGCGAACTTCTGAAGGCCCCACCATGTTTGCTGTGAGACAACAGTGGAGGTTCTTTCCCTTGAGTAATGGTGACTAAGTTAACTGGCTACATAGCAGTCCTTTACAGGACTTGCCGTGATGTAGAACAGGAAGCAAAAACACCCAGTGGTACCTGAGGTGCTGATTGGTTGGTTGGTTGGTTGGTTGGTGGGTTGGTTGGTTGGTGGTGGTTGGTTGGTCGGTTGGTTGGTTGGTTGGTTGGTTGGTTGGGTTGGTTGGTTGGTTGGTTGGGTTCCTTGTGTTGGTTGGTTGTTGGCTGGTTGGTTGGTTGGTCGGTTGGTTTGGTTGGTTGGTCGGTTGTTGGTTGTGGTTTTAGTTGGTTCGTTGGTTTCGTTGGTTGGATGGTTGGTTGGTTGGTTGGTTGGTTTGGTTGTTGTGTTGGTTGGTTGGTTGGTTTGGTTGGTTGGTGTTGGTTGGTTGGTTGGTTGGGTTGGTTTTGGTTGGTTGTTGGTTTGTGGGCTGTTTGTTTTATTTTATTATTTGTTTTTTCGTAGTACTGATTGTGGATGGGTGGTTGGTTGGTTGGTTAGTTGGTTGGTTGGTTGGTTGGTTGGTTGGTTCGTTCGTTCGTTCGTTCGTTCGTTCGTTCGTTGGTCGGTTGTTGGTTTTTATCTGTGGGCTGTTTGTTTTAGTTTATTATTTGTTTTTTCGTGTTGTTGTTGTTGTTTTGCGCTGTTTTCCTTGGTTTTTTAGTTGTTGGTAGTTAGCTGGCTTGCTGGGTTGGTTGACTGGTTATTTGGCACTGACCAGGTGGGTGGTTTGTTGGTTGGTCAGGTGGGTGGGTGAGTACGCGAGCAAGTGAATACTGATTCTTAATATCTAGAAAATGTGCATAACTTCATTAGATTATACGTACATATTGATAATGCCCCATAAGATTAACAGTAATAATTATCACTGATGATGGTGATGGTGGAGGATATACCCTAAAGGAACACAATCGTCGAGACTGTTGGCTATTTATGGCCAGTATTCACCATCCTTAGAGTAATAAATGAGAGAAATTAAGAAAGTAAACTGAAGGATGAATACAAGTCAATCAAAAATCCAATAATTCAAAGAAACAATCCACAGACGACCAAAAAGAAAAACAATAAACGTATACAGAAAAAAGTCAGTTTGAAAAAACAGGTACAACCTGATTTCTTCAAGTACTTGCTGTGACATGGAAATTCTGCCGCTATCCCCCCTCCCCCCCCCCCCCACAACACACACACACCACAACACAGCACAACACACACACATACACACTCAAACACACATGCTCAACATACATGCACACATACACTCCCTTTCACACAGACACACGCACACACGCACGCACACACGCATACACACACACACACATACATACACACACACGCAGGCGTGCCGGCATAATGTGTTTCTTTTTATTTCCACGTTGAGTTACACATATTCTTAATATTTCAGAACGACCTTTTATGTTAACAGGACAAGAATGGTTTATGGTGGTGATGATGGTGGGGGGGGGTGTATGTGTGTGTGTGTGTGTGTGTGTGTGTGTGTGTGTGTGTGTGTGTGTGTGTGTGTGTGTGTGTGTGTGTGTGTACTCCATGTTCAGTTCACATGTACATGGATAGAAAAAAATCTGAAAAAAAGATGAAAACACTTTATTACTTAAGAATTAGTAGCAATAGGTCCCACTTGATCTGTTTTACAGGTAGAAAGATGTGTGCATACATACATATATACATACATACATACATACATACATACATACATACATACATACATACATACATACATACATACATACATACATACATACTTGTACATATATACATACATACATGCATACCCACACATACATACAGACAGACGCAGATATATTAGCACACAAGCTAATGCTCCCGAGGAGAATAAAGGGGCATAATTCCTCCGCCATGCAGGTTTAAATCTCAGTATACATGTACAGGTTTCCCCCCTTGTGCTGTAAGCATGCCTAAGCATGCACTGGAGCCGCCTTCACTGGAGCATACTACAACTCTTCTGACCATCAGACTCCATGGCAGTGGGCTGGAACTGGAAAAGAAAAGAAAAGAAAAGAAAAAAAACAAAAAACGGCTACGTCCAGCGCTGGATGTTGCTGACCGTGCATGCAGACTGCAAACAAATGAAGAAGAAGGAGGAAATTGACTATGGGGAAAGAAACTGTAATAGGACAGTTCTTGACAATTTTATTGTAATATATAGCCTACTTTGGATGCTTGAGACTTTTGCCGACAAATTGTTCTTCATTATCTATTCACGTTTTATCTTTTATTTCTTTATGTTTCTGGATTTTCCATCGAAAGTGTTTTTTGTTTGTTTTTGTTTGTTTTGTTGTTGTTGTTTTTTTAATCATGTGATGTCTGTGATTAACATTGCCAGAGATTTTTTTCAAAGTCCTGTTGGTCATTAATTTTTTTGTTTTATGTGTGATTTATTTCTTCGACATCCAATTGCCCAAGTGCGATGAAGCCTTCTGGAGTAAGCTTTCCAAACTCTAAACCCCATTGTCTGTAGTACTTGATTATAATGGGGTAAAGGTACTTCCATATCCCTATGGTTTAAATATCTGGGAGACGGTAAGATGCGCATCAGAAATAGCCAGCAGAATCGGCCAAGCCAAAACAGCATTCAAGAAGATGAAAAGCGGTCTTACCAACAAATGCCTTACAATCACATCAGGAAGAGAGTTCTTGAATGTTGTATAGAACCGATACTTTTTTGTACGATTGTGAGGCGTGGACAATCAACACGCAAAGTCAGAACAAAATTGAGGCAACTGAGATGTGGTTTCTAAGAAGAATGTTGAGAGTTCCATGGACAGCAAAGAAAACAAACGAGACAGTCTTGAAGGAGGCAGACACAAGAAGAGCATTAATAAAGAAGATTAGAAAAGACAGGCAACATTTATAGGACATGTTGTGAGGAAAGGGGAATTAGAACACCTGGTCACAACAGGAAAGCTGGAGGGAAAGAGAACACCAGATAGACCCAGGGAGAAAATATTGGACGGACTTGCAGGGTGGCTGAAGACAGAGAAGGTGGAAGATGTACTTGCAGCCACAAAGGATAGAAACAGATGGAAGTCCATGATCGCCAACGCAGCGACAGGGGATAGATTGGTGTGGAGGGCCATGATCACCAACGCCATGCGGCAGGGCACATATGATGGTGATTATGGTCTAGGGACGTGAGGTGATCTATACGTTGCTACTCTCAAGTCCGCTTTTTTTTTTTTTTTTTTTTTTTTTTTTTTTTTGAATAGGTGAGGGAGGTGATCGTAGGGTCCCTCGTTCTTTTTTTTGCCCAGCTTTGAAGAGAGCAAGGTATCCATTTACAGTTACATGTAGGTGCACTGGAAGGAAACATACGACTGCGTTTTTCGTGGGCAAGAATCGAACCTGTGCAGTCAGACTGGAAGGGGGAATTCTATGTTTACCATGCGTAATGCATAAGAAGTAGCTGTGGCAGTAACTATTCCAACAGTTTGGTTTGGTTTGGTTTGGTTTGGTTTGGTTTGGTTTGGTTAGGTTTGGTTTGGCTTGGTTTGGTTTGGTTTGGTTTGGTTGGTTTGGTATGGTTTGGTTTTTTATTTATTTTGTGTTTTTTTCTTTTGTTTCTGTTTTTTGTTTGTTGTTGTTGTTGTTGTTTTGTCTTTGTTTTAGGTTTTGTTCAGAATTTGTTGTTGTTGTGCTGTTGTTGTTGTTGTTGTTCCTCTTCTTCTTCTTCTTCTTCTTTCTCTTCTTCTTTTTCTTTGTTCGATTGGGGGAAGGGGCGGGACAAAACGAGAAACGTTAAAATATTGTTGTTGTTGTTTTTCTGACAAAACAATGTATAAAAAGATCAGGAGTAACTTTTAACTTGAATAACTTAAACACATCGTCGCTGCTTTTTTTATTTTGTTTTGGGTTGTTGTTGTTGTTTGTTTGTTTTTTTTGTTTTTGGAAGAGAGGTGAAATGTCGCAGGAAAAGATAAGATGACTTGACAAGCTTGTTTGTTCTGGTGGGTGTAACACAAAGGTTAGGATTCATCTTACAACCAAACATACATCATTCTGTCAGATTAATTGTTGATACCTCCTGTATGACGTAAATTTATCTGACTCACTGACACAGATCCGTCCTCTTTGTCTGTGTGTGTCTCTGTGTGTGTGTGTGTGTGTGTGTGTGTGTGTGTGTGTGTGTGTGTGTGTGTGTGTGTATGTGTGCGTGTGTGTGCGTGTGTGCGTGCGTGCGTGTGTGTGTGTGTGTGTGTGTGTGTGTGTGTGTGTGTGTGTGTGGTGGTGTGTTGCGTGCGTGCATGCAGCAATGCGTGCGTGCGTGTGTGTGTGTGTGTGTCGATTGGAAGTCGTTTACTCACCTGACTTCTGCGCTTTCCAGAGACTGACACACAGAGACCAGCGAGAGAGAGAGAGAGAGATACTCTGAGCCTTGAATTCACGTACGCGCGCGGACACACACACACAGAAAGAGAGAGAGAGAGAGAGAGGACAGTATTCTGAGCCTTGAATTCACACGCAAACACACACATACAGAGACATACAGAGAGAGACAGACAAACATAACGGACAGACAGACAAACAGATTCGTAATCAAAATCTGGAAGACGAACAGAAAACAGAGGACAAAGACAAGGACAGAGGGAAAAAGGACAACGACATAGACAGGTAAATCTCTTGCATTCTTCTTCCTTCCAGCCTGATGTTTTCACAAAAGACACGAGGCCAGAAATAGAAAACAGAAGGTTTCGTTTATTTGCAAAATCTGAAGACAAGAACTTTCGGTATACATATGTGATTATTTGATAAAAGAATGGTTCGCCAATATAAAAATACAATCCATCATCTACACATTTCACAGATTAACAGACCAACATCAGAAGTTGCTATCAGGTGTCTCCTAATTGCAAACAATGTTGGATGCGAGTAACATGTCCGATAACACAGTGCGAGGTGAGTTATGTCAACTGTTCAGTGAAGACCAGCACACAGCAGTGCTGCCGTTTTTTCTTCCCCTCCCCCCCCCCCCACCCCTTTCCTTTTCTCTCATTTTAATAGTACTTCATACAGATTTTTGAATAATCAACCAAATCCAGAGAGACTCACGGCCAGCCAGCCAGCCACACTGACTCCAGCTTGACAAATTGATAGACTGAGAGACAGACTGATAGAGTACAGCCACACAGACCTATGATCACAAACAAACAGCCAGTATCCAGTTTTTAGGGTGCGTTCACGCTAACCCGGCCAGTTGCCGGCAGATACTGTCAGCAGCAACTGGCTGGGAACTATGTGCCTGTCAGTTTTTTCTCTCATGTCAGGTGAGATGGCGGAAACCGTTCATGTTGTATCCGGCCAGTTCCAGCCAATTCCGAGTGCAAGCTTTGATACGTGGTATGCACATTTGTTTGTTTTTTGTTTTGCTTTTTTTCCTGACTGGCAAGATAGGCTAGTTCGTGGGATTTAATTTTTACACGTCCCCAACGTTGTGGTGATGATACGGATGTCTGAATTATCTTTTGGTGTAATACCGACTATCTAAGTAGTCAATTCACTGCTTTACCGCCGTTAATTATCTTAGTCAGCACGCTGCTTCAAGAAGTCTGGAAGTCTCAGACCGCACATTATTTGCACGTGTTCTACAAACTTCTGAATCAGTCATCGTTCTTAATCATTCCATACGCTATGACATCGTGTTTGGTGATGTTATCATCCATACGTGCCGCAAACGTGAAGGAGGTAGACACCCTATTTGTGACGATAGTTCCCTTTCAGTTGTTTCTACCTCAACCATGTAGGGGAAATATAACCTGGCTGATGACAATCAGCTGTGGTCTGTGGAGCTGTGATTAACGCTGTGTCCGGCTGGCAGTAACTGGATTGGCTTAGCGTAAACATGCCGTGAGACAGACAGCCAGAGAGACAGGATCTGACAACCAGATAACCTGAAAAAAAAATTTTTTTAAAGAAAAGAACCCTTCTCTGGGCAAACCAACAGTCAGGCAAACTGACAGACCTCCGCACAGACTGACCAACAGACAGCCTATCAGATATATCGACATCCATACAGATCAACCCACAGTCCGACCTGTAGACTGCTTCACTTACCAGTACATTAAAAACAGATGATCTCTGTGACACAGACCGACGGACTGAAAACCAGACAGCGCTGACAGTTTACTGGACCAGATTAAAGGGACCCAATCTGCACTCGGATTCCTACCTATTTGTCGTCTTATTGTCTCCCTTCCATTAGCCCCTTAGTCCTCGGCGAACCAGAGAGAATAGAATGGAACAGGCCAAAGACCAAAAAAAAATTCTATTCATAACGTCTTTGGGACAGGTCGGGGACGAGGAACATTTTAAACTCTATAGACAGGGGAGACTTTTTCATATCAGGAAAAGCAAGAGTGTGCACGTGCATGGGTGTGTGGGTGTGGGAGAGATGAGTGGAAGGGAAGGGGAAGTGGTGTGTAGTAAACAACATGTCCGGAAAAAATATCATGACTGCATCGACAAGATTTTCTTCTATCAAATTTGGGACCTTGTTCTGAAGCACAAAAAAATGTCATAAATACATAATTCATAATCCAGTGCATGGAACTTGATTCACAATTTGGCTGCAGTTTATTTTAATGGATTTTCATCGACATAACCGGGTCTAGGAAATGTATGAGGACACAATTATGATGGCTTGATCAGCTTGTCACAGATAAGAATATCATGTACCGAGAAAAATGTAAAATAAAACATTTATATCATAAACAACTCAAAAAAATGAAAACTCGTGTATCCTCGAAGAAACATGTAAAGAAATATATAAAACATGTACAAAAATCAGGAAAATGTCTAATAACTGATAATAAGCTGTGATCGGGTGTAATACCATCAAAGATTTCACCAGCTAATATTGAACCATGCTTTATTGACGTTTGTTATCCAATTTGCATGCAAAACCTTTGTTGACAAATATGGCATCAGAATAATTCCAGTAAGTCTGTTGAGAAAAATCCCTTGCATGATAGACCCACAGCCACATAATTTTTGTTTCGTTTTTTCTTTTTTTTTCTTGTTTGTTTGTTTTTTGGTCTTATGCTTCAGTTCAGCTTTGTTTCTGTAGAGAGGTGATTTGTGTTGAGCTTTGAGCCCATAGCAATCACGAAACACAAAAAGAAAAGGTTCTGGAAGAAATAAATAACATGTACCATCACAAAGATAAGTTAGAGAGTCAAACGTAACAGTGTTTCCATACACTGAGAGAGCAGTCAGTAGGAAGCCAGTCGTGGTGAGTGAGACCCGCTCAAGAACTCTATCGGCCTGTGTTATGAGGGTGGTGCACATCTCCTCTTCCTTGATGCTTTACCTTCCACATCCCTAAAGAGGAAAGCATACCCATGTACAGCTGGGTGGACTGGGGCCGGGGAGTCAATGAGATTTCTGATAACTGACTGCACTCAGTTGAACAGATAAGAACACAGACTGTGTTGACATTAACACAGCCACTTAGGAGTCTCAAATTCATCTGAGCTAACTGTCATGGATTACAATGTTCCATTGAATACAGAAATTCTTCCTCCTCCTCCTACCCCCCCCCCCCCCTCCAACTCCCGCCTGACGACTTCCAATCAATCACACTATCACACATAAGCCGTTATGTGTCACCTTGTTTTCTTTACGCTCCTGTGGACCTTGTCAAAATGACTTTTAACTGAACTAAAGACAAAACAGGCTGAGGATGCAAGTGTCTAAAGATGAGGAAAGCAATAAAGCGTGTAGTCACAAGTTATGTGGATGACTGATATCTATTGCCTAATGAGGGATCAGGTTTCCATTTCAGATCAATACATTTCAGAATATAAAAGTTAGTCAACAGGCAATGCCAACTGTGGAGTGTAACCGATTTCTGAAGCCAAATAGATTATCTGGAGTTTGGAGTTTGTTCAAGAGGGATATTCACAGCAATCGGACGAACCCACATTCGCTCCACCCAGATCTGCTAGCAATTGTCTGGCAGAGTTCCTGAGCCTGCGAAAAAACCATTGTGTTGGCAAGGTCTTGAACTGAGGAGCGGAAAGAGGGAGGGGGGTGGGGGGGGGGAGACCCATGAAACACTTAGATGACACACCCAGAATGATGACAACATAAAGATGGGTAGCAAACTGGCCAACGTTTAATGCTGCAGGCTGGGATTGAACCCAAGATATCAGATCCCGAGTCTACGGCTCTTTCAAAAGAACCATCCAGCCCATAGGAACTACCTATTGAAGTACAAGACGATGATCTCAACTCTGCACAGTAACACAAGTATTTATAACACAGTCATTGTTCAAAGAGACAGTTCTATGCAATGAATTAGAAAACAGTGACAGCATCTTTCAAAAACTGACATGAAATACAGAATAAATGCAATACACAATTCCATTCCACAGATTTAATGTAGTGTACATAAGGATAGATCAAGCTACTTGGATCAGAAACAATCTTTACGTGGGAAACCTGAACAGAAACTGGAAACAAATAAGATATCTGAAGTATATTATCTTTCTACAGAAAAATCAAAACAACCACAAAACAACAATAACAACAACTACTACTACTTCTAACACACACACACACACACACACACACACACACACACACACACACACACACACAAATGAACACACACACACACACACACACACACACACAAAACACACACACACACACACACACACACCACACACACACACACACACACTAAACATAAAATAATTATTTAACTTCACTATCAGATCAGACTATTTAAACCTATTGCAAAAAACAAAAATATTCTGCTAAAAATCTGCCTTTAACACATAAGAAAGAACGACAAACTACAAGTAATGAGTACAAGAAAACGACCTTAGCAAAAGCATACACAAGATCATAATAAAGAAAAAACAACTACATGGAGAAAAAATAACACTCAGCCTCACTGTTCAACAGGCAGATTTTTTTTAAATTAAAGGTCCACTGTCTTTAAATAAACATCTAAATTATATGTAGTCATATGTATCCAAACAAATGTTACAATTATTTCAATTTTTAACACATCTTTACAAATTTTGGAGCATGTCAGCCATGTGAACATGCGTGCATGTTAAAGATCTTCATACTAATCATATGGGCTGCTTTGCAACAATATTATACACATGACTTTTCCCCGATTGATAACAAACCTGTAGAGTATTTTCATCAACTATAAGATCACGTTAGGCCTAACATACATACATACACTACCACACACACATATAATATATATATATATATATATATATATATTATCTTATAATATATATATATATATATTATTAAATATATATATTATATATATTTAGAGACAGAGACAGAGATTGTGAGAGGTGTAGTTGTGTGTGTGTTGTGTGTGTGTGTGTGTGTGTGTGTGTGTGTGTGTGTAAGCTTTTAGTTTTACCCTAAATATTGAGATATTGAGACCAATTCAATAAAGACAACTTAAAAGATTCATAGCACCGACTGACTCCCCCAGTGAGCATGTTCCGTTAGAATAATATAATAATTATACCTATCTCGGTGATCATCTTGCCCGGTCTGAAAAAAATGTATCTGCTATAAAGATGGAAACATAAAGATCAAAAAAAAATCTTGACACTTACAGGAGTCTGCAATCATTCAAAGAGTAGGAAAAAGTAATTTCATTAAAGAGATAGCAGAGATGTTTCACTTTCTAATAACCCTGTACTCAAAGCACAAAGGCTGTATCCCAATTCTGGTATTTGGAATCGTTCTCGCATACGAAGCGTTCTCATTATCAGTCGCGAGCTGTCGACCCCATCCAAAAGTATACGTAAACGAAACGTCAGGAAGAAGTCGAAAACTCACGAGTGACAACGACACCACTCGACAGGTGAGAATGATTTCAAACCTCAAATGCTCATGTATAAACCTGCGCCTAGACATTTTGTACACGCCAGAGAACGCGAGGGAGGCACGTATCTAGTCTCTTTTTGTAACTCCTGATTTTTTTTATTTAACTCCTCTGTCAAAGATGCGGTTGTGGTCCAAGGGAGAGCAGCAGCCTTTTGTCCCCGCTCAGAGCTGGAAGCCACGGTTGGAGCGCGCCTTGTGGGAGTGGTGGGAGAACTCGCTGTAACGGTCAGCATCTCCTTCCCCGGGTACAGCAACAACTTGGGGCTGGATGGGCATGGATCGCTTGGACACTGTCTCAGAATACCCGTTCAGTTCCGCTGAAAACACACACCACAAACGTCTGTGTAATTTTTAGAAAGTTCACTGTCAAAGTATCAGGTAGGTCTAGTTTTTGAACGGACGTTCTGAATTTGGGACAAATGAACTCTGTGTGGTGTGTGTGTGTGTGTGTGTGTGTGTGTTGGTGTGTGGTGGTGAGAGAGGTGGTGAGAGAGAGAGAGAATTCAAGACTAGATATTCCTCTCTCTCTCTCTCTCTCTCTCTCTCTCTCTCTCTCTCTCCTCTCTCTCTCTCTCTCTCTCTCTCTCTCTGTATGGTGTGTGTGTGTTTTTGTGTGTGAATAAATTCAAGTCTAGAGTCCCTTTCTCTGTCTCACTTTCTTAATTTCTCCAAGTTAAAACTAGATGATTTCTGAATTAGCCAAGAGTAGATAACTGTTAATCGTCAAGTGTCTGGTATGCATACCCCACTGCATACTGAAATTCAGATAAATAACTCAATTTCATACATAAGCCAAAACAAATTAAGTGTTATTCTTTAAGTGTCGAGCACGAAGACCCTTATATTCTTTCAAATTATACAGCCCTGCGAAACACAGTGTCAGGTACGCATATCCTACTGTATTCTGAAATTCAGATAAATATTGAATTTCATACATAAGCAAAATTAAGTGTTATTCTTTACGTGTCGAGCACCAGATCCCTTTATTCTTTCAAATTATTCAGCCCTGCAAAACGCTTCTCAGGTTATGTCTGATTCCTTGTTCTTTGACGACTGCACCCTCTGCGATCTTTTCAAAACAAAACGGCCACATGTTTATTTTGGGGGAAGTCGAACATTCGGAAGAAGAGGGGGGGGGCGGGAGATCATATAGCTGAATCGTTTTAGTCATTCCCGTGAAAGCAAGTGGGAAAACGCAGCATGTGTGTGCAGTACTTTAGGATCCACCGCCTGCTGTATTATTTGATGTACGTGATGAACAGTGTGGAAGAAAAGATGGCACGGCGCTGTGTGTACACGGCGGTCCTGACGTCAGCAATCAAAGGGGTTTCTCCATTAGTCCTACTTCTTCGGGTTGGACTTCTATATTTGTACTGTTTGCATCTGACATCCCGCACTGAATGATACACACGTTTCTGTTGTATGCTGATCGTGTGGAGTTTGGAGTTCAGGGATTCACCGGGACAATTGCAAACGTGCTCCACCCAAATCTGCCAACATCTATAGATATGCAATCTGCCAACAATTATCTGACTGACCCTTTGAGCCTGCGCAAAAATCTATGCGTTGGAAAGGTTTTGAAATGGAAAAGAGATGAGAGGAGGGGGGAGGGGGGCAGGACTTTTGAAACTCTAAGCTGACACCACCAGAATGACGGAAGCATTATGATGGGCAGCGAACAGGACACGATTTATGTTGCTGACACTTAAAGTCAGAACAAGACTGAGGCAACAGTCTTGAAGGAGGCAGACACAAGAAGAACATTAATAAAGAAGATTTGGAAAAGACAAGTAACATTTACAGGACATTTTATGAGGCAAGAGAAATTAGAGCACCAAGAAAGCTAGAGGGGAAATAGAACACCAGGTAGACCCAGGGAGAAAATACTGGACGGACTTGCAGAGTGGGTGAGGACAGAGAGGGTGGGAGATGCACTTGCAGCGACAAGGGATAGATTCGTACAGAGGGCCATGATCTCCAACGCCATGCGGCAGGGCATATGATGATGATGGACTGGGACTGAACTAAACACAAGGCTACGTGTGGCTTCATTCGACGAAAACATTCAGTTTAGCTCAAGTTCTGCATCACTGGGTGAGATCGTAGACATGAATAATAACATATCCCGGTATGTTGAGTCCTATAAACAACAAAAGAAAAAATGATAATGATAACAATAATAAATACCACTGTAATCCTCAAAATTTAAACTTTGCCAGTGAAAAATTTATGTCTGATTGACACACAGGTGAAGCCCCCGCCTTCAAATCTGACTGCCAAAGTCTGAGTCTGACTCGGTAAATACGAGTACCTTGTGCACCCTGCCTTCAGTCCAACCAGCTGTGAATGTGTACTGTCCCTTTTTAAGACTGAGAAAGGTAAAGCAGCGAGGATAGGAGGTGAGTGGTGCTCTCATAATGCTGGACCTCAGAAAAATTTAGATTTCTACCGCAGGTCTCCCTCCGTCACGCTCATAGGCGTGTGAGACATTTTTTTTTCCTTTTGCTAAAGGAACTTTTTTTTTTCCTTTTACTAAAGGATCTACGCATTTCTGGCGTATCTTGAGCAAAGACGTTATATGTTCTATTTATAACGTTCTTGATGTTGAGTGAGACAGAGAACAGCCCATGCAGAGACTGACACTCGGACTTCAAGCAGTTCTACAGGTTCTGTGTTTACAAAGTCACTGATAACACGAAGATTTAATCAAGTTCAAGTGCTTCTTGTCTCCCTTATCGCAGGCAGATACTTTCGTCGCCTATCTTTAAGAAAAGTTATCAATCTTATAAATGGGCTGACTGAAACATACATCAGGACAGCGAGAAAAGTATGTTGCTTCTTCCTGTACCTGTGTGCGTGGGCACGTTCGTGTGTGTGTACGTGTTTTGAATGTCAGCATCATAAATTATTTTGTCATTCTTTTTAAGGGAAAAGGGGCTGTCGAATATAAATCAGAATAACAATGAGTAACTATGTTCTCCCTTCGTGTGCCTGTGCGCGTTCGTGGGAAATGTACTGTTTTATATGTTGGCTTTTGCAAATTAACACAATTCTTCTAATAAACAAACAACAAAAATAAATATGTCATCATTAATCTTAAACCAATCAATTATACTTTTTGGACATGATGCAAACTACAAGTCGAACAAAACCTTTGATTACATTTTGTTACTTGCGATTTTTTTTTTATGTATACATGCAAACTTAACAAAAGTTTACCAATCTTTTCACTGTTTCAAAAATTTCTGAAAACAAGATATGAAACTGAAAAATACATTGATGCTATCAATTAAGAGCTTGGTAAGTGTTCAATGAATTGCCATTTTTTATAAAGACTTGATGTAAACTTGAAATGTTGAGAGAGAGAGAGAGAGAGAAGAGAGAGAGAGAGAGAGAGAGAGAGAAAGAGACACAGAGAGAGCAGAGAAAGAGAAACACACAGACACACAGACACACACACACACACACACACACACACACACACACACACACACACACACACACACACACACACACACACAGAGATAGAGGAACAGTCAGACAGAGAGAGAGAGCAGAGAGAGAGAAAACACACACACACACACACACACACACACACACACACACACACACACACACACACACACACACACACACACACAGAGAGAGAGAGAGAGACAGAATGACAGACAGTCAGACAGAGAGAGAGAGAAAGAGAGAGAGAGAGCAGAGAGACAGAAACACACAGACAGACAGACAGACAGAGAGAAAATAAGTGTACATGTATGCATAAATGCGAATGCCCATGTGGGTGCAAAAATACAAATTCTTGAATTAATAAAGATGTGAAATATTCACACAGGAACTTACAGACAAATATTTATGACAATTTTCCATTCAGCCTTTAAGATATCCACGTATCCTGGAGTGAGATCAGACGGGGATCAAGATGTACTCTGGTTGGAAAATACGGTGGGTTTCCTATTTTTGTAATGTAAGTTGTTCAGGTGTATTAATCATTGCACAGTTTGATAATACTAGGGGTGATCAGGGAAAAAAATCAGTGGGACGATTGTCTCTATTGTATGTGATATGATAGATATGCTTATCTTCATGGATTGAAATAATGGAGTTTGCGGTTGTTTGTCAACGTGTTTGTATATATACATATGTATAAAATAAATAAAAATGTTTAAAAACAAACAAACAAACAAATAGATAAAAATGTTTAAAAACAAACAAACAAACAACAACAATATACAAGTACACACACGCACAAACTTGTTTATCTCTTAAGTCTCAGAACATTCCATTCTACTCACACTTGGAGACGGTGCCAGCGGTGGAATAGATCTCGATCTTGGCACGCTTGGCGGCCAGGAAGAAGGCCAAAATGGCCAGCACGAAGGCGTCGAAAGATGCCCAGGATGGCCAGAATATAGGCCCAGCGGATGCTGCATTCTCCCAGCCGAAACTCGTCGGCCTTTTCGCCACAGATGGTCTCCACCTCGGCGTGGTTCCAGCCCACAGGGTAGATGACACAGGCCAGGAACATGAACAGGGCTGCAACACATGAGAAAAGAACATTTAGCGATCAGAAACACAAGAAAACAGAATGACAACGTCTATCTTATACACAAAACAAAACGGCCACAAATTTTCGGTCAAGTGGCCTTTTGTCAAGCGTAATACAAAAACAACAAGAAGAAACAAATACAAGAAAACAAAAAAAAAAACAGAAACAAATTTCCCTGATGTTTACATGAGCAGGTGAAGATGACATATAAAATCATGCTGTTGTGAAGGTTTGGAGGTAATATCGCGACGTCCATTATACCTGGGGGTGGGGGGAGGGTTTGTTTGTTTGTTTGTTTGTTTTGTTTGTTTTGTTTTGTTCTTTGTTTTGTTTTGCATCTGCTCAGTGACTGGTTGTCACCACAGACAAGCGAACTATGTAATCTATTTTGTAACGGTCCGGCGGACGTATGAACTGCGTTAAACTGTTTGTAAACACAGACATATAAGCTGTGTAATTTACTACAGACATATAAAAGATGTAATCTGTTTTGTCACCACAGATGATATCAACTATGCAATGTCTTTTATCACCACAGACATATCAACTGTGTAATCTGTTTTGTCATCACAGACATTCAACTATGTAATGTTTTGTGCTTATGCTTCTATGTATCTAATTGGTAGCAAACTGGTACATTTGAGAAGTTCCACAACATGGGAGATAATCCTTAACGTTTTTCACTACTCAACATGTATCTGTTTTGGGATGAATATGTAATTGTTTTGTTACGACAGACATATAAACTATGTAATCTGTTTTGTTACTATAGACATATAAACTACGTAACCTGTTTTGTCACGAAGACATACAGAATATGTCATATGTTTTGTTACACAGACATGTAAACCGAGTAACCCTTCCATTTATGTTCTCATTCATTTTGATGATGATGACATAGAAACCAAAACACCACCAAAAAAAATGAGAATATGTAGCATTTACTAAAAGAAAAGATATGTGAATAGATACTTTACTTTTAGTTGTTTCAAGCCCAGCCGACTGCGCAGAGCCATATCAGGGCTATAACCGCTTCAAAACACAAAACTTCAACAGGAAAAAAAAAAAAAAAGAAAATTAAGTACACATATCATGCATTCGCACACATAATCTAAGGACATGCCCCCGGCGTAGGACCATTCCGTCCGATTTATCGCACAGGGGAGATTTAAAAAACACACCTGAATACAAATATAAGCATACATAAGGACACCAAAACATATATAAAAACAGGCATAAATTACCTAAAATTGCTTCCGCATATCTCACGTCCTTAGAGCCAAAAATGTCACTTAATACATGTACTCCCAATTATCAATCCGAAGAAAAAGTACGTAAGGCAGAAAATAAGTTGAAATGACAGAAAGCAAGGCAACAAGGCAGAAACAAAGAGAGTGACAGAAAAGAGGAAATTTCTGCACAGAATTTCCAGAAGGTGGGGATACTATTTATACTGAAAGAGACCCCGGCAACCCACCGGGTCGGGGGGGGGGGGGGGGGGGGAATAACATTAAAAGAAATAACGAACGAAGATAGGTGCAAATTTTCGGTTATCTGTCCTTTGTCAAGAGTGCACAAAAGACACAAAGAAACAAAACAAATTTACTACGTTGAGGACAATCAGCTCGAATGATTCTCTTTACATGTGGACTCCGTTCTTTGAGTTTATCTGGATCAACGAATGGAATCAGCCTATCACTGCATCGGGGGAGTTGTCTGATCTGTTGTGTTGTTGTTGTTGTTGTTGTTGTTGTTCCCAAAGCCAGTAGTGTCTGTCCTGTTTTGTCACGTAAATACACGTTCACATTGTATTGTTATATGTTTCTGGTTTCTGGTTGCTTGAATAATGGCAGTCACCTGGATTCAGATTGACGATTACATGTATGAAATCGTTATCCTTTGATCTTTTGACCTATCAAAACCAGAAACCAGTAAAAAAATAAATTAAAAAAACAAAAAAAATCAGAACGCGTATTTAATACAACCAGACAAGACAGACAGGAGGAAATTTTCGGCCAACTGGCGTTTGTCAAGCGTAGAGTAAGATCACAAAGAACAAACACCAAATACAAAAATGAGGAGAACAAGAGGGAAACTTCCCTGCTGCTTCGTCCAGCGGGAGAAAAAGGACTAAAATGGAATAGATCTCGATCCTGGACGCGCTTGGCAGCGAGGAAAAATAGTCATTTTAGTCCTTTTTTCCCACTGGACGAAGGAGCAGGGGGAAGTTTCAGTCTTTTACTCCTAATTTTTGTATTTGGTGTTTGTTCGTTTGTGATCTTACGTCTACGCTTAACAAAGACCAGTTGGCCGAAAATTTGCGCCTGTCTTGTCTGGTTGTATTAAAACCCCCCCTCCCCCATTTTTTTTTTCCTTTTTTTTTTCTGGTTCCTGTTTGCTTGAACGCGGGCAGTCACACTTGTTTTGGATTTCCTGTCAAAACTAGTCTGTGTCGTGCGGTCATCTTTGAGTTCTTATGGGAGATAAATGACCCCTTTCGGCGCTTAAGTGGCTGTCAATGACGCGTGAAACAGAAAGTCAATGTGGCTCGGTGTCCTCCGTACCGACATGGACAGCTTCAAAGTGGAAAGCTTTAGTAAAGGTTCAAACCTAAAGTTTTCTCTTGTCTTTTGTCTGTCTGTAAAATTTAAAGTGATTTTTGGTGTAATTTTTTGCCTCTTGCAGAAATTGATTTTTTTTCCTTTTAAGAACTCATACTGTACATTGATAGACCAAAGCAAAAACGTCGACATCAGTCATCATATATTACATACACGGGTGTCATAGGACGTGGTGATTAAATACATAACAAAATTATGCAAGTTTTTCTTTTTTTTCTTTTTTTTAGCAAACATAACCATATCTCTTTACACCAAGCACAGCAGCAGCAGCACAACAACAACAACAGCACGTACACACACGCACGCGCGCACACACACACACACACACACACACCACAGCACACACACACATACACACACATACACATACACACGTAAGCACAGTCTCGACATAGTCTGTTCGTTGAATGTGTTTCAAGGAGCACATACATCTTAATTTCATAAATGTAAATTTTCAATCTGCGTGTATGTGTGTGTGAAACACAAAAGAAGTTCAGGCAAGGCGCTTAACATAATACCTGAATTTCATCTCTCTCTCTACTCTCTCTCTCTCTCTCTCTCTCTTCTCTCTCTCTCTTCTCTCTCTCTCTCTCTCCTCTCTCTCTCTTCTCTCTCTCTCCTCTCTCTCTCTCTCTCTCTCTCTCTCTCTCTCTCTCTCTCTCCCATTCGCATCCTCTTTACAAACAAACTGGACACGAACTGTCTTAACACTCTTAGTACTCAACACTTTAAGAAACAGACCGCTTGACCTTTATAACAAGAGTTAACTGGTTTCTCGACGAGTGATTCAGCTCTTTTGACTCAAGAGGAGAATAATCACCTTTTTGATATTCTGTGTGTATGTGTGTGTGGGGGGGGGGGTGTATGTGAGTGGGTGTGTGCGTGGGTGTGCATCTACACGTGTGTGTGTGTACGTGTGTGTGTACGTGTGTGTGTGTGTGTGTGTGCGTGCGTGTGTATGTGTGTGTGGCTCTGCTACCTAAGCACAGTACCATTCAGTATATTTTTTACTACCGTCGATGGATCACTACAACGTTTAATTCCCAATAGAACTACTCCCTCCCGCTCAGCCGCTTAGTGAAACCCAGTGGTCCATGAACAATCCAAGTCATAAAGCGAAAAAAAATATAACTAAAGAAAAAAGAAATATCCTTCAATTTGTGCTCCATGATCAAAGCAGCCTAGAACAAGGTTGGCTGGTAGAAAGCATGTCCAAGATTCACTGAGCCATTCCGGTCATTTATCAGAACTGGAACGAACCCCATCAATGCCAACCTGCAGGGTCCCTTTGTCCGAATTCACAAACTCTTCAGTTTCTGTCCGTCCACGTATTGTTGGACATAGACTGTGGACAGACTTAAATTGTTGAGAGAGAGAAAAAAATCTGTCAGTGACTGTACGTTAAAGAAGAATTTTAAAAGGTCTGGATTTTTAACGCTGCGCAAGAGCTGTACAGTACGCGTGGTTAATGTCTTGGTAATCACTTGGTATCATCATCATCATCGTCGTCGTCGTCGTCGTCATCATCATCATCGTCGTCATCATCATCATCATCGTCATTTTTATTATTATTATTATTATTATATATTGTTATTTTATTGTTATCATTATTATATATTATTATTATTATTATTTATTTATTTTTTTATATTATTATATTATTATTTTATTATTATTATTTTATGTTGTTGTTATTACAATGTATGTATCATTATTGTTATTATTATTTTATTATTATTTTAGTCATGTTGTAGTAGCAGCAGTAGTAGTAGTATCATCATCATTAGTAGTATTATGATATTATTATCATTGTTATTATTGTTGCTGTTGTTGTTATCATATTATTACTGTAGTTGTTGATGTATTTGTTGTTGTTGTTGTTGTTCCCGGGAATGGGCTGTGGACCGGACAGAACAGTTTCATTCCAATTCAATTTTACAAACTATGTCATCAAAGAATTAGGGGCAAGTGTTTAACAATCTATACTCGTATCATGTGTCCTGTCCAAAGAGAAGTCACAAATCTTCAGCACTCTGCCACCGCAATCAAAACCGTGAAAACGTTCAAATGAAAAGAAGTCTTTGCTGTCTAATGACAGATTTTAATTGTATGCTGTTAAAACTGCAGTCCGACATGAAATCGTCGTCCATGGAGTTGACAGAAATTGGTCCGCTATCCATTTATTATTCATCTTCTGTTTTGCAAGCTTACGATTAAGTTTTATATACACAAGGGCTTGGGGGGAGGGTGGAAGGGAAGGACGGAAATGTTGGTATCGCTTGACCATCTCGATTTCATTTACCTTTCACGAGAAGGGGATGGTTGGATTGTATGGTTTTATCGCTTTTCTTGGACTTCGACCATAAAGCAGGAATGTTTTTGGTGCTGATACGAAAGGAAACACACCCACCCCCTTTCGTCTATGTTCCCCAGGTCTGTGTTCCCTTCAGTCTAGTTCCCAGGGTCTGTGTTCCCTTCAGTCTATGTTCCCCCGGGTCTGTGTTCCCTTCATCTATGTTCCCGGTCTGTGTTCCCTTCAGTCTATGTTCCCAGGTCTGTGTTCCCTTCAGTCTATGTTCCCCAGGGTCTGTGTTCCCTTCAGTCTATGTTCCCCAGGGTCTGTGTTCCCTTCACTCTGTGTTCCCCAGGGTCTATGTTCCCTTCAGTCTATGTTCCTCAGGGTCTATGTTCCTTTCAGTCTATGTTCCTCAGGGTCTATGTTCCATTTAGTCTGTGTTCCTCAGGGTCTATGTTCCATTTAGTCTGTGTTCCTCAGGGTCTATGTTCCCTTCAGTCTATGTTCTGTTCAGTCTATGTTCTTTAGGGTCTATGTTCCATTTAGCCTATTCTTTAGGGTCTATATTCCTGAAGGTTTGTGTTCCCTTTAGTATATCAGTGATCTTTCCAAGCATAAGCAGAAGAGGGAGGTGTAGGGAGGGGACGGGGGGGGAGGGTGGTCGGAGGAGGAAGAAGAGTGAATTAGTTGTTCGGCAGGTCAAAGAGGGCGTGTTAAGAAAAAAAACAACTTGCTCGCCGTTTAGAGACCCCTTCCTTTCAGGACCCTTGTGGCTAATGACTCTCTCCAAACCGGTCAGGTCGGGGCGATTCTCTTGAAAAGACATTCCAATCTTTTATGAAGGAACAGCGCGTCTCTGTGTGAAGCCGCGCCCCGTCTTTCTCAGGGATGCTATCATTTCGCTGAATGGCCATTGTTCCCCAGTTTCCAGATGAAGGCTGCTACTGAGGTACCTTCTTTCTACCTGCCTGCGGGTTATTAAGAGTGTCTGCAATTCTGGGGTATTACCGGTTGTAGGTGATTACAGGTATCGTGTGATTCCCGGCAATATCATTCTTTCTTTCTTTTTCTTTTCCTTTTTTTTTTTTCTTGTGTGTGTGTGTGTGGTTTGTTTGTTTGTTTGTGGTTGGTTGGTTGGTTGTGGTTGGTTGGTTGGTTGGTTCGTTTGTTGTTTGTTTGTTGTTTGTTTGTTTGTTTGTTTAACCCCTACACCCTCCCCTTTACAACCAAGTTTTATACTGATGGGTAGAGTAGGATGAATGGGGGATGACACAAAGACAAAGCAGCACTTTTAACAAAAGCTGTTCAATCCACAAGCTGACATCCATTTTTTTTTTAGATCCTATATGTTTTACTTTCAGGAAAATTGTGTAGATATACAAATAAACCAAGACGTTCAGGCCATTCTAGCAATCTTCCTTTTCATAAACAAATCAATATTACAGAAAATCTTGATTTTGTGCTTTTTAAGATCACTGTGACCTTGAAGAAGCTCTGATTAGATTAAAACTTGACATGCAGCGGGGACAATGGTGGACTGCCATTACAGTGAAAAACAACTTTTAAATATTGTCAGACGTTCCTGAGACATGCCGTCCGCAAACTTTTTGCCCGTGTGACCTTGACCTTTAAATTTTCTCCTCCAAAATTATGCATTCACAACTCTTAAACGGTCTATATCTTTGACCAAATTCTGGTAAAGATCCGTTCAGAGAGACAGTTGAAAATACCTTGCCAGCACATTTTGGCAAACCCCACCCACCCCACACACACAAACAGAGAGAGAGAGACACTCAGACAGACAGAGATACACAGAGAGAGAGACAGACACAGAGAGAGAGAGAGAGAGAGAGAAACAAAGGAAAAAAAAGAGTTCAAGTCGCGTTAAGCCCTTTTCTCCTTCAAATAGTCTCCTCTTTTTTCAAAACACGAAAGGCACTGACATGGCTTTTCCCAACGTAATCAAAATCTCCAAACGGTCATCAGACTAAGACACTGAACATTATTTTTCTCTATCACTGAGAATCAAAACATGCGTAAAGAGAGAGGAAGGGGGAAGACACTAAAAAAGCAAACAACAACAACAACAACAGGGGTTCAGGGTCATTCACTGATGTGGGGTCTGTATAGACACGACACCCCTATCAGAGACAAACTAACATCATACTAGTGCCTTATGAAAAAGCTAGACGACAGCAATACATTTATCTCTGCTGGAGATTGATCGAGTAGACACGATCAGCGGGCATAGGCGTGGGCGGACCAGGGGGGGGGGGGGACAGCGTGGGTGTGGGTGGGGGGGCTAGAAAAGACAGGGAATAAGGTTGGAAAGCCTATACTAAGTAGTGAGAGGGATTTCCACACCCTGTCGACCAGACAGAATAACCCTTATAGTGTAAGGGGTGGGAAGAAAACAGAGTGGTTGGGGGTACAGAAAAAGTGAATGTTATGGACTTTCATTTCCATAGTTCGTTGGCCTACCAGAGTGAGTCACGGTTCTGAATGCTTCGTCTCCTGCCTTTGGTTACAATTATGTTCAATTCTCCTTCTGTGGTTCGCCACCTCGCCTTGCTCAGGGGGGCCCGTACGTCTCGAGTTGCCATAACAGCACTGCTGGCGGAAGCTTTAGCCTCTGGTAGGGCCATCTTAGTAAACAGGTCAAAGGGAAAAGACCAGACAAAGAACGAGCTCCAGTCCTCCAAGTCCCGGAAAATTGTTGCAAAAAAATCACAACAGCATCACCAAAAATAAGTTGGTCCATGACCATTCTTCTATAACCAGATCTACGATCTAGGTGGTGAAAACTTTCAAGAAGCCAGTCCACTGACAAATCTGACCCAGCAAAACACGAAAATAAAATCAGAACGCGTAGCCTATTTAATACAACCAGACAACACACAGGCGCAAATTTTCGGCCAACTGGCCTTTGTCAGGCCTAAACGTAAAATCACAAACGAACAAACAGCAAACACAAAAATAACGAGAAAAAGACTAAATCTGTCTGCTGCTTCGTCCAGTGGGAGAAAAGGGGCTGAATCCCTTTCGTAGTTTTCTAATTCCTGTTTGCTTGAACGCGGGTGGTCGCACTTGTTTTGGACAAATCTGACGACGAGATAAAGACAGTCGGACAGACACTGGCACAACTGAAGAGAACAGTCAGAATCCAAATCTGCCACAGGCATCTTCTCGTGGACCTATGCTCCCAAAGGAGCCTTCAGGATTGTCTTTTTTTGTTTGTTTGTTTTTTTGTTGTTGTTTTTTTGTTGTTTTTTGGTCCAATCTGAGCAGGGTCACGCCTCAAATGGTCAGTCCGGTAGTCTGGATGAAGGACATACTGAAGGTAAAACAAAATGTGACTGCTGGATCTTGAGGTAAAAACAAAATATTAAAAAATACCTTGTTTGTAAAAGATCCTTTGGAGTATAAAACACAACGTTTCAAGCCCAGGCCCTTTGTCAAGTGAAAAAAGAATGATGAAGGCCATAGTTGTCATCATGTCCGCTTTTGTTGTGCCAGAACTGTTTGGTTGCATTTGGCAACTGTTTGTTATATTTCTGAATGATCAAGTCATATCAGATTCTACTTTAAAAGAAGGATGAAATCACTTTATCATGAATGAGCTGCGAGTGTGATAGTGATAAATTATTCTCAGTGTTCTGTAGCTCTTTGTTCGACTGTGTTGTTACCTGCTCAACCTGATGTCTTATTATGTTATTGTGTGCTGTTTCCTTTATAGATTGTTTTCACAGAGAGAGTGTGTGATTGTGGCTGTGTTTGTGTGCGTGTGTACGTATGTATGGTGTGTGTGTGTGTGTGTGTGTGTGTGTGTGTGTGTGTGTGTGTGTGTGATTGTGTGTGTGTGTGTGTGTGTGTGTGTGTGTGTGTGTGTGTGTGTTTCAGTTCTCCGCATCCCCTACACTTTCCCTGCCCCATTCATTTACAGTTACTGTTCTAATCTTCTCTACCAGGACGTTTTTTTTTTCTTTCCGCTTCCAAAGACTAATACAAACACGTTCAGCAAAATTGTCCAACGAGCTTGGATAGAGGAAAAGAAAGAAAAGAAAAGAAAAGGGGGAAAAAGTCTGTCAACATTACATATTCACTTTAACATAAAACTGTCACAACATTTCAACACGGTTGTTGCCTACACTGCCTCAGGCTGTCAGCCAAATTAAGAATTTAACAACAAAGGAGTAAAGTACTCTCTCCATATACACCGTTTATTCGTAGGAAAGTATTGACGTACACAAAACTTTCTAAGACTGCCACGATCATGTAGTTAGGTAACCTTCCAACATGTACTTCACTGCCTAAAACATCTGCCCAGTATGCCTTGGGATCCGGGTTTAAGTCTAGTTCCCAGATTTGGAAGGAAGTTTTGTTTCCAACTCCATTAGATTTTAATATGTAAATATGTCAACTGAAATGAAATATAGTGCAAATAGACAAAACATGTCAGATATACATGGATCCCATCATGCTCTACACAACCGCACAATGGAAACCCATCTACTGACAACATAACCTGCCATGTCCATTCACTTCCAAAAGCAACCCAGCACATACAATATCCCATAACCCATCCTCCTTGGCACTGATCCACCATCCCCAAAAACGCATTGGTATCCCCTCTGCACACATACCACCCGTCTGTCATTCACACCATTTATACTCTCTTCCTGCCTCTTTTCCCCACTCTCTTTCTCTTCATCATTTTTATCTTCTTATGTTTTTTGTGATGTCTAATTCAGAAAAAAAAACCACGAAAATATTCTATTCTGCGCTGTGTCATGTTTGTTGCCTTGCATAATGTCTAACAGTCACTTGGTAAAAACACAAAATTACAAGATAGTCGCATCCTACAAATGAACATCTCCTTTACAGCAAAATTATCACTTATGACCATGAAAAGTCCAGCAACCTTTAATTACAACTCCTTCAAACCCAAACCAAAATTTACAGGTCTAGAATACTGACGTTTGTGAAAACCCCTTTATCTCAATGCCATATCGTCACTCATTTAGACCACAAGATCATTTCATGCAATAATTGTCTCAAGACTTCACTGCAGCTGTTGATATCAGAGATATAGGACTGGTCGATACCAACAATTCACCTGTACTTCTTACATCTCCCATAATACAAAAAATACAAAACCTACCAACACATTTTCAGTTATTCTCAGTAGGCCTGTTTTGTGATTTCTGTGAAATTTGCTATAAGAAATCTGAAGCGCTAATGCAACTCTTCAAGCGCAGCAGTACACAGAGAAGGCAGTTCATACTGCCTATAGCCCAGCCGACCACTAGAGCCATATCAGGGCTAACATCACGTCAAAAACGACAACCCGTTAAGATAAAAGACAACAAGTAAAACCCACGCTCCCGTTAACGTTTTCAAGTCTAAAATGCAATTAAAGAAAAAAACAGCCGTAAAATCATATCAGGTGAAATCTATTGATATCTCGTAAAAAAAACAACTGGAAAATTGCATCAGGAGGGACGTCTCTGCAGAAGTTCTTTAAGGAGTCCGCCCTGTAGTGCTCTTGTCTCACACTGTACAAGTCCCAGCAAACAGTGAAGGCTTCAAATGTAACCAAACTGGTGACTGGTTTTCCCAACAGAGCGCAACTGGTTATTTGTCGCCATCTATTAATATGTTTGGGCGTATTTTTAAACTCCTATACAAAAGCTATAATCACAGGATACCGCCTAGAAGTCGCCACAACATATAACAATATAGAAGTCGCCACAACTTATAACAATATAGAAGTCGCCACAACTTATAACAATAATCACTCAGTCAAGTCACTGAGCATGATATTGAGTCAACACACATCGACAAATCACAACACAATCCATACAGTTTGGTTTGGTTCAGCTTTTTTTGTTTTGTTTTGTTGTTGTTGTTGTGTGTGTGTGCATTGGTTGTTGTTTTGTTTTGTTTGTTTTTTTTTTGGGGGGGGGGGGCGGTTTGTGTGTTTTGTTTGTTGTTATTTTGGCGATGTGGTTGGTTCGTATCGGAGTGTGTTTTTCTTAGTAACTGTTTAAAATCCATGCTACTCTCCAACTGTTGTTCTTAAATCAAGTCGGGGATGCTAACTGAACGCTGCAGGGAACAGGCTTTAGTTAAATCTCACCCACATTGTACCTTACAAAAGCATGAAAAAATACACGCGACAGCAGCAAAAGGCTGGAAAAACTCAGCCAAAATGAAGCAGACAAGCAGAAGAAACGAGAAGAAGGGAAGGTAGAAACAAAGAGAAGAGCAAAGAAGAGAGAGAGTCAGAGCGACAGAAAGAACTGAGAGGAAAACTGCCGTGAAAAATGGGGGGGGGGGGGGGGGGAGAGGAGGGGGGGGGGGGGAGAGAGGTGAGAGGAAATGTCGGCAAAAATGGGGGGGGGGGGGGGGGGGGGGGGGGGGGAGAGAGAGGTAGGGATGGGAAGCGATTGAAAGGGGATGCAAAGGCAGCATACAGAGACAGCCAGAAAGAGGGAGAGAGCAGGAATTAGAGATGAAAAGAGAGAGAGTAGGAATTAGAGAGAGAGGAGTACAGAAAGAGAGAGAGAGAAAGGAGAAAATGAGGGGCAGTACAGAATTTAGATAGGTATTAATAACATGTAAATGTTAATGATATGTTCTTGCCATATTTTCGGACCGTTATATTTAAGAAAAAAAAAAAAAAAACCTATTATCGCACGACCATGCTATGCAAGTTGGCCATCAGGGCTGTACCGCACATCAAGTCTGCCATGAAAGACTGACGGCTGTACAGCAGATCAAGCATTCGTCTCCAGTAGTGTGGGATCCAGTCGGACACACAGACACACACACACACACACACACACACACACATACACACAAACAGACACACACACACATACACACACATACACATAGACATACACATAAGCACACGCATACACACACACATACACACAACACACACACAACACACACACACACACACACACACACACAACACACACCACACACACAACACACACACACACACACAGAGGGAGAGAGAGATATGAAAGAAACACAGACAAACCGACAGACAGACAGACAAAAAAAAATATACGGGAAAGTCATATTTGCTTCATCAACCGGGAAGAGATAGGCGGGTAAAGAATTCATGGAAAAAGAGAGACAGACAGACACAGAGAAAGACAGATACAGACAGACAGACAGAGAGGAAAAAAAAAGAGGCAGAGAAAGAGAGACACTAAGAGACACAGAAAGGATACAGAGAAAAAGAGACAGAAAGAGAGAGAGAGAGTAGCCTGTTACGGCCCCTTGTGTCAAGGGGTGCAACCCATTTTATCACAGCAACGTATCAGAAGAAACAAATCAATCCAAAGTAACAAAAACAAACAAACACACACGTACAATGCAATCAACCTTGCACCCCTTCGTTTAAAAACCCAATACCGAATAGTTCCATTCATATCGCAAACAAGCTACATGTAAGAAAAGGAAAGAGACAGACAGACAGACGGACAGACAGACACAGAGAGAGAGACAAGAGATAAAGGGAGAGAGAATGAGACAGACAGAGAACACAGACAGACGGACGGACAGACAGAGAGAGAGAGAGAGACAGAGAGAGAAAGGGAGATAGAATCAGACAGACAGAGAGACAGAGAGACACACAGAGAACACAAACGTTTTGGAACAAGATAAGAACATTACGATATCAAAATGATATAAACTTGGGGTATTCAGCAGTATTGGCTGAGATAGACACAGGGAAGAAGAAGAAGAGAAGAAGAAGAAGAAGAAGAAGAAGAGAAGAGGAAGAAGAAGAAGAGAAGAAGAAGGAGAGAGAGATAGAGAGAGAGAGATAGATTGGGAGAGAAACAGAGACAGACAGACAGACAGACACAGAGAGAGCGAAAGAAAGACAAATTCTATGTTTTAATAGCTATGCTTTGTTGTCAGTGGACATTCTGATTTTACTTGAGAAAGACATTAAAGTCGAAAATTTGACCCCTCTAAGAGAGAGAGAAAGAGACAGAGAGAGAAGAGACAGAGAGAGAGAGAGAGAGAGAGAGAGAGAGAGAAAGAGAGAGAGAGAGAGAGAGAGAGAGAGAGAGAGAGAGAGAGAGAGAGAGAGAAGTGCACATAGTCTATACCATACAGTCCTTCCTCCACGGATATTTGCTTAGTCGTATGAAAAGTAAAGAACTTGAACAATTAAATCTCACTAACAAACAGAGCCAGTTCGTTGACATTTTTTCCAAAGCTGAGCTGTTGTTTGTGGACAATTCGTTGGGCGTGTCATGACATTGCAATTGTATTAAGGGCCTGTTGAGTTGTTGTAACGATCCCCCCGTCTCGTATCCAGTCCCTGGAACCCTTTTAATTTTTTTTTAACTACTTTATTGCTGCCTTCCGCTGGCAGTTCAGGTTCTGTGCCTGTTCGTATTAACCGGTCTGTTTCCTTGAAACGTCATATGCGTGTGTGAGTGTGAGTGCGTGTGTATGTGTGTGTGTGTGTATGTGTGTGTGTGTGTGTGTGTGTGTGTGTGTGTGTGTGTGTGTGTGTGTGTGTGTGTGTGTGTGTGTGTATACGTACGTACATACATATATACATACATACATAAGTATATACATTACATATATATGTGTTTGTGTATGTGTACATATATATATATATTTATATATGTATTCATGTATGTATATATATATATATATATATATATGTGTGTGTGTGTGTGTGTGTGTGTGTGTGTGTGTGTGTGTGTGTGTGTGTGTGTGTGTGTGTGTGTGTATACGTGTACATGTATGACATATACATGATACGAATATATGTATTGTATGTTTTTTATATGCATAATACACACACACACACACACACACATATATATATATATATATGTGCGTGTGTGTGTGGTGCGTGCGTGCGTGCGTGGTGTGTGTGTGTGCGTGCGTGCGTGCGTGCGTGCGTGTGTGCGCGCGAGCGTGTGTGTGTGTGTGTGTGTGTGCCATCGCCTGCTGTACAGGTTTTATATTCCATAAACGCAGGTTCCCGTTCACTGGTTCCTTCATTCTTTTCCCCACTACATTCTTTCAACGAATGTACTCGTGCCAGCGTTTGACAGAGTAACCATTAATGATAATCATGAAATTTTAACTGTTTAAAGCTTATGCCAAACGGATTCATTACATTCGGACAAATTCCATATATATGCGCTCCACTCAGTCTGCTATCTGTTATCCAGCACATTCCTTGAGCCTGCGCAAAACGCTATGTTCTGGCCAGGTCTTGAAGTGGAAGGGAACAGGTGAGGGGGCGGGGGTGGGGCAGGACCTAAGAAACATTTCAGCTGACTTCATTAGAATGGTTGGAGTTAATTTTAAGATGGATGGACAACGATGAGATCAGTTTTCATATTGCGAGTTGTGTGATTTCTCTCGAGATATCAGATCTTGAAACTGTCGATTCAGCAACTTTTCTGACATTTTTCACTCATGGATTCTCTGCTAACAGTCAGAATCCAGAATCTCTCTCTCTCTCTCTCTCTCTCTCTCTCTCTCTCTCTCTCTCTCTCTCTCTCTCTCTCTCTCGTTCTCTCTTTCTCTCTTTCTGTGTGTCTGCCTGTCTCTCTCTCTCTCTCTGGCTGTCTGTCTGTCTCTGCCTGTCTGTCTCTGTCTCTATCTCTCTTTCGTATTCTCTTTCTGTCTGTCTCTCTCTCTCTTCTCTCTCTCTCTCTCTCTCTCTCTTTCTCTCTCTCTCTCTCTGGCTGTCTATCTTCTCTGTCTTTCTGTCTGTCTGTCTGTCTGTGTGTCTGTCTGTCTCTCTCTCTCTCTCGTTCTCTCTTTCTGTCTGTCTCTCTCTGTCTCTCTCTCTCTCTCTCTCTCTCTGGCTGTCTGTATCTTTCTGTCTGTCTGTCTGTCTCTCTCTTTTTCTCATTCATCCCCCCCCCCTCCTCATCCTCCACATCATTTTAGTGGCCATTTTCTTTATATGATCATTCCGTTTCTCCAACCAGCTAGCAAAATCAGGTTCATTTAGCTGCAATCCCTGCGCCAGGAAGCCACAAGAATGACGAAGTTTCCATGCACATACCAAAGATTACAATGCACTGTGCCGGTACTCTGATGTGGAGTTAAAGATCTTCTTGATTCAATGTACGATAGACATCACCTAGATCTACTAAGTCCTGTATAGGCAACGATTATCGCTTTGATTTGGCGCCAGGCTGAGTAGTGAGTGAGCGAGTAGCCTACTGCTGTGATGAGACCTTCACTAGGCTTACTTCAACGACAGCCCTATCAACACCAACATCAAAGACGTGTGACGCGGATAAACGCTATAAGCACGGAAGCGGAAGGAGAGAACGAAAACAGTGGTCATCGTGAGTGCAGGACGTGAACGGCCACAGAATTCAGGACAATGTGATGACGACTGATGCGACTGGGGATGATGATGCCTGAATCGACTTAAGAGTTTTAGTGGAGACTGCGTGTTTCAGTTTCAATTTCAATTTCTCAAGATGACGTCTCCGCGCTCGGAATGAATTCCATATTCACTAACGTCACAGGTGTCATGTGGTGGAGATCCAGATTGATCATGGCACAAGCCGTAAGCCTGCACATAAACCCAGGAGCTGGCCAAGTCCCGAGGTCCTACCTAGATAGTTCCATAACCCTGAGACCGTAGGGGAGTGAGGTGTCAGAGACCTCAACTTTTCTCGGGGCCAGCACCACGAGGGCGGCGCCCATCCCCTCTCCCTCGCTTCAAATTCATATTCATATTCACTTCTTTTTTTTTTAACCAAGACTTCAGAAAGGCAAGAAGGCTGATTGGTCTTCAAGGGGTGGGAGTCGGGAAATCAACTATCTCTCCAATGTTTTTTACCAAGGCAGCCAGGCAATGCCCTGCTCTTCACGATTTTCAGCTGCCGTGGGATCTTTAGCGTGCCCAGCCAGAAGGCACATGGGTCGAATTCGTTTTTCGTCCCCTTCCGAAGGACCAGACGTTCAGTTCGATTTTCCGGTCAAACTGAGGAGAAAAGTCGAGGCCTCTACGGGGAGCGAACCCTGGAGCCTCGAGTCTAGTTATTGGCTGGCAAACGTCTAAACCATTCTGCAACTCTTCTCCCTCAGACTGCATGTCAATGACTGATATGAATGGAGCTGATGATGCCTGAGTTCTAGTGCAGACTGCATGGAAAAAGACGTAGTAAAGCTTCCTATCGTCACTAGCATCAACCTGGCCTCAGAAGTGGTGACAAATTATTATTGTTATAAGTTGTGGCGATTTCTAGGCGGTGCCTTGTGATTATAGCTTTTGTACAGGAGTCTAAAAATACACCCAAACATATTAATAGATGGCGACAAATAGATCTAACCAGTTGCGCTCTGTTGGGAAAACCAGGGAGACAGTCGAGTGAGTCGACTCTTTTGGTTCCTGTCTTAGACACTTCTCAAAGATTTGTCTGTGAACTGAATTGGTCCCTGTCTTCACACATGGGCCCATAATGCAAGGCAAGATAGAAAGAGCCGTTCCGAATAGTAAAATTCCACAATGATTTGAATCTTTAGCGGTTGGAATCCCATCATTAATGCAGTCTGCTCAGCACTGTAATAAGGCAACTGATTCGACTCAGCAGTCATACATCGAACCAGAAGAACAAGAAAACCAATATAAGCGCGTATCCAACAAAACAAAACAAAACAAGCGCAAATTTTCGGCCAACTAGCCTTTGTCAAGCGTGAACGCACGGTCACAAACAGATCACAAACACCAAACAATGGATAATAAAAACGGGACTAAAAACTTCCCTGCCGCCTCGTCCAGTGGGTAAGAAGGGGACCAAATGGAATGATCAGGGAAGTTTTTAGTCCCGTTTTTAATATCCATTGTTTGGTGTTTTGTGATCTGTTTGTGACCGTGCGTTCGCGCTTGACAAAGGCTTGTTGGCTGAAAATTTGCGCTTGTTTTGTTTTGTTGGATACGCGCTTATATTGGTTTTCTTGTTCTTCTGGTTCCTGTTTGCTTGGGCGCGGGCAGTCACACTTGTTTTGGATCTAGTCATACATCGAGTTAAATCATTCAATCTCAGCCTTACAACAGACACACAGATGGACGGCATGCACGTAGGCTGTCTATATAATAGCATGCTGTTCGTTCTACACTGGTTGTGATTTGCATACATCGTTGTGGTGATGTCAGCTTTCTTTTTGATACAAAATCAAGACCCCGTTCTACTTTCACGTCAAGCCTCGCCACGGGGTGCGGTTTTGTGTGGGCTGAAAAGTCTTTTGTACAATGACAGTGCTCAATGGGCGGTTGGAAGATTCGGGAGAAGCACATTATGGAAATGTAGGGTTAAAATAAAGCCGATTTAAAAGTGCGAAATGTTTTCCGTAGGCGAGAAATTCTTTCACTTCAAAATGACGTCATTTATGACCTGGCATGTCACATTCGTCTCACCAAGCAAAGATAAATGACGTAATGAGCTGAATGGAACAAGCACGAAGACGGTCGGTCTTGGAACATGCTCTGACATTGTGAATTCCAGTCAGTAGCCTACCATTAATCACCGAGAGGCGTTGAGCGTCAGTTTACCTGAAAGTTGAATAACCAATCTGTCTAACGCTTAACGGCCTAGATCAATGGTTTCCAAGTTGTCTAATTTAAATTGAAAGCTGCTCTCTTCTTACAATTAATCCATATTTTCCTTTTGTTTCATTTCTGTTCTATTCACAGCCAGTCCTTTCATTTGCATGTTTCTTCTTTTCCTTCTTTTCGTTATGATAACATGAATAATTCCAGTTACAAGTCCCTTTTTTAAACACCCTGCTATGCAGGCGATCATTTTATCATTAATAGGTTTGGGTTTGGGTTTGTGTGTGTGTGTGCGTGTGTGTGTGTGTGTGTGTGTGTGGTGTGTGTGTGCGTGTGTGTGTGTATGTGTGTGTGTGTGTGTATGTGTGTGTGTGTGTGTGTGTGCGTGCGTGTTTGTTTGTTTGTGTGTGTGTTTCCTTGTTTGTTTGTTTTGTTTCTTTCTTTTTCTTTCTTTTGTTATAACTGCGTTTCCTTCTTCCATAGTCCTAAATGAGCACGTTTCTAAAGAATTTACTTTCATTTCATTTCTTTATTTCAGAATAGACCTAATACCTTTCGTTTTTCGTTTTTTTGTATGCTTATACTGTATGTATAGAATAGCAGATGCCGGCTGTAAGACAGAGCCACCAGGATCCAATGCTACTATCCTTGAGTAATAAAGTGTTTTAACCTTCAAATTTCAAGTTTCCTCTTCCCTCACCCCACCCCCTTTCTCCTTCATCGTTGTCTATTCGGTTTTATGCAACCTTTCTTTGTGAAGAGAAGCTTTGCTGAATACATTTGCATGTTTTGATGTCAGCTTACTGATCCAGTAAGATGCCGAGGTCGTGAGGTGCTGCATTAGCGAGCGACAGACAGACGAATACAGCTCGAGGTCTATGTTAACTGACGCCAATGGACTTCTTTTTGTACGATTAAATTTTTCAGAAAATACTTTTTTCCATTCAATTCAACTTACGAAGTCGTATAGATTTTTTTTTTTTAAGTTAAACGTTTGAATTAAAAAAAAACAACAAGTTAACGTTTTCTTTTACCAAACTACCCACTCAAACTCGTGAATTTTTGTTGTTGTTGTTTTTTTGTTTTTTTTTATTTGGCCACAATTTTTTTTAAATCTATTATACTCTAGATTTTGTATCTGACCACAAAATTGTTATTTTTGCTTAAAACCCGATTGCGTAGAGCCATATCAGGGTTATAAACGTTTCAAAACATTCACAATACTTCAACAGGTAAAAACGGAAAAGAAAATTATTTAAGTACTCAATACATTCGGGCACATAATCTAAGGCGATGCCCTGGCGTTGACCACTCCGTCCAATTTATCACACAGGGGATTTAAAAAAACAAACCTGAATACAAACTGAAACATGATTAAGGACACTAAAACATATATAAAAACGGGTCTAAATAACTAGCAATTGCTTCCGCAGATCTCATTTCCCTAGAGCTAAAAATGCACTTAATACATGTACCCAATTGTCAATCCTGCATGTACCCAATTGTCAATCCTATGAGAAAGTACTCGTACATACAGATACAGGTGAATGAACAAGTAAGGCAGAAAATGATAGGAGGAAATATCAGAAAGCAAAGGAACAGGGCAGAAACAAAGAGAGTGACAGAAAAGAGAACATTTCTGGCACAGAATTTCCAGAAGGTGGGAATATTATTTATACTAAAAGAGCCCCCGGCATCCCCACAGGGGAATGCAGTTGACTGTGAACAATACATGATCGGAAATGGACATGTGATCCAGTGCTGAAGTTAGAGAGGTTGGAGTAAAATGGAAAAAAAATGTACACTTCTGATCCAAGAGTGTCTAAATTCTGTTCAAAGAATCAGGACAAAAGGACACAAAATAATTAGGTGCAAGTGCGACAAGGTAATCCACATGCCTGAACTGGCAGTGGAGCCTAAGAGTGAGCCCTTTAAGTTGTGGGTAGCCAATATTTCAGGTTTAAACTTTTCTTCGTGGGGCACAAATCCGTCTTTTTGTTTCCATGAAAATCTGTCAACGCCCCTGTCGTACTATTCTTCTGTTCAAAAAAAAAAAGTCCTACGTCTCTGTAATACTTTCGTTTTGCTCCATAAACCCCTTCCAAACCCCTGTAATATTTCTATTTTTCTCCATGAAAAAAATCCTACGCCCCTTTGATACTTTTTTTTTTTTTTTGGAGGGGGGGGGGGGTTCCATGAAAACCATTCTCTATGCCCTATGATACTTTTTATTCGCTCCATGAAAAAACTTCCTTTACTCATGTGATAATTTTTGTTTGCTCCGTGAAAAACTTTCCTATGGCCTGTGATACGTTTTGTTTGCTCCATAAACACCTTCCTATGCCATGTGATACTTTTTGTGTGCTTCATAAAGATCCTTCCTATGCCATGTGATACTTTTGTTTGCTCTATGAAAAACCTTCCTATGCCATGTGATACTTTTGTTTTGCTCCATGAAAACCTTTCCTAACCCCTGTTATAGTTTTATTTTGGCTCTATGAACAAACTTCAAATGACCCTGTGATACTTTAATTTTGCTCCATGAAAATTTTGAAACCCTATGCCTTGTGATACTTTTAGTTTGCTTCATGAAAATCCTTCCTGTGCCCCTGTGATACTTTTTGTTTGCTCATAAAAAATCTGTGTCCTGTGATACTTTTGTCCGCTCCATAAAAATCTGTGTCCTGTGATACTTTTGTCCGCTCCATAAAAAATGTACCCTGTGATACTTTTGTCTGCTCCATAAAAAAATGTACCCTGTGATATTTTGTTCGCTCCATAAAAAATGTACCCTGTGATACTTTTTGTTGCTCCATAAAATATCTGTTCCCTGTGATACTTTTGTTTGCTTCATGAAAATCCTTCCTATACCCCTGTGATACTTTTTTTTCCTCCATAAAAAATCTGTGCACGCCCATACTTTTTTTTTGCTCAAAAATCTGTGCCCTGCGATATTTTTGTTGCTCCATAAAAAACTCTGTGCCCTGTGATACTTTTGTTTGCTGCATAAAAAAATCTGTGCCCTGCCATAGTTTTTGTTTGCTCTATAAAAACAATCTGTGCCCTGTGATAATTTCTGTTTGCTTCATAAAAATCTGTACCCTGTGATACTTTTTATTTGCTCAATAAAAAATCTGTGCCCTATGATACTTTTGCTTGCCCCATAAAAAATCTGTGCCCTGCCATACTTTTTGTTTGCTCCATAAAAATATGTGCCCCGTCATGATTTTGTTTGTTCCATAAAAAAATCTATGCCCTGCTATACTGTGTTTGCTCCATAAAAAAATCTGTGCCCCGTCATAATTTTGTTTGTTCCATAAAAAAGCTATGCCCTGCCATACTTTTTGTTTGCTCCATAAAAACATCTGTGCCCTGTGATGCTTTTCTTTGCTCCATAAAAAATATGTGCCCTGTCATACTTTTGTTTGCTCATTAAAAAAAATCTGTGCCCTGTCATAGTTTTTATTTGCTCCATAAAAAAAATATGTGCCCTGTCATACTTTTGTTTGCTCCATAAAAAAAATCTGTGCTCTGTCATAGTTTTGTTTGCTCCATAAAAAAATATGTGCCCTGTCATACTTTTGTTTCTTCCATAAAAAGAAATCTGTGCCCTGTCATACTTTTGTTTGCTCCCTTAAAAAAAAAATCTGTGCTCTGCTCATACTTTTGTTTGCTCCATAACAAATTCTGTGCCCTGTCATACTTTTGTTTGCTCATTAAAAAAAAATATGTGCCCTGCCATAGTTTTTGTTTGCTCCATAAAAAAATCTGTGCCTGTCATACTTTTGTTTGCTCATTAAAAAAAATCTGTGCCTGCCATACTTTTGTTTGCTCCATAAAAAAATCTGTGCCCCTGTCATACTTTTGTTTGCTCCATAACAAATTCTGTGCCCTGTCATACTTTTTGTTTGCTCCCTAAAAAATTCTGTGCCCTGTGATAATTTTGTTTGCTCCATGAAAAATCTTTCTGTTCCCTTCATACTTTTATTTTGTTTCATAAAAGTCCTTCCCGTGTCCCCTGATCACTTTTGTTTTGCCATAAAGAAAATCTTCTATATCCATATATAGAAAACCTTCCTATATTCTGATACTTTCACTTGAAACGTCCAAATTGAAACATCCACCTCCACCTTACTCAGGCTGAATCCACATCCAGTTCCTAACCCACCCTGTTCCTCTTTCTGTCTGTCTTACACACACGCACACATACACACACGCGCGCACACACACACACACACACACACACACACACACACACACACACACACACACACACACACACACACTACCCTAACACATTTTCGGTGCCCAGTCACACGCCACATACAGATTAATCTCTAACTTCTTTCTGTTCTTTTATCTCTCTGCTTGTACCGTATTAATTTGGTGTTGCAGGGAGAAATAGTCTACAGACAGCAGCTAGCCGGCAAGCTTGAAGTGAAGAAATATGACATCACTGTCAAGTTCATATCATCATGCCAGGTCTTCCTTGGTCTACCTCCTGCTTTAATTCAACATTTCTTTCGTCATAATGCTTACTGAGCCTGCTGGCAAGGTTGCATTCTGGTCATACGACTAGATCGCTTAATTCTCTGGTGATGAATATTTATCATAGTGATGGAGGACTGATGCTGTTTCCCCCATCTCTCTCTCTCTCTCTCTCTCTCTCTCTCTCTCTCACGCACACACACCACTCTCTCTCTCTCTTCTCTCTCTCTCTCTCTTCTCTCTCCTCCACTCTCTTCTCTCTCTCTCTCTCTACACACACACACAACACACACACACACACACACACACACACACACACACACACAACACACACACACACACTTTGTTTTTCGCTCGATCTTATCCATCACATGGCCTCAGTGTGTCAGTGATGACCGGAATTTATTTCAAGACACCCTATTGAAAAACCGAAACTGAAACTGGTCTTTCTGATCATGTCACGTCTAGTCTTGTTGACAGCTCTACTCAAAAGAGGTAGAGGTGGTAATTTTGTGCTCACAGGCTGGGTCTGGCACTGGTATGTCAGGGTATGGATGAGAATGGCATGATGAGCTTGGGATTTGTTTCAATAGAGGTGTGGGAGTTTTAGGAGTGCGTAAATCGATAGCTGACTTTGTTTACTAACAATGTCACGCATGAGGAATTACTGAAACATGAGCAGTTTCCCTGTCGTTTGTCGCGATGTTTCATTTTTCAGCTGATCTAGCAAACTAAGACCATCACCATGACGACGACCACCACCATCATCATTAACAACAACAATACCACAAACAATAAATGCCACATCTACAACAACAGTAGAATACGAGGATGCCCACAACATAATTTACATATATTATGCAAAATCGTTTCCCTGTGTCGTGTGTGTGTGTGTGTGTGTGTGTGTGTGTGTGGTGTGTGTGTTGTGTGTGTGCGGTATGTGTGTGTGTGCGTGTGTGTGTCTGTGTGTGTGTGTAGTGTGTGTACACGGACTGCACGCATATGTGTGTGCTTACAAGCATGTATGTGTGCATACATATGTGCTGCTACTGTAGCTGCTGCCAACATAAGCTGTTGCTGGCTAGTATATAAATATGTATATACTGTTGTTGGTGTTGTTATTTTTGTTTGCCAGTGGGGGAGGGAGTGATGAACAGCAGTCTAGAGTAATCAGGTTTTAGCAGTAGGAATTACAAACAAACAAACAAACAAACAGTAAACAAGCAAACACACAGGCAGGCAGCAATAAAAACGAACAGACCCACAATGCAGTCAGAACAATTAAATACAACAGATGACATAACATATAAGGATACAACAAAATACTAACTGTATATGATGTGTGATGAATAAAAGTAAAATAAACCGATAGTATATGTATGTATATGTATGTATGTATGTATGTATGTATGTATGTATATATGTATGTATGTGAGTATGTGTGTGTGTATGTATACATGTATGTGTATGTATGTATGCATGCATTCATTCATGTATGCATGCATGCATGCATGCATGCATGCATGCATGTATGTATGTATGTATATATGTATGTATGTACGCACTATTTACGTATGTATGTATTTATATTCTCTCTCTCTCTCTCTCTCTCTCTCTCTCTCTCTCTCTCTCTCTCTCTCCCTCTGTGTGTGTGTGTGTGTGTGTGTGTGTGTGTGTGTGTGTGTGTGTGTGTGTGTGTGTGTGTGTGTGTGTGTGTTTTACTAACTCATCTAAAACGCATTTGTTTGTTGTTTCTCTCTTCTATTGATAATTCTTGTTTCATTTTGTTTACAGCCTATTTCGTTCGTGCAGCACAGATATACTTCAGATACCAGCACGGCACACCACACTGACACACCATCACACTCAAAAAATCACACTCACCTGAGAAAACCTGAAGGATGCCAGAGAAGATAAAGACGGCCGTTTTCTTGAAGCAGAAAAAAAGCAGAAGAGCAGCGACGACGATAAGCATCAACAGAGAGGAAACGCCGACGAAGAAAGTACAGGCACGGAACGCATCGGTGAGAATGGTATCAAAATCAGTGAAGCTGCCGGAACACACATACGTTTCTTTATTGGAATCGGGGTAGCAGTACTGAAAGACTCCCAGATGACCGTAGCCTGGGCTGGTTTTTGTGTCACCGATCCACTGAGGTTGAACGAAAGTGACGATGTTGAGAATACACCAAATAATGGAGAGGAGACCCCATAACACTGCCACGGCCCGATACTCTCGCATATAGCGAAAATGGTAAGCTTTGGCTGTGTCTGGGTTGAATTTAGGATCCATGATAGTTGAACTGTTAAGTCCCTCTCACACACACACGTTTCGATGGTTTGGTCCTACCTGGAAGCTCGGGATGTCTAGCACTGCCTCAGATCTCCACACCCCCTTTAGCTAAAGATGGCAGTCAACAGTTGTTGAAAACACGAAAGGGTGAGGTCGTGTTGAAGCCGGGCCTGCCCCTGCCGTTACTCAAGCATATTTCCTTTAGAACAAATTTAGACCAACAATACCTGAAAGTCTGCCCACAAGAGCCAAAACTTGTCAGGCAGGTTTCTGATCTCGGCTTCTACGGTAGCCAAGCCCTCGTGTTGACAAACCACGTGAATTCTCGCTATTTTTAGACGACGTCTCATGAATATTCTAGTGACCTCGAGGGTTCGTGAAAGCTCGTGTCGATTGGTTCATGAAACTGAAGTGGCGGGAAAAGAAACGATGATCGACTGACTTTTGCAGACTGTACAGGTGATCACAGGTTTCTAGTACATTTTACGAAAAGTAATGATTTGGTCGATGGAGCATGTTTTGCCTGAAAAAATAGTGCATGCTTGTGATTCAACTGATTGCTTGAAGAGTTCTTAAAAGTCAATGGAAGCATCGTCTTGTCTAATAGAAATGTCACTTCCGGTAGACTACATAGCCGAGTCGCACATGTTTCAGTTTCAGTTTCTCAAGCTGATGTCTCCGCGCTCGGAACGAATTCCACGTGCACTAACGTCACAGGTACCATGTGTATGATCATGGCATAAGCCTTAAGCCTGCACATAAACCCATGAGCTGGCCAGGCCCTGAGGCCCTGCCTAGACTGTTTTACCTAGTCTATATATAATTTTATACTGGTATTTTATCAGCCTACCGCTGGAATAATCTTGGTACATGTAAATGACATGTGTATCTGTGTATCTTACCTTCAAAAAAAGGAACATATATATAAAGTAAATTAATAAATGATTAAAGGTCTAAATCACAACACAACTAGCTATTCCGTATTTGTAAACTCGTCTCACATGACAGTCATTGCATCTGAGCTGGACATCTTTTAACACAGGCCTACCAATATAATAATTATAACCCATCCGTTTCCTCATTTTGTGAGCTTGCTTTTCATTTTGAACAAACAGGCAAATGAGATAGGGTGGTAAAGTTTACATTAGCCTGAACACAGCACACCGCAAAAGTGTGGAGTTTGCCTTAGATTCATCAGACTCAGACAGTTCCATATGTGCTCCACCCAAATCTGTCAGCATTTGGCTGGCAGACACTCCCAGGGCCTGCGCAAAACTTTATGCCCAGCAAGGTCTTAAAATGGGGAGAAGGGAATGAACCTATGAAACACAAAGCTGACACCACCAGAATAATGGAATTGTTAAAATGGACATTGAACAGGTCAATTTCAGATATCATGGGTAAGGACTGAACTCAAGTCTCAGATTTTATCAAAAGAACCAACCAGCCCATGTTAAAAGAAAATGTGGCCCATCCAAGTGTTAAACCCACAACCCCAGCATTATGAGTATGACTGTTACTTGAACATCATAGTGGCGCTGTAATAACTGAGCTAACAGGCCTCTGATGGACACTGAAGAAATATTCCAAAACATATTTCATTATTTGTCTTAGTTTTTATGAGAGTTAATGTCAGCACAGGTTTTACTTACTTATTCATCCTGAATCATTGTCATGGTCATAATGATCGGTTAGGCTGAATATATTAGATAACACACACACACACACACACACACACACACACACACACATGCAGTGATGCACGCACAGAATGAAATGGATCAAAGAAGCTGAAATGATTATGGAATTAAAAATGGTTTTGGCTCTGCTTAGACATTTGAATTTTATGGAAACATTTTGCAAATCTTATTTGTGTAACAAATTCACAGGCAATGATGCATATTCTTCTGCAATCATGCTTCACACACCCTGCAACTCTATTCTTCCAATTACAGTTTTAAAATACTGTCAACTAAAAAGAAATGCAAAAGGAAAAGATAAACATCTAGATAGTAAGCAAAACAGAGCCAAACATTGAAACAAACATAATACAGAACAGAATAATAACTAAATTGATGTATAAAAAGGATGTTTAAAAAAAGTATTTGTTACTTGGCAGTTATTGACATAACACAAAACAAAATAATGAAAAAATTAAATTATTAATGTACGAAAAGGATGTTTTAAAAAAAGTATTTGTTACTAGGCAGTTATTGTTGTTTCAGTGTTTGTTAATATACATAATACTTTCCTGATTTGATTTTGTTTTATTTTATTAAGTGGCGTTTCTTTTTTGGTTTGTTGGTTGTTTTGCTTTGGTTGTTTGATTGTTGTTTTTTTCGTTTTGATGTCGTCATTGTTCTTTGTTCATTTGCCTGTTTTCTTCCAGCAAAAAGAAACTGAAATTTTGTTGAAATTTTTTTTTATCATAGATAAAGGATGGATTCTAAGAAGTCTACAACAGAAGTGTATAACTGGAATCACGACTCTTCACTGCTGAAACAGCTGCGTCAGCAAGTGATATGCAGGGACTCCCAGCTCAACCTTCTGCTGTCACTCTTTGGAGAAGTAATCAAAGCAACAATTCTTGCTTTTGTTTGATTTTTTTCCCTTCTCATGGCATATTGTACTACTTTTGTAGCATATTAGAATGTTAATTGTAGAGACTGTGATGTGTGCTTGAATGTATTTGTTGTATGTATTTATATCACCCTCCAGGTGAAATACATCAGTGTCTGTGATTATTTGGTTTTGTGTGTGTGTGTGTGCATGCACATGTGTGTGAGCATTCATTCTGAACAGTGCTTTTTTCTCTGATGTTTATGTACTCATTCTTTTGCCCACATCATGCTGATGTCATGTTGCTGCACACTCTTCATACACTGTCTTCTGTGGGTGTGTATACTGGTGTTTTTTTGTTTCCATGATAATGCTGACACTACTCTATAGGATCTTAAAAATATGTATTTGTTGTTTCGCATGTGTGTAGATATGATGGGCACACATGTTGTAGTAGGTGTGCACGTTTCCCTTTGAGGGGTGCTGGGGGCTCTTTCAGTTTGAACAGCATACGCACTTTTGGGTAATTCTGTGCTAGAACTTTTTTCTGTCACTCTTTGTTTCTGACCTGCACTTTTGCTTTCTGTCAGTCTCTTCTTTTTTTATTTTTGATCCTGTTGGTTCATTCGCCTTTATGTTGTCTATAGAGACTTACATATTGTCTGTTAGTTAGGTTGATAATTGAGTCTTTTTCTTCTTCTGATAATTGTGTGCACACACACATCCATTGCATTTTTAACTCTAAGGGAGGGTGAACTTCTTAGTGACTATTTTAGGTATGCAGGCCAGTTTTTATGTGTTTTTATGTACTTAGTTATGTTTGTGCATTTTTATTCAGGTTTGTTTTTTTGATCCCCTTGGTGAGAAATTTGAAATAACCAACACCAAGGGCATATTCTTAGATTATTTGTTACGTGTAATTGCATTTTTTCCAGATTTCTTTTTCATAAGGTCATCAGTGTGTGTGTGTGTTGTTGTTGTTGTTGTTTATGATGGATTTGAACAGACAGCTCGGCTTTAGACACTCATCATCATCATCAGGTGCCTTGCCACATGGCGTTGGCGATTATGGACTTCCATCTGTCTCTATCTCTTGTTGCTTCAAGCATCTCTTCAACCCTCCTTGTCTTCAGCCACTCTGCAAGTCCGTCTAGTATCTTCTCCCTGGGTCTACCCGGTGCTCTCCTTCCCTCCAGCTTTCCCGTCTTTAGACACTAATAACAATAATAAAGTGTGCACGTTAGTTGACTAGATTAGAAAATAATCCTATCATTTATCCATTTACCCAGGCTGGTTCGAAGTAAGACCTGACTGAAGGTATGATGTCTTACCCATTTGGTTATCAGACCCATCATATCATTGTCAGATTTAGACAACAGTATTATGAACCGGACAATAGTTACACAGGAAAATGACATCAAAATGTTTATGAAATAGATTTGCTGGAACTAGCATGTAGATGAGTTTTAGCATTATGTACAGAAATTTGTCAGATATAAAAACAAATAAATGAATAGATAATACAAAGTCATGCAAAAGTATCAAGACTAATTACCAATTTGATGGTCAGATTCTGATCTTACTTGATTTCTTATCTTCGATGGATGAGTTTTACAAAATAATACAGACAAAAAAGTATCAAGACTAATGATATTATGTTCAATGATGAGATTGTAGCTATCATATTTGACTTGTCTCTGTGAGAGATAATACTCTTTATCTTTGTGAGAGATAACAGGGTCCTTCTGGAACTTTATCTTTGTGAGAGATAACAGGGTCCTTCTGGAACTTTATCTTTGTGAGAGATAACAGGGTCCTTCTGGAACTTTGTCTTTGTGAGAGATAACAGGGTCCTTCTGGAACTTTATCTTTGTGAGAGATAACAGGGTCCTTCTGGAACTTTGTCTTTGTGAGAGATAACAGGATCCTTCTGGAACTTTATCTTTGTGAGAGATAACAGGGTCCTTCTGGAACTTTATCTTTGTGAGAGATAACAGGGTCCTTCTGGAACTTTATCTTTGTGAGAGAAAATACTCTTTATCTTTGTGAGAGATAACAGGGTCCTTCTGGAACTTTATCTTTGTGAGAGATAACAGGGTCCTTCTGGAACTTTATCTTTGTGAGAGAAGAAACAGGTCCTTCTGGAACTTTATCTTTGTGAGAGATAACAGGGTCCTTCTGGAACTTTACTTTGTGAGAGATAAATAACAGGGTCCTTCTGGAACTTTATCTTTGTGAGAGATAAATAACAGGGTCCTTCTGGAACTTTATCTTTGTGAGAGAAAATACTCTTTATCTTTGTGAGAGATAACAGGGTCCTTCTGGAAATGGAAAATCTCTTTTCAAGATAGTTTGGAAATAACATTTTCTTTTCAATGATGGAAATGCTCTTCTACATGTTGAATATAATCATACATGTTGACATTTCAGAGAGTCACATGACACCCGCCGCATCTTCATATATGGTCATACAGCAACAGGGAAAGGTTTCATTACTGAGAGTTTGCTGACAACTCTGCAGGTCAGTATTTTTTTGTTTTGGTTTTTCGGGGTAGGTGGAAATGGGAGGCGGGGGGTGTACTTTTGGTAGAGGCTCTTGATCTTAGTTCTGTTTCATTGATCTTTTAATCTGTGTTACATTGTCATGAATTGGGGCTATTTCTTCTGTTTTATTTAACCTTTGACTCCCAACTGTCCACGGCATCTGCATTGTCAGCCACGCTAGCAAGCAAACTTAAACCTTGGACTCCTCACCCTACCCACCAGCATCCTGCATTGTCAGCCACACTAGCAAAGCAAAATCTTAACCCTTGGACTCCCTTACCCTATCCACCAGCCTCCTGCAGGAAGTCCAAGGGTTAAATTTTTGCAGTTGGTGGATAGGGTGTGGGAGTCAAAGGGTTAAGTAATGTGTGTCCGTGTGCACTTATTTTTCAATCTGTGAAAATGTCTTCAGATACATATGTATTGAGTATGGTGTTGTGTGTGGTACATGTGTATGAATCTTCTGATGTGTATCAGCCAACTCCTACGATATTTGTAATGTTATGTATTTTCTTGTGAGAAACCAGACATAGCATGTATGTCTTACGAGTGTGTGTGCATACTTATGCACTTGACATATGTTTTTGAGCAAAAGTTTACGAGTGTGCGTGCGCATCTTTTGGGTTGGTGAGTATGTGTGTGCAGTTGCATGCATGTATGTAAGCATGTATGTGTACATGCAAGTGTGTGCAGGCGTGCATGCATGTGTGTATACACACCTGTGTTTCATATGTATGTTTACTTCTTTCCATGTAGCTTCCCAGTGTATGGATTAACTGCATCGAGTGCTACAGTTCACGTTACCTGTATGAACACATCCTGAACAACCTCCCTTTGAGCAGGGAGAAAGAAAAAGTTAAACCAGTTACCACCACATGTGATAACATGAACGACTTTGTGCGACATCTGAAGTCACAAGTGGAAGGCTGCAGTCTCCAGAATGAGACTCTGTACATTGTAAGTCAAGGAGTTAACAAACGGAAATACATTATTTGTTGATGGTACCAGTGGAAATGAGTTGTAATGTTATTTGTTGATGGTACCAGTGGAAATGAGTTGTAATGTAAAATAAAGAAAAGAAAAACAAAGGAAATAGTGTCCACAATGTTAAGTTTAACGCGAGTTTTTGTATTGGGACCTGATCTATAGAAATTAGAAATTAAATCAGTTTAAACTCTTGACTTATTGCATATAAGAGTTTGCTGTCTCTGTCAGTTGCAAGCTGCAGCAAGTAGTTCTTAACTTTGCTTTTGCCAGTTGATTTCATTATTCTGTGCAAGAAATTTCCTCTTGTCTGTTGTTCTCTTTGTTTCTGCCTTGCTCCTTTGCTTTCTGTCATCTCTTCCTATCATTGTCTGCCTTGTTGGTCCATTCACCTGTATATGTGGTATAAAGCCTTACATAATTTCTCTTAGGATTGATAATTAGGTACATGTATTAAGTGCATTTTTGGCTCTAAGAAAATGTGATGTGCAGAAGCAGTTAAGGTGATTTAGGCCTGTTTTTATATATGTTTTAGTGTCCTCAGTTATGTTTGAATTTGTATTCAGTTTTTTGTTAAATCCTCTGTGTGATAAATTGGTCGGAATGGCCAGTGCCAGGGGCATATCTTATTATGTGCGCGAATGCATTCATATATGTACTTAATTTTCTTTTCCTGTTGTTTTTGTTGTTGTTTTTTTTCTGTTGAAGTATTGTGTAAAGTTTGAGATGGTTATAGCCCATATGTGACACTGCTATTGGTGGAGCTTTAAACAAAAAGAACAGTAACACTAACCAGCCTTCTGCTAGGATGCTTCAAAGGTTAGAGTACCATGCTGGCAACACAGAACACAGGGGTTGTGGGTTCTACCCCCTAGGGGGGCCTAGCGCCTATGCACACGCATAGTTTCACTCACACAGTAACATGAATCATTCCCCCTGATTTTGTTGTTGTTTAACACAGGAAGGTGCAATTGTGCTGCTATAAAAATTGTCATGTAATATTATGTATTACAGCTCACATGGGGGACAGCCCTTGTGTTACAAGTGTGGCATCAGTGCAAATGGAATTCATTCTGATTGTGGAAATGCCATTGTAAAAAACTGAAACAGAAACTGTTGACTATTGAGGAGTTTTCTGAGCTTACTGTTTTTGTACTTTGTATCTGCTTCTATGCTAGCTGAATGGGTAGCGCAAACTGTGTTAGATTTGAGAAGTACAACATGGGAGATAATTCTCAAGAGTTATGTCCTTTGATTAATGTTGACTATTTGTTATTGTAAGACAGTGTTTATTAAGTTCTCAGAATGTCTATTTCACATTTATAAACTGATTTTTTTTCCTGATTTTTTATCATAATACTGAACAGATGTGGGTGGTTTTCAGGTCTGATTTTTTTCCTTGTTTTTTATCATAATACTGAACAGATGTGGGTGGTTTTCAGATCTGATTTTTTTTCCTTATTTTTTATCATAATACTGAACAGATGTGTGTGGTTTTCAGGTCCTGGACAAAGCAGAACGATTACGTGACATGGATGTCAACATCTTGCCTGCTTTCCTTAGACTTCAAGAATTGGTATTGACATATAAATTGTCTGTGTGTGCATGCACTTGTGCATGTGTATTGTGTGTCATTGTTTTTTTGTATGTCTTTTCTTTAAATGAGAGCTTTATTAAAAGTTTAAATTTGTCCGTTTAGCTGGTTGATGTAAATTGAATGTAATATGTATGTCTTCATATATTTTTTTGTTGTTGGTATTTTTCAAAACATAGTGTCCTTGAACTGTTTGGTGGTTATTCATGGTTACACTATAGGTTATTTTGGATTCTGTGCAAATAGTATAATTAATTTATATTCTGTTGTACAATTCTTTGCATTTGAAACAGTAGAGCCTTCTCTAAAGAGGGAGGGTGGATGAAATAGTTACTTTAAAAGAATTTTTTTGTTTATAAACTGAACTAAATACATGTACTCATATATTGCCCCTATTTTAGTTCTCTAGGTCTTGACTGTATTCAGTCAGAGTTTGCACCATTCTGGTAAATCTGTAAAAAAGAAAAAACTGGGTTCCTCAGTTTCTCTCTCTGTGTGTGTGTGTGTGTGTGTGTGTGTGTGTGTGTGTGTGTGTGTGTGTGTGTGTGTGTGTGTGTGTGTGTGTTGTAGACCAAGCTGAACATCTGCACCATACTGCTAAGTGACATTCTGTGGGAGAAGTTTCGTTTTGGAACTGGCTTTTGTGAGCCTTTCACCATCTATCTGCCTGACTTCAGCCAAGGTTGGTGGTGACGTTGACTGTAGTGGTTATAATGACAGTGAGAACGATAAGTGAAGTCAGTCACAGTGTTATTTATTTATTCATCCATTTGTATTTGTTAATTTTAACATCTTATTTTAAAAGGTTGTGATGCTTTATTATTATATACATTTCACACATTTGCTTGGGCTAAAAAATGTCCCTGTGGTGGGGATGTCAGGGTTTCTTTAAGCATAAATAGTATACCCACCTTTTGGAAAATCTGTGCTAGAAATTTCGTCTTTTCTGTCACTCGCTTTGTTTCTGCCTTCCTCCTTTTCTTTCTGTTATCTCCCCCTATCATTTTCTGCCTGGCTGGTCCATTCACCTGTATGTGTTCTATAAAGTCTTACATACTTTCTGATAGGATTGATAATTGGATACATGTATTGACTGCATGTTTGGTTCTAAGGAGATATGTTGTGCAGGAGCAATATTAGGTAATTTAGGCCATTTTTATATATGCTTTAGTATCCTAAGTTGTGTTCATATTTGTATTGAGGTTTATTTTGAGAAATCCTTTGGTGATGAATTGGATGGAATTCAACTCCAGGGGCATATTCTTAGATTGTGTACACGCATATAATTATGTATGTGTAACTTCATTTTCTTTTCCAGTTTTTTTGTTTTGTTTTGTTTTTTTTACAACCAGATGTTGAGTACGTTTTGAAATGGTTATGGCCCTGGTATGGCTTTTGCAGTCGGCCAGGCTTTTTAGAATAAAAATTACATGTCATTTGGTAATGTGTCAGTGTAGAACAGTGTGTGTTTTTGAAAGAAATACTTTGCATGGTTTTTTAGACATCATTTAGATTTTAAATACAATCCTTATTGTTGATGTTTGGCATACTTCTTCGGGATTCACAGTTTTGAAGACTTTATCTTAAAGATTTCTTAATCTATATTTTGCATTGTCTGCATGCTAAGTATTGGTTACAGACACGGACATTATTATCCGCAGAGGAATACAACAAACGAGAGAGTGTGTTGTTGTTTCTTCTTCTTCTTCTTCTTCTTCTTCTTCTTCTTCTTCTTGGTGATTTGTTCTTCTTGTTGTGTCCCCTTGCTTCTTGAAAAGTCATTGGGATGCCACACTGAAGAACTTTCACCAGGTTCCTTCAGCTCTGTCACTTTTGTGCCAAAGTCTGAAAAGTCATTGGGATGCCACACTGAAGAACTTTCACCAGGTTCCTTCAGCTCTGTCACTTTTGTGCCAAAGTCTGAAAAGTCATTGGGATGCCACACTGAAGAACTTTCACAAGATTCCTTCAGCTCTGTCGCTTTTGTGCCAAAGTCTGCAGATGATTTCTCTGTCCAGTCCGTAGTGTTGTCTGTCCATTTTTTCTGGTTTCCCCTCCGTCGTCCTGTCTCAACAGTTCTGTAGAGGATTGATTTAGCGAGGTGTTCGATCTTATTACATGGCCATACCAATGAAGTTTTCTTGACTTGACTGAAGTCAGTAGATCTTCCTGTGGTTCAGTGTGCTGTTTGATGGTTTAGTGGACTTGTTCTCATGTTTAATGTCTTGCAATAATACTTCATTTCCATGGGTTGGATTCATCTTTCCAAATCCAATGTGAGGGTCCATGTCTTGCATGGATATAGGAAGATGGAATCTACATGAGCATAAGGACCTGATCTTGTGTTTTATTGAGCTGTTCTTGTCCTTCCATACAGGTTTTATTCTGGACAGGCCTGATGTTGTCTTTCTGCCCTCTAAAGGATTTCTGGTTTAGATCCCTCATTATAGCTGTTTATGTGATCTTATACTAATTAGTTACATTTCACAGTTGAATTTAAAGATCTTCAGATGCTAGTGTGCGTTGGATTTCACCAGTTATTTTTCCATCAGCGAGTGTAATTTATCATGTTGATTATAACATTATCAGTTATTTTCCACAGGTGAAGTGAAGATATCCTGATAATGATAGTGCGGTCTAATCACTTGTTTTTGAAATTTCACAAACTAGGGATGGGTCATGGGTTTGTGCCGATAACTGTATCTCCTGGAATGTTTTCCTAAAAAATTAACTGAATATTCAGGAATTATCACGCATGTAGATAGTCAAATCTTATCCCATGTTTTCTGCAGATGAACTGAAGAAGATCATGTTAATGGATTGCCCGGCAGACCAGTCAAAGGATGTGTACATGAACTACCTTAACCTTTTCCTGTCTGTCTTTTACCATGTCTGTCGGGACTTGAGGGAACTCAGACATATGGTAAGGAAACACTTTAAACATCATTTTACTTCTCTTGTTTAGGCCATGGGATGAAAACAGTGCAAGAATGAAATTGTGCGTTTTCTTTGTGTGTGCGTGTGTGAGAGTGTGTGTGTGTGTGTGTGTGCACATGTGTTTATGTCTCTCTGTGTGTTTGCGTGTATGTGTGTGCGCGCGCACGCCACACTTGCATGTGTGCATATGCAGGCACTGTGTATAGTGAAACATAAATAAATCTGAACAAACCTGAGGACAAAAAAATATACTAATTGAAATGAAAATTGTCTTATTGATTTAATGACTTCTTGTTTCATTGCAGGCATTGCTGAATTTTCCAAAATATGTGGAACCTTTGAAGAAGAAAGAGGGTATGCATATACAGTTTGGTATTTGTTTGTTGTAGTGTAGACAGACAGTCGGCAGGGACATACTTTCTGGAAATGAATGAAAATCATTGCAGTATGTAAAATTTTTACTCAGTGACAGAGATTAATGTAATTTTGGTCTGTTAATGAAAGCATAACAGTGATAAGGTTTGTCTTGAATCATCTTGGACTAAAGATTGTTGAACTCTTTCGATATCATAATTAACTTCATCTCCACTACCGTCCACTGGACTAAAGATTGTTTAACTCTTTCGGCACCGTTACTGACTTTAGTCTCCATTACCGTCCACTGCCCCAGGTTACTTTGATTGACACTGATGGTCATGTTTTTTACAATAACAATGTTCCCTCCAGCAGCTGACTTTTCCACTTGATTGTTGATCATCCAGTCGACCAAATTGAGGTTGGTATAACCAACTGTTATTTTGACATGGACTGAATGACTTGCTTGGTCAAACATTGACTGAAAAGTATTCAGCACTGAGGGGTGTTTTTCATTCAGAAACTTGGCGGTTAAATAGTTAATAACATGAGGCTTTTAATAACATGAAGCTTCTTACGTAGATAAGAAGAAATAGAATTGAAATGGTAGTAATTTCAGCCTTTGATTATTTTTGAGTATTGATGTAAAAACAGCTTAAACATTGTTGGAGTCTGTCAGTACATTGAGAATTAAGTAAATGTTTTGTCTTGCGAGTACGACAGGTTGTGTAATTTATTTGTTGTTTTCTGCTTTCAGTAACAGAAAATGACAGTGGGAAGTTGTGGCGAAACATTGAGCCTCACCTGAAGAAAGCTTTGCACACAGTCTACCTCAGAGAGATATCTAGGTGGGTGCTGCAGACATCACCTTCACGTTCACCATCAGTGTTCGTGTAATTAAACTGCAATCAGGTGTCCAGATGATTGTTCCATAAATCATTCATGCTAACTCATATGTCATGACAGTGAGTTGTAGACGCTTGGTGATGATTGTTCCTAAATCATCAACGCCAACTCATATGTCATGACAGTGAGTTACAGACACTTGGTGATGATTGTTCCATAAATCATTCACGCTAACTCATATGTCATGACAGTGAGTTACATACGCTTGGTGATGATTGTTCCATAAATCATTCATGTTAACTCATATGTCATGACAGTGAGTTACAGACGCTTGGTGATGATTGTTCCATAAATCATTCACGCTAACTCATATGTCATGACAGTGAGTTACAGATGCTTGGTGATGATTGTTCCATAAATCATTCATGCTAACTCATATGTCATGACAGTGAGTTACAGACGCTTGGTGATGATTGTTCCTAAATCATCAATGCCAACACATATGTCGTGACAGTGAGTTGCAGAGGCTTGGTGATAATTATTCCATAAATCATTCACGCTATTTCATATGACATGACAGTGAGTTGCAGACATTTGGTGATGATTATTCCATAAATCATTCACACTAACTCATATGTCATGACAGTAAGTTACAGACACTTGGTGATGATTGTTCCATAAATCATTCACGCTATTTCATATGACATGACAGTGAGTTACAGACACTTGGTGATGATTGTTCCATAAATCATTCACACTAACTCATACGACATGACAGTGAGTTGCAGACACTTGGTGATGATTGTTCCATAAATCATTCACACTAACTCATATGACATGACAGTGAGTTACAGACACTTGGTGATGATTGTTCCATAAATCATTCACACTAACTCATATATCATGACAGTGAGTTACAGACACTTGGTGATAATTGTTCCATAAGTCATTCACACTAACTCATATGTCATGACAGTGAGTTACAGACACTTGGTGATGATTGTTCCATAAGTCATTCACACTAACTCATATGTCATGACAGTGAGTTGTAGACGCTTGGTGATGATTGTTCCATAAATCATTCACGCTAACTCATATGACATGACAGTGAGTTACAGACACTTGGTGATGATTGTTCCATAAATCATTCACACTAACTCATATGACATGACAGTGAGTTACAGACACTTGGTGATGATTGTTCCATAAGTCATTCACACTAACTCATATGTCATGACAATGAGTTGTAGACGCTTGGTGATGATTGTTCAATAAGTCATTCACGCTAACTCATATGTCATGACAATGAGTTGTAGACGCTTGGTGATGATTGTTCCATAAATCATTCACGCTAACTCATATGACATGACAGTGAGTTGCAGACACTTGGTGATGATTGTTCCATAAATCATTCACGCTAACTCATATGTCATGACAATGAGTTGTAGACGCTTGGTGATGATTGTTCCATAAGTCATTCACGCTAACTCATATGACATGACAATGAGTTGCAGACACTTGGTGATGATTGTTCCATAAGTCATTCACACTAACTCATATGACATGACAATGAGTTGCAGACACTTGGTGATGATTGTTCCATAAATCATTCACGCTAACTCATATGTCATGACAATGAGTTGCAGACACTTGGTGATGATTGTTCCATAAGTCATTCACGCTAACTCATATGACATGACAGTGAGTTGCAGACACTTGGTGATGATTGTTCCATAAATCATTCACACTAACTCATATGACATGACAGTAAGTTACAGACACTTGGTGATGATTGTTCCATAAATCATTCACACTAACTCATATGACATGACAGTAAGTTACAGACACTTGGCGATAATTGTTCCATAAATCATTCACGCTAACTCATATGTCATGACAGTGAGTTACAGACGCTTGGTGATGATTGTTCCATAAATCATTCACGCTAACTCATATGTCATGACAGTGAGTTGCAGACGTTTGGCTAATTAACAATTTTGTTTGCTCATCGTAATTTGGGAATGTGGGCATGAGAGTCAAGTTGGTAAACAGAATTGATAATTGGGTACGTGTGTTAAGTGCATTCTTGGCTCTAAGGAAATGAGATATGCGGAAGCAATTTTACGTGATTTAGGCCTGTTTTTATATGTTTTAGTGTCCTTAGTTATGTTTAAGTTTGTAGTCAGGTATGTTTTTTAAATCCCCTGTGAGACAGTTTGGACAGAGTAGTCAACGCCAGGGGCATCTCCTTAGATTTTGTGCGCAAATGCATTGATCTGTGTACTTAAGTTTCTTGTCGTTTGTTTTTTCCCCCTGTTGGAAATAATGTGTATGTTTTGAAACAGGTATAGCCCTGATATGGCTTCCCCCTGATGGAAGTAATGTGTATGTTTTGAAAAAGGTATAGCCCTGATATGGCTTCCCCCTGATGGAAGTAATGTGTATGTTTTGAAACAGGTATAGCCCTGATATGGCTTCCCCCTGATGGAAGTAATGTGTATGTTTTGAAACAGGTATAGCCCTGATATGGCTTCCCCTTGTTGGAAGTAATGTGTATGTTTTGAAACAGGTATAGCCCTGATATGGCTTCCCCCTGTTGGAAGTAATGTGTATGTTTTGAAACAGGTATAGCCCTGATATGGCTTCCTCCTGTTGGAAGTAATGTGTATGTTTTGAAACAGGTATAGCCCTGATATGGCTCTACGCAGTCGGCTGGGCTCTGAACAAAAAATGACTATAACATTCTCTGTTCAGTGATTGTTCTCCTTTTATAATTTGTAGTGCTTGTCAATATTTCTTCTTGAATTTTGTTTTTCAGAGGCCAGAACTGTTTTTCCATGAAAATTGGTATGGTGTTTCTTTGCAGAGTTTTTTTCCTGCTGAGGCTCTTGTGGGTTTTGTTGTTGTTGTTGTTCTTTGTCTATAATACCTAGCATTCTGAATTCAGTTTTCAGCCCAGATCAGTTGTGATAATATCAGGGTTGATTGTCATAAATCATAAGTTTCATTTAACCCTTTGACTCCCGCACTCTGTCCACCAGCGTCCTGCCCGCAAGGCAAATATTTAACCCTTTGACTCCTAGTGGATAGGGTGAGGGAGTCAAAGGGTTAAGTTTTAGCAGTTGGTGGATAGGGTGCGGGAATCAAAGGGCGAAGCAAGTCAGTTATGTAGGTCGAGTTAGTAATTGGTTGTCTGGCCTCTGAGAGATTTATGCAGTTATTTTTTGGGCTGTTATGTTTCAAAAACAGTGTGCATGTATGTGCATGCACAGGTTTCTGTTGTTTTACATATGAGCTTAAAAATAAGTGGTGCACAACAGATTTATATGAAAACATTGTTACTACTGTTTTCCTCAGTGCACAGTGGGAACAGATGCAGAAGACACATGCAGAAGATGAGGATGGAGCCACCTGCATTCCTTCAGGTGATTAAGTCTTGCGCACATACGCACGCACACTTAAGCACGCATGCGCGCACACACACACACATACACACACACTCACACATACACACACCACACACACACACACACACACACACACACACATTTCCTATGTTTTTCCATCTGTTTTAAGTACTGTATATGTTTAAATAGTAAGGTGGTATGTGATCACATCCTCATGACAAACTATGAAAATGCATTTTGTCGCTTTGAATTGTGCATTCAGCTTGTAAATTTCCATAGAGTGCAATGTAATTGTCTCCTTTTCAAAAACAACAACAACAACAAAGCAAACAGTATCTGCTCAGTCTAACAAGCATATAACTTATACCTGAGCATAGTAATTCAAACTTATAAAAACTATGACATTTCTTAAATTTAATGTTCAATGTTTTTGTGGATAAGATAATTAATTATTCTTTCAGTTATCAAGCTGACAGAGAGCATTAGTGTTTCAATTCATAAATTGTAACAGCTGGCTTGGGCTGGTCTTTCAGTTCCACATTGTTCAGAATGAGTCTTATTGTATTGTGTGTGTGTGTGTGTGTGTGTTCTTTTTATGATGAGTATAAATTAATGTTTATCTTTTCAGTACCAACATCAAGAAACCATGTAGAACTACCATACTACTCCAAGTACCTGTTGGTAGCTGCCTATATCGCCTCCTACAACCCTGTTGTTTCAGACAAACGGTTTTTTTTGTAAGGTGAGTGAGCGTTCAGGTGCAATCATTCTTTATTTTCTGAGCTGATGTAATGATGAGAACAAAAACTAATACAGAATTGATAATATTATAATGCATAAATGCCAAGATCAGTTGCTAAAGTATAGCAGTCTGTAATGTTGATGAATGTACTACATCTCATGGTAATAAATATTACAACAATGTAACTCTATTGGAATAAGCTCCTTTGCAAACAGATGGCCATTTCTTTAATTTTCTTCAAATATTTCCCCAAATTGTGTCTTTCCTGCTTGTGAACATTGTGTATGTGTGTGTGTGTGTGCACGCTTGTGCATTTATGTGAATGTGCATGTGCACACATACAGAGAATACAGCCTACAAAATATATAGTGCACATCTACAGAGGATACAGCCTACAAAATATATAGTGCACACCTACAGAGGATACAGCCTACAAAATATATAGTGCACACCTACAGAGGATACAGCCTACAAAATATATAGTGCACATCTACAGAGGATACAGCCTACAAAATATATAGTGCACACTACAGAGGATACAGCCTACAAAATATATAGTGCACACCTACAGAGGATACAGCCTACAAAATATATAGTGCACACCTCAAGATACAGCTACAAAATATATAGTGCACACCTACAGAGGATACAGCCTACAAAATATATAGTGCACATCTACAGAATACAGCTACAATAATAGTGCACCTACAGAGGATACAGCCTACAAAATTAGTCAACCTAAATACAGCCTACTATATATGTCACACCTACAGAGAATACAGCCTACAATTAATTCCACCTAAAGAATAAGCCTACTAAATTATGTCACACCTACAGAGAATACAGCCTACAAAAATATAAGTCACATCTACAGAATACAGCCTACAATATAGTGCACACTGCAGAGATACAGCCTACAAATATATAGTGACTCTACAAAATACAGCCTACAAAAGTATGTGCACACTACAGAGAATACAGCCTACAAAATATATAGTGCACACCTACAAAAATACAGCCTCAAATTATGATGTGGTTCAGGAAACTACCACTGTCCAAAATGTATGTCTTTATTAAAACAGAACATGATATTTTGATACTCTGATGCCTTCTCTTGTGATATTGAAGTGTGATACTTTTACAGAAGAGTGGCAAGATCAGCAAGCGGTCAAACTATGAAAAAACGTGAGAGGGTAAGTCGTCATTTTCATTTGCAGTATCTTTAAGTTTGAACAGTGTCGTAATCATTACTCAGCTGTGTTTCGCATTGAGTTAATTTTGAATTACTATATCTTGAAAATGAATTGTGATTTAATCGTTACTCTGGTATGTTTCACATTGAAATGAATAATCATATCTTGAAAATATACATTATGTTGTTAATTCTTATTCCAATGTTTCACATTGAGTTTGTTTTAACACTGACATCAGCTAGCATCAGAATTGTAACAACAGTTTCCATTGTGAATCAGGGCTGCAGTCATCTTCTCCCCCCCCGTGTATATGCTTGTTTACATATAAAAGTGGATTTATCTGTAGAATTTTGACAGCAACACCACCTTTGTTTGCTATCGGTGATTTAACCCTTTGACTCCCCCCACCCTGTCCACCACCATCCTGCATTGTCAACCATGCTAGCAAAGCAAAAAACTGAACCCTTTGACTCCCTATCGCCCTACCTTGAATAGGGTGAGGGAGTCAAAGGTTAAGTTTTTGTAGTTTGATCAGGTGCGAAGTCAGTTAAATTAGCAATTGCTGATCAAGTTAAGTTTTGTAGTTGTTTGATCAGGTGCAGAAGTCAAAGGTTAAATGTATGCAGTTGCATGCTGTGCTGGAAACACTTTGTTGTCTCTGAAAGATTGGCACTTGGATTACCACTCAGGGTATAGTAGGGAAAATGGAGAAACAGCAGTTGACTTCTGGCGTTAGTCACCAGTCCGTGTTTATTCCTTTTTCATGAGTTTAGATAATTTGATCTTGAGATTCAGCTAGTCACTAGTTGTAAATAACAGATCAGTTAAAAAAAATTCAAAGCCTAATCAATGAATTAGCTTCAAGCGAGTTTTTAGTTGAGCTGTTCCTATTTGTTTGTGTCTGATAAGAATATTATTTCATTTACTGAAGAACTGTTACATATGCAGAAACTAGTCTTTTGTCATTTTTGTTTAAAGCCCAGCCGACTGTGTAGGGCCATATCAGGGTTATAAGAATTCAGTCTTCAAGAGGAAAAGAAAATTAAGTACACATATCAATGCATTTGCGCACATAATCAAGGAAATGCCACTCTGTCAATTTATCGAACAGAAGATTTTAAAAAAACATACCTGAATACAAAATTAAACATAACTAAGGACATAAAACATATCTAAAAACGGGCTTAAATTACTTGAAATTGCTTCTGGGTATCTCATTTCCCTAGAGCCAAAAATGCACTTAATACATGTACCCAATTATCAATCCTAAGAGAAGGTATGTAAAACTTTATTGAACACATACAGGTGAATAGACCAGCAAGGCAGAAAATGATAGGAAGAAATGAAAGAAACAAAGAAAGAAATGAAAGAAAGCAAAGGAACAAGGCAGAAACAAAGAGAGTGATAGAAAAAAAGGAAATTTCTAGCACAGAATTTCCAGGTGGGGATACTGTTTATACTGAAAGAGCCCCCGGCACACGCATGGGGGTAAAAAGGTAATCAATTCGTGAATTTGCCAGACGTAATCAGATACATTATGTGCATTATGATCAAGCTATAAACCATTTCCCTGTTGGTGGTACTTTGAAAGTGTGGGTGCTAAGAGGATTTATGTACTTTGAAAGTGTGGGTACTAAGAGGATTTAACCAAATCATTAATTTTCCAGGCTTCCAACCATTTGCTGGGTCCTAAACCTTTCCCTATGGATCGTCTGCTTGCCATTTTCTACTCCATTGTGGAAGAGAAGATTGCTCCTTCTGCCATGATCTTCTCTCAGGTGAGGATTTGCTTTCCTGTAAAATTTGTTCAGAATGATATGGGATGTTGTATTTACACTATGCACCAGCAAGGACATTTGTACATTTCTTGATTAACCTCTTGCAAAATTTGATTACATGTATAACCTGTTGTAAAGTCTAAGTCTGAGTGGGCATGATGTCAGCATGTTTCAGCAAGGACTTGATAATGTTTAAAAAGGCAAATTAAAAAAAATTGGGTCAGGCCTTTTTGTCCTGACAATGAATTGTGTGTTTAAAATCAGTTTAGAGCTTAAAACAGTGAAATAAAATGGAATATCAACAATGAAGCATTAGAGAAATTCTGTTGTAGTTACTTTTTCCCTTAGTTTTGAATGTTTATGTCCTTTTTATCCTTGCCGTTGGCTGAAAATTAGCGTCTTTTTTATGAATTGGAAGACTCCTCCTTGATCTATTTTCATGTGTGTCTGGTTAAATAATTAAGATGTAAACAAACAGTAAATGTTATGACTGGATGTGAATGCTTCATTGTGCTCATTAATTGCAGTGTTGGCAGCCTGTGTGGTATTAGTACAGTTTATTGACATGTCGACTGCTGTATGGTGATTGTATTGTGTGTAGATACATGTTTAGTGCTGTATGGTGACGTATTGTGTGTAGATACATGTTTAGTGCTGTATGGTGATGTATTGTGTGTAGATACATGTTTAGTGCTGTATGGTGATTGTATTGTGTGTAGATACATGTTTAGTGCTGTATGGTGATTGTATTGTGTGTAGATACATGTTTAGTGCTGTATGGTGATTGTATTGTGTGTAGATACATGTTTAGTGCTGTATGGTGATTGTATTGTGTGTAGATACATGTTTAGTGCTGTATGGTGACGTATTGTGTGTAGATACATGTTTAGTGCTGTATGGTGATTGTATTGTGTGTAGATACATGTTTAGTGCTGTATGGTGATTGTATTGTGTGTAGATACATGTTTAGTGCTGTATGGTGATTGTATTGTGCGTAGATACATGTTTAGTGCTGTATGGTGATTGTATTGTGTGTAGATACATGTTTAGTGCTGTATGGTGTTGTATTGTGTGTAGATACATGTTTAGTGCTGTATGGTGATTGTATTGTGTGTAGATACATGTTTAGTGCTGTATGGTGATTGTATTGTGTGTAGATACATGTTTAGTGCTGTATGGTGACGTATTGTGTGTAGATACATGTTTAGTGCTGTATGGTGATTGTATTGTGTGTAGATACATGTTTAGTGCTGTATGGTGATTGTATTGTGTGTAGATACATGTTTAGTGCTGTATGGTGATTGTATTGTGTGTAGATACATGTTTAGTGCTGTATGGTGATTGTATTGTGTGTAGATACATGTTTAGTGCTGTATGGTGATTGTATTGTGCGTAGATACATGTTTAGTGCTGTATGGTGATGTATTGTGTGTAGATACATGTTTAGTGCTGTATGGTGATGTATTGTGTGTAGATACATGTTTAGTGCTGTATGGTGATGTATTGTGTGTAGATACATGTTTTGTGCTATATGGTGATTGTATTGTGTGTAGATACATGTTTAGTGCTGTATGGTGATGTATTGTGTGTAGATACATGTTTAGTGCTGTATGGTGATTGTATTGTGTGTAGATACATGTTTAGTGCTGTATGGTGATTGTATTGTGTGTAGATACATGTTTAGTGCTGTATGGTGTTGTATTGTGTGTAGATACATGTTTAGTGCTGTATGGTGTTGTATTGTGTGTAGATACATGTTTAGTGCTGTATGGTGATGTATTGTGTGTAGATACATGTTTAGTGCTGTATGGTGACGTATTGTGCGTAGATACATGGTTAGTGCTGTATGCTGATGTATTGTGTACATACATGTTTAGTGCTGTATGGTGATTGTATTGTGTGTCTGCTTTTAAGCATAGTACATGGACATGTTCAGTACAGTAACATGGTGACTGTGTTATATGCTGTATGTTTGTGTTCAGATCAGCAGTCTTGTGTGTCTTCACTTGCTGGGACAAACATGCAGTGACAGTCAGATTGAGTCACCGCGATACAAGTGTCTGGTCTCCCTTGACTTTATTCGGTCCGTGGCCAAGTAAGTACCTGATCTCTGCAGTCTGTCACTTTGTTAATGTATTGCACCTGTGTGCTGGTACATTTACCTCTGAAGTTTTCAGCACACAACAAACATCCAGGTAGTCTTCAGGCATGGGAATTCTCCTCTGATCCATTGTTTTCAGCAGAAACCACACATTACCTGTCTTTTATTTCAGTCAAAAATTTAACTTTCTGAACCGTTTCCTTATCAGTACCTTCAACTGGGCCTCCCCCCAGGCTGTAATTTTGTCCATCTTTAACCCTTTGACTCCCACACCCTTATCCACCAACTGAAAAACTTAACCCTTTGATTCCCTCACCCTATCCACCAGCTTCCTGCAGGAAGCTGGTGGATAGGGTGAGAGAATCAAAGGGTTGAGTTTTTGCTTTGCTAGCAGGGTTGACAATGCAGGATGCTGGTGGACCAGGTGCGGGAGTCAAAGGGTTAAAGAATGACACCCATTTATAAACTGCAGGCTGCAACAGAGCCTGTGTCCCACACATTTTATACTGTTTGTGATATCACTGCACTAGAGCTTCCTTTATGAACCTGAATTTTAATGTAAGTACATGTGTTCCGCAATGCGTAACATAGCCATGATGCTTAGAATAAATTTGTCCAGTGTGACGTCATAACAAATGATGCAACAATTTCTTGCATGTAATTTCATAGTTAGATCAAAGAATAATTGGGTCAGGTGTATGTAAAGTGTCAATGTACTGTGACAATTCCTTTTGAAGTTATGAGGACAGTCCAACTGTTTTAGATGTCCCTCGTAACTCAAGGGGGTATAGGCACTGGCAGGTTTGCTGTACATTTTGTCCTGGGAGATCAATAAATATTATCTCCACCCTATAGGTGGCAGTATGTAGGCAGATAAAACCCATGACATTCTGATTGGAAGTCCAATAATTACCCGCTTAACCTTACTGCCCATTGATATATCAGGTCTTGATGCAGTTCTCTTTTAACTGAGCCAGTAAGCCTGTGCAAGAATGCTGTTTACCAAGATTTAGTATTATGCTGTGGTTATGAAAACTGAGGTCTTTACTTTGCTGTTTACGTTGTAGTGTTTACTTGAGACATAGTAGCCTTTGTGTGGATTTGATGTGATGTGTGCCCATGACATATTTTGACAGCTTTTTTTTGTCGGTTTCAGGACAATTGGCTTTGATGTGATGAGGTACCTGTATGACTTCTTTGAAACTCCGTCAGTGCTTTTTTGAAATGAAAACAATGGACAGTATGTGCTTCGCAACTCTGGTCAATTTGGTGGTCATCTGAACCAGCACTTTTGTGTTTGTGGACTGCGTTAGTGCAAGGACTTATAGCATGGTCAGAGGACATAACTCTTGTCAGTTTCAATCACAGTCAGACAGCATTAATGTCACGAATATGCAAGCAGCCGACAGATCAAACAAGTGATAAAGCAGCGCATGTCAAGGGAAACAACTCTTCTTGTTGTCATGTACATTCATGCATGGTGCCACTCTTCCGTCTGGGTGACGGAAATCCGTTTTCTCGGCAAGGCCCCAGACGGAAATTCCGTTTTTTTTCATTTTCGTTATTCAAAAAAAAATGTTTGGGGGAAAAAAACCAGTTGAATCGGCGGTATTATGACCGAAGCAGCACTGTAGCAGACGACCGGAAATGAGGAAGCGCTCTCTATCGTTGAAGACAACACAGGTCCAGCGATCTTTGTTAGGCTACACACATCACTTACGTCGCGCCATTGTGCTGCTAGTGCCTTCAAGAGAAAAAGTTTTCGAGTTAGCCTGATTTTCCGTTTTTTTCAGATTTTCAAAGTGTCACCCTTGTTCATGTTCATTGTGCTTGGATTATATAGTCTGTGAATATTGCTATGATCATGTCATTTGGGTTAAATTATTTACATGTGGGTTGTTTGTGCATGATAAATGAATATTGCTATGATCATGTCATTTGGATTAAATTATTTACGTGTGGGTTGTTTGTGCATGATAAATGAATATTGCTATGATCATGTCATTTGGGTTAAATTATTTACATGTGGGTTGTTTGTGCATGATAAGAATGTCCTGTTTTCTGATTTCTTGCTAGAGTGAAAGTGTCACAAAGAATGTTATGTTAGTGCACTGCTAGTATGAAACTGCAATATAAACCAGTTTCTTTCTGAAATGTGTCTTGTTTTAATGTACTGGTGTGCGCAAGCCAGAAGCATACAGGTGCGATTCGTTTTTCGTCCCCTAGACGTTCAGTTCAACTTTCTGGTCAAACTGAGGAGAAAAGTTGAGGTCTCAGTGGGAAACGAACACTGGAGCCTTGAGTTTAGTTACTGGCAAAACGATTTTCAACTGCTGTGGGATCATTAATGTGCACAGGCCAGAAGGCACGTGTCTGATTCATTTTCATCCTGTAGACATTCAGTTCAACTTTCTGGTCAAACTGAGGAGAAAAGTCAAGGCCTCAACGGAAAGGGAACCCTGGAAACTCGAGTTTAGTTATTGGCAGGCGAATGTACATACCATCCTGCCGCCTTTTTGTGTAATTAGAGATCTCTGAAGTCTGAACTTACTTCACGTGTGCATGCAGAACTTCAAATAGGCACATCAACCCCTTAACTACTGTGCTGTCTGATGTAGGTCAATGGCCCAGTGCTGTGTGGAGCATAGCTGATTACACTTACATGTACAGCATCATCATCGTCTTCATTCCCTACATTACCATTTTCACTTTCATTGCTTGAAATTTCATGAGAGACACAAAGTGCCATTTATTCTGCAACCATTTCATTAAGTTTAAACCAACAATTTGACGTGAAAACATGTCATGAACTTCATGTGAGAGGACACGTAGCTGACTGCCAAACTTTTTCAGACAAAAAGAAACTCCATAATATTGTATAGAAGGGAAATAACTCCAGTTTCCAATGGTGCGCTTGGTATTCGTTTGCGAAGCATGCAGGCAATTCATTATCAACAGACTAACAGTAGGAGTCACTGATAAGCAGGTTCGTCAGCTGTCACCCTTTTCACTGACAAGCAGAAATCCAAAACAACTGTGACTGCCCGCGTTCAAGCAAACAGGAACCAGGGAAAAACACAAAAGAAGAATAAGAACGCTTATTTAATACAACAAGACAAAACAGGCGCAAATTTTTTTGTCAAGCGTAAGAGTAGAACCAAACAAACACCACATACAAAAATTAGGAGAAAAAGACTGAAACTTCCCTGCTGCTGGGTCTTTTTCTCACACTGGACCAGCAGCAGGGAAGTTTCAGTCTTTTTCTCCTAATTTTTGTATCTGGTTTTTGTTTGTAATCTTACGCTTGACAAAGGCCAGTTGGCCGAAAATTTGCGCCTGTCTTTTCTTGTTGTATTAAATACACGTCCTTATTCTTTCTTTGTGTGTGTGTGTGTTGTTGTTTTTTTTTACTGACAAGCAGGTTGAGGCGCAGTCAGGAGGTTAAAGATCCTGTAAGCCTTGAGTGTTCCATGGCTTATGGAAATAAATGTGCACACCCCATGAAAATGTGGGGTTAAAAAAATGGTCACAAATGTAAAATCTTCCTGTATATATGAGTGCATGTGGGACTTGCAGCCCACAAATGAAAAAAAGAAAATGAAAAGTGATCCCTGTCTAGTATTTATCTATACTGTTTGTGTATTAAGAACTAACTGTAAGTAATCAAAATGACAGCCACGGCTGTGCAAAACTGGCCAAATCGTTCTCTTTAGTTTATCTGCTGACGGCAGCTGTAGGCCTTCAAAGCCTGGCATTCCAGAGTGGGGGAAGGGGTGGGATGCGGGGTCGAGACCGGGTCACGGCAGTAGCTGCGGATGAATCCCTTCTTTGTCTGTATTAAAACTTGATCATTTTACCCGATCTTCTCCAGTCTGTAGACACGGAACCTAAGATTTCTGGATGTTGATTTTTTTTGATTTACAAGTTTGTTCTAAGTGCCTGCGTTACAACTAAGAATCAGAATTTGTACCATTGACTGAAGTTTGTAATCTACAAATTTTTGCAGTGACTATGTGTTCAGCTGCTGTGCTTTTTTTGTTAAAACGTGTATTCTTCACGTGTTAAAACTTCTAGTTCCGCTGATACCGAGTTTTTGTCCCCCCCCCCCCTTTTTTTTTTTTCTTTTCGTTTTCTCATCCTTTTGTTCTCGTTTTATTGTATTTATTTATTTTTTTTTTTTTTGCGTTGACTTGGAGACTGGTTTCCAAATATATATGTGATGCTGAAGTGTTGAGGTGTATGAAGTTAAGTGAAAGTTTAAGGATAAGTTACTCACTATAATCTACTTTGAACATCACATCATTCAGTCTTGTACTCAGAGCACTGTTGTGAGAGAACTGAACAGTTTTGTTGTTTCCTTACTTATTAGTGTTAAGTGTTGTGCGTAGAATTGAACAATGGCTGTTGTTTATGAACACACTGCGTTTTTGCACAATGAGAGACTTCAGTCTTTGTGTCGAGTATGTGGTGGGCGTTCCAGCAAAAAAAACAAAGCCCAGGGCTCCCATTCTCTGTCAGTATGTGACATCAGAACTTCGTGAGTTCTTTGAAATAGATATTTCGTGCGACAGTCCAGTTATTCACTCTAGCACTCTGTGCTCAAAGTGCTATGCACGGCTGAGAAAATTGAAGATGTTGTCTGTTCCATCGAAAACGATATTGAAAACCAGTCTGTCTGATGTGGAGAAGGCAGCACCGATGTGGGTTAACTTTGATGCAGCCTTGTCTGTTCACAAGTGTTTCGTTTGCTCCTGTTTGTCAGTCAAACAAAGGGAGGAAGGCCAGCCAAAAGAAAGAGAAGCTCACAACAGGCACAACAGAGCAGTTCCATTGATGGCCATGATATGGACATGGAATCCGACGACAACAACTCAACCTTTCTCCCCACTGACACTTCCACTCCCAGGAAGAGCTCCTTCCATGGTCCAGTCGGTGCGACACAAGCATCTTTCAGTGACATGCAAACCTCTCCCATCGCACAAAAAAGCAACACAACAGACACTTGCATACAAACAACACCCCAAAAAGCCAAGTCAGTGGTGCAAACTGTTGACAGCACAACCTCTCCTATTGTCAAGTCTGTAGTTCGTCATGTCAGTGAACTGAGTGGTCCTCTCAGCAGAGATGAAGAACAATACCTAACAGCACTTACACGCATTAAAATAGCAGAGTCTGACGACAAATCAACCACCAGACTAAAAACAAAAGGCCAGCCTATCATCATGAGAAAAGTAGTAAAACCACGGAAGCCATCAGTTGTGGCCGGACTGGCACTTAAAAAGAAAAGAGCAAGACAGGTAGACAGGTTTCGACTTGGTGTATCAGGATCCTCACCAGACGACACAGTGCAACAGCAAGCAAGCAGAACTGAAGAAGACAACAAAAACATACCAACAAAGAATTCTACAGGCTGCAGGATTTAACAGACCCTCAGTTACTTTCGAAGCAAGGGCTGGCGTGGAGAACAGGTCTTGGCCTCAGCTGGAGCAAGCAGAGAAAACAACGCCAGTTTGTCAGAAGTCTGGGCATTAAACTGGAAAGTGAAAAGGCCGAAAGGCGTCTTCAGAGAAAAATAATGTGCAGTGATATTAAAATCCAACACATGAGACTGGAGTCAGCAGATAGTCCAAGTCAAGACAGCATGCCAGTTGGACTCTGTGGGAGTGATGATCTGCCAGCCTTTGTCAGAAATATTCTTGACCAGTGTGACCAAGAAAACCTGCTGACCTGGCATGATGATTCCATCCCAGAAAACGAGGTGTGGGTGAAGATCGGCGGAGACCATGGGGGTGGCAGCTTTAAGCTCATGCTACAGGTGGCCAACGTGAAGGAGCCAAACTCAAAGCAAAACACCATCTTGCTGGAGCTGGCCAACTGTAAGGACAACCACAACAACCTGAAAAAACTGCTTCGACCGTACAAACGCCAGATTGCAAATCTACAGCAGGCAGAATGGAAAGGGAAACAAATCCGAGTTTTTCTGTTCGGAGACTACGAATTTCTCACGAAAATCTACGGCCTGTCCGGTGCACAGTCACTCCACCCCTGTCTATGGTGCACCACATCAAAGAGGTACCTTCAGAAAAGTCAGGCTGAGCAGCCCGTGGCTTCAAAGAGAAGCCTGAAGACCATCAAACGTGACAGACGGCGGTTCAGAATCCATGGCGGTAATGACAAGAAAAAAGCCAAGTCATTTAACAATGTAATACACACCCCACTGTTTGATGTTCCACTCAGCCAGGTTACCCCACCCTATCTCCATATTCTTCTTGGTGTGGCGAAAAAGCACCATGATCTCCTGGAGGAGGACTGTCATCATCTTGACAAACATATAGCAGCGTGTTTGGCAGAGGATAGAGAGAAAATATATGAAAATATGTCACCTTTTGGGAAATATGTCAACAACATGCAAAAATTAAAAGCAGGAATCATCGATAAGGAGAGGGAGCTGGACAGGCTGGGGACAGAATTAGCTTTTTATGACCTTTCTGCACAGACTGGCGAGGGTGATGCAGCTTTGTTTGATCGACGGCAGAAAGAGGAGGAGTACAACGAACTCCTACAGGACATAGAAGAAGAGAAGAGAATGTAGAAGACAGCCACTGGCATTTCGCTTAGGGCCTGTAACATCTAATCTAGACATTACACTGAGGGAAAACAAAATTACAGTGCAGGCCTACCATGGACGTAGTTTTGTTGGCAACCACTGCCACAAATATCTTCAGCCAAGCGTGACTGAGAACATATGCCAGTCAGTCGCCCACATCACAGACACACTGACGTCTGATACGACCATCAAGAAACAAGCTGTTGATATTGGGAAGAAATACTACAGGCTGAATTCTCTGTACCACCGCATTCACAGGAAAATTTCACACACAAAACCAGTAACAGAAGTGGACATCAAGGAAACTGAACAATATATTAGTGACTATATGGCTTATTTCAGACAACACTTCCCCAAAACTAAGATAATCCCCAAGCAACACATTCTGGTGCTGTTGAAGGAACACATGACAGTTGTGTCTCCTCTCCTCCGTGCAGCCATGCCCTTTAACGCACCGACAAAGGGCACCAAGAAATAGTATAATGCCAGTTGTAATCACACTTTTTTTTAAAATACCAATTTGTTCAAGGAATATTACAGTGTATAGCAGTGACGTTAGGTCCAGAGTCAGCTAGGATAAGAGCTGTGCGTGTGAGTGTCTGGTGAAAAAAAGAGTGTAATAAAGGAACAAATGTGAATGTAGACACGTTTTAGACCAGGCAACACTATGCCAGGAACAGTGAGTTTTGAATAAAAATGTGCAGAAGGTCCAGACTGACGGTTTTATGGTGTTTTTTTTTTTTTTTTTCATTTTATGCATTTCTCCTCGATTTAACAGGTGCTAACAGAATTTTCAAAATTTGATTTCCATGGATTCTTTTTAACAACACTACAGCTGCAATGAAAGGATTTTCTTTTATGGAGGAAACACAAGGATTGACTCGACCGTTGAAACAGACAGGGAAAAATACACTGAAATTGTTTTGCAGTCTTTAGACAGCTTTTGTAGTTCTTGTAGCTTTATTTTTTCGTCACAGTTGGCTAATGATAAATACAATAGTGAACAACAGTTCAGTGGCTGGATGTGTAGTCTGTTTATCCGAGAAATTGACCGACATGTGCAGTTGAGTGTACACTATTCCTTACTGTGTTAAAAACTTCAACCTGCATTCAACACGCACCCAGAAGTGTGTGATGACCAACCTCTTGACCCCAATTCAGTGGAGTAATTAAAACGCGCGCCTCTCCTCCCACGTTCAGGTCGAAAACTTTCAAGTAAGTGGAGGTGCACGCTAGCATGCTGTAGTTTGTGTGGCATGTTGTTCTGTGTGCATGGAAACTGTCAGGACTGCATTAACGGCGGTTTAAAACAGCAAAATTTTGTGAAATCGGAAATTAACCGTCTCCGTGCTTGTGATTGTGCATGTATTTGAACTAACACTGCAGTCTGCTTTGCCAGTCAAACATATTCGTGTTTGGTGTCATTTTAAAGCTTGTGGTTCTGGCCATCCAGCTATCTACAATACACTCTTGTTTGGCTAAAGCGCTTTAAAAAAATATGGCATTTAAAGTCATACCCATTTCCCCCAGTTGAACGCCAGATGTCAGCTATGGCTGCTGACAGGCCAGATATAAACAGTCTGCCCAGGGAAGGCAGGCATCATGGTCGGGTCACGCATAGGTCAGCGCACTCGGCTCAGCAACTAAAGGGAAGGGTTGGAACAGCAGTGCAGCACACAAACCAAAGAAAACAGATCATGACTGCTCACAATGTGGGATAAAAAAACAAAAACAAAACAAAAGCCACACATGTAAAAAGCCCACTCACATAAATGCTCTAGACAACACACAAAATAAATCTGTCAAAGTTCTTTTCCATTTATTTCAGCAGTTTCAAACCATTTGTAGTGACATCAACATGTACAGTATGAATTCCAGAATGTATGGTTATTTACATTGTGTAGTTGCTAATGTATCATATAATCTTTATGACACGACAACACATATCACATTTCTTTATTTATCAAGTGTATGGCATGACTGAAATAACATTATGCTTGCACAAGTATGAGTAGGCTACTTACACATACAAATGCACACACTTACCCATGCACACACAAATACACACTTACCTCACACACACCACACACACACACACACACAACACACACACACACACACACAGCTCTAGACTAAATCCCATAGGAACATAGATTATCAAAAAAACCTACACTTCTTGCATGCATGCATGCTTACACATACACACACACATTCTGTCTTATTAACCCTTTCATCACTGTTGGCTATGAAACTCGACCATAAGGGTTCACAACCGTAGGCAACTCCATTCGACACCCTGTGAGACAGCTGAAGGCAACTCTAGGCAGCAGTAACTTTCTGGGCTACTCTTCCAGTGACATAGTCAGCTAGCTAGTCAGCCTTAATGGTGTAACTTTCTGGGCTGCTCTATTCTTAACCCTTTAACTCCTGCACCCTATTCACCAACTGCAAAAACTTAACCCTTTGATTCCCTCACCCTATCCACTACCTTCCTACAGGAAGCTGGCGGATAGGGTGACGGAATCAAAGCATTGTCTTTGCTTTGCTAGCACGGTTGACAATGCAGGATGCTGGTGGACATGGTGCAGGAGTCAGAGGGTTATTGAGGTATGAGCAGGACCAATGGTGAAGTTCCAAAATAATGGCAGTAAAACATAACTACGCCATTGAGGCCTTCCAATGTTCTGTCTGGGTAAGCAGTATGCAGCCATGCTTACGCTGAAGCCAGATACAATGTCCAGTCCCACCAGAATAGCCAAAGTGAAAGGGTTAAGTCAAGATAATTCTCACAAACTGAAGAAGCTATTCAATCATCAACATTATTTCAGACACACACACATGCATGTACATGTGGGAGATGTAATTGCAGTGACAAGGGATAGATTCGTATAGAGGGCCATGATTGCCAATGCCATGCAGCAGGGCACATGATGATGATGATTTCACTCACACGCACACACACAACACATGCAATCTGATATGTAAAGAACATTTTCAGAAGCCAAATAAGCTGCTGGAACCATACAAGAGAATTTGAGATGTAATATAGACTGTCAAATCTGTATCAACATCAAAAATAATTTAACGTGATCAGAAATATTTACACTGAGACATTCCTTACGCCATGGAGAGCAATAAGAAGACTTCTTCCCCCAAATCCATTATTTGGCTAAATATGCTTGTGTATCATGTTATAGCCAAACAGATAACCTATCAGTCATTGTATGCTACAGTCAAACACAATGCAGCACATGAAGACTGTTAAACTTTCACTTCACAAACAGATCTTCTTTCCATTGATGTACCACAAAATAGGGGATGGACTGATGAGTCCCGACACAAATCTTCACAAAGAAGAGAGAGGAAGGCCCGGAATAAAGCAAAGAAGGGCCCTTTTATTCTCTTTTGGTCGAGTGGCTAGGCCAGACCTGGCTGGTGTGTGTTGTGTGACTATGTCCCAGGGTTTGTCATCTCCCCACCTTGCCCTTCGGCTTGTAAACAAGTAACTTGTGACTGACTACAAATGGGTCATCCAATGCATGAACAGCTCCCCCCTCTGCGAAATGGCTACTGCTTGGCGTATGGCATAAGGGACCTGATGGTGTGGCATTGCTGCTCTGGTTTCCACCAGCACTCTCAGGTGTTCCTTGACAATTACTTAGTGTACTGGGCTCTAGTGAGAGAACTGACTGGTAATTGTATACTACAGTCATTGCAAGCTATAGGCTGACATGGTATAGTATAAGAAGCAAAACAAATATCCACTCAACAGACAGATCTTGTTTCCACTGATGTACAAAAGAATGGGGGATGTACTTGCATAAACATCCTTACATAATCCTTGTAAATAGCAAAAGGCATTGACAATCACGCCAGATATGTTTCAGTTAAAGAGGTGGTAAAAAAATTTGTAACAAAAAGAAAACTGCACATATTTCAATGAAACATCAAATGCACATAAATCAATATCGGGAACGCAAATCGGTTCGACTAACCTGGCATAAAGAACAACAGGATGCACTGGCCAGCTCATTATAACTGAAAACTGATCCCAAATCTCTCAAATCTGCTATTCTACATCACAAAATGTTCAGTTGGGTTAATCTGAAGACAACTAAAAAAGAAATGCACAAATTCTACAGATACTAAGCACACAAGCAATGGTACTTCCTACATTTTTTTTACTTGCCCTCATTCGCTTCACAGTCTTTATCAAAGTCATGAAAATAATGTGAAAGACATCTCACTTCAAAGTCCACACAATTAATACTGAAATGTACAATTCTGCACGATGCTGTACTTCAGATCTTGCCATTCTCCGTCATGCTGAGCACCACAAATTTCCTGAATGAAGCTTCATCATAAGTTGTCACAACCTCAGCACACATCTCTTACTCTCTTCACAACCACACAGACCTGCCCAGGCTGTCAAGTTTTCACTGTGAAAACGGCCACAAACTCTGAATGTCCTTACTACGGCCAGCACCCAATACTTGCACAGCGACTATGTCCACACTGTCACGAGCATGCAGAATGTGTTTCAGGTGGCTAACTCATAATACTTGAGTGTCTTTGGGTCGTAGTAACAGTTGAGATTGGGATCAAACATCAGATCAAGCTCTTCGTCTTCTGATGTGCTGGGAGCAGCTGGAAAAGAAAGGGGAAAGTCAATATGCATGTATGTGTATAAACTGACACACCTTTGACAAGACAGTAGCAGAACTAACTTAACAAGTTCAAAGTAACAAAATACACCAACCATTTTTTACTGGCATAAATCTACATACAACATGATGTATGTGTCCATTAATAATCTTGGCTTAAAATGGCAATACTCCCTCCAATTGCATCAGCCTTGTTGTGGCGGGGGAGCTTGTGTGTCCTTACGATCTCAGGAGCTATGCCGGCGGGGACTTCGTGGGCCCTGGCAGCTTCAAGCAAGCCGGACAGGTCGCTGGGGGAGGGGCCAGACTAAGGGGTGCATACAAACAAGTCCTGGCAGCAGGGGATGGGTGAAAAAGAGGGTAAAGAAGATACACTTTTCATATATGGCTTCTTTTTCAATGTCGTGAGCAGATGATTCTTCGAAGGAACAATGGTCAGGATCTCAGCACTGTAAGTGCACTGCGCGGCAAGAAGGCACCCGCAAACTACTTGCTTGTACTTTTGCTAATTATTGCATATGATGAACTTACAAAATGGAAAACGTTATAGTTCTGTGTCCTCTGAGTCCCCCAGGGGGGACCTGAACTCAATGGCTACTGGGGAGGGAGAGTCCGTGTCTGTGAAAGGTAGCTGTGATGACGGTAATGGATTACCCGACGGAGGTTATTGGAAGCGGACATGTAGAAACTCCTCAAAAATGCAAAATCACAAAAAGAAAAAAATGCAAAAAAAGGATTTGAATATAGGGACATGGAATGTACAGACTATGTTAGAATTAGGAAAGCTCTACCTACTAGTCAAAGAATTAGAAAGGAGCAAGATGAACATAACAGGGCTCTGTGAGGTTAGATGGAGTGGGCAGGGACTTTTTACTGTAGGAGAGCATACAGTTGTATATAGTGGAAATGAAAAAGGTGGCTCAAGAGGAGTAGCAATTGTGCTGGACAAAAAGCATGCTGGAGCTCTGAAAAGCTATAATCCAATTAATGACAGATTTCTCACTGTCAAAATAAATACCAAATATGCTGTTTTGAACATAATTCAAGCTTATGCTCCAACATCCACTAGCTCAGAAGAAGAAATAGAAAATTTTTACAATGACCTCCAAACTATCAGAGACAAAATTCCCAAAAAGGAAATATGCATTGTGATGGGTGACTTCAACGCTAAAGTTGGAGAGGGGGCTGACACAGAATGTGGAATAGGACCATATGGTTTAGGAGAACGAAATGAGAGAGGTGACATGCTGGCTCTGTTTTGTCAGGCAAATGAGATGAACATCACAAATACTTTCTTCCAACAACCACTGCGCAGAAGATACACATGGATCTCTCCAGGAGACAGGTGTCGTAATCAGATTGATTATATTATCATTGACAGATCCTGGAAATCAACTGTCCTCAATGCAAAAACAAAGCCTGGAACAGACTGCGACACGGATCACATTCTTGTGACAACCAAATTAAGAATGAAAATATTGAAGAAGCCTAAAACCAAATCGACGCCAAAGTTCGACATATCAAAATTAGAAAACCCTGAGCTGGCGTTAGAATTTAGTATAGAAACAAGTAATCGTTTCTTAAAGTTACTTGAAGTTTGGGATGAAAATGACTCGTATCCTGATGAAATCTGGACAGACATAAAAAACACACTGACCAAAATCTCTGAAGAAAAACTAGGAAAAGAAGAGAAAAGGAAAAAAGCTAAGCCCTACATAAGTCAGGAAGTGATAGATCTGGCAGAAAAGAAAAGTCAAGCTCGAAAGCAGGGAGAGCGGGAAAAATACTCAGCACTGAAAAGGGAAATAAAAAGTAAAGTCAGAAGAGACAAAGCAAATTGGCTGGCACAAGAATGCAGTAAAATCAATGAACACAACGAAAACAGGAAGTCGAGGGAGCTCTTCAAACAAATAAAAAAAGTGAAAAAAACAAATTTCAAAGCAACAAACCAATGCATCAACAACAAGGATGGTCACACTCTGACTGAACCAGATGATGTCTTGGATAGGTGGAACGAATATGGCACATCACTTTTTGGCAAGCCTGACAGCCATGAAAATAATTTAGAGCCAAATTTGGAATTGACCCCTGGAGATACGGAACCTGAACCTCTGCTCAGCGAAGTTGAATCTGCCATTAAAGATCTAAAATGCAGAAAGTCTCCTGGTCTTGACAATATTCCTGGAGAGTTGTTGAAACACTCAGGTGATGGTGGACTCAAAGTAATGCATCACTTATGCTGCAAGATATGGAAGACTTGTCAGTGGCCTAGAGACTGGAAGCTCCAAGAATTTGTCATGTTATATAAGAGTGGAAATGTCAAAGACTGCAACAATTATAGAACAATTGCACTGATCAGTCATGCCAGTAAAATACTGCTGATAATAATTTTAAACAGGTTAAAGCCAAAAGTAGAGGAAGAGCTATCCGACTGTCAGGCAGGCTATAGGAAAAACAGGGGAACAATAGATATGCTGTTTGTACTCCAGATATTGATAGAAAAGATTAGAAACACAGACCAAGAGATGTTCATCGTTTTCATTGACTACAGCAAAGCGTTTGATAGCGTGATTCACCAAAGTCTTTTCCACTTCATGATCAAAATGGGTTTTCCAAGACATCTGGTTTCCCTCATAGCTTCATTATATAATGATCAAAAAGCAACAATCAGATGGAATAATCAAAACTGCAAATTTTTTAACATCACTAAAGGGGTAAGGCAAGGTTGCATCCTGTCTCCACATCTCTTCAGCATATACACTGAACATATCATGAGAGAAGCAGACATAGAAGACATGGGAGTAAATATTGGTGGTAGAAACCTGTCAAATTTACGCTACGCAGATGACACAGGATTACTGGCAGACAACATTACAGGCTCTAGGAGGATCCTGTACAGGGTAGACCGGGTTGGAAAGGCAGCTGGGCTGGACTTAAATTCAAAGAAGACAAAGGTTATGCATGTTGCAGGCAAATATAACACTAGACAGGACCAGATCATGCTAAACCAAGTCCCTCTAGAAAATGTCAAGGACTTTAGATATTTAGGTTCAGTCAAGACACACGATGGAACATGCTCAAAAGACATAAAGATGAGAATTGGAATGGCCAAGAACAGTATGGTTCAATTGAACAATATTTGGAAAGACCACAGCATAACAGCAGACCTTAAGATAAAACTCTTAAAATGTCTTGTCTGGCCAGTGATGTTATACGGCTGCGAGGCATGGACAATGAAGAAAGAGGATGAAAGACGAGTGGAAGCAGCAGAGCTGTGGTTTTACCGAAGACTGCTGAGGGTCAAATGGACGGATAGGCGCTCAAATGAAAGCATACTGAATGAGTTGGGTACTACACGCAAGCTTCTAGTACTCATACAACGGAGGAAACTGAAATATGTTGGACACGCAATCCGTAATGAGAGAACAGACTTGATGTCCACTGTCCTCCAAGGTAAAGTGGAAGGAAAGAGAAACAGAGGACGGCCACCTGCATCACTTGCTAGAAACATCACAAACATCAGTGGCAAGAAACTCCAGGAGGTGGTCAGACTTAGCCAAGATCGAGAGTGCTGGAGGCAACTTGTGAGGACATCATGTGCAGCGGCCAACACTGTTCCCGGTGACGCCGACAGGTGAGACAGGTGAGAAAATGGCAATATTGCTGCCATTTATGTAATTGTACACTTTTTGTGATCCAAATACTTACAAGATGCAAAACCAATGTACAAGGTAAGACCTCAAGACCGTGCCAGCTCAAGGGGGTTGTGCGCAAGCTTAAAGGTTTGTGACCTGACAATTTTGGATCTTCTCCATCAGTGGTATTACTAGTGCATATAGAATTCATTCCAAGCACAGAGACATCTTGAAAAACTGAAACTGAAACCCCAAAATAGTGGGAGTCTGAAAACATACACAGTACAGCAAAGCAACATGATTATAAAACTTCTTAATGTTTAGCAGTCAACTAATGTGTCACGCTATTAATAACATGAGAAAACATCAGAAAATGCCCCCAAACAGAAGAAACTTATAAGATGCAAACCTTCTTTCTACTTGCCTAACACATACAAGCACACACGCTGAAAGGCATACCTCGATTTCATGACAAAATACAAGCACACAAACAGAAAAAAAAAACAGTAAGGATAATGACAAAGTACTACTGACTTGCAGATGCATCTACCCCGGCCTCATTGAGGTCTTCAAACTGTCCGTCCAGTGTGCCCTGCAGATCTCTGTCAGATGGTAAGATGATGGGCGGGCTGAACACACTGCTCCAATCTCTGAAGACCACCAAACAACAAAATCAACATGAAACTCATGTAGATAGGATATCTCTGGTGGGTCTTTGTTCGATAATTTAACAGCAAAGTTATGTTTCCAAAAACTGTGCGACTTTTAAAACAAGAGAAAGTTCACTGGTCTTGATTCAGTAGCAGAAAATGTTGCCTTAGCATCATTAGATGTAACCATAATATATCTGCTTAAGTTTTCAAAGATCTGAAGAATAGCAAGAATGTCAAAGCAACAACAACAATAACAATAAATATTAAATGTGATTTAAAATGTTTAGATCAAGCCCAAAGTACGAGTTTGTTCAAGAGGGATTCATCAAACTCAGACATTCCATACATGCTCTACTCAAATCTGCCAGCAATTATCAGGCAGACTCCCAGTCTGCACAAAACTCTATGCTGGCACATCTTGCAAAGGGGTACAGGGGGGGGGGGGGGAGGACCTATGAAACCCTAACCTAACACCAGCAGAATGGATAGCTCACAGGCCAGATGTGAGCTGGGATTGAACTCAAGATAACAGAATTTGAGTCCATAGCTGTATGAAAAGAGCCAAAAGTGTGCATAAAGTGCAGACTGAATGCTTGGAATGCAACCATGCTAATCTTTACATATGAACTTATAACTAAACAAGCTCTCTGTAGGCAAATGTATCTACACAAAATGTGACATGACCACTGCACGATACAAATAGTTGTTGACTACAAGTTTCAAAGCAGCAGCAGGAAGAAAGCTTAAGTATACTCATCGATCCAATGAAGAACAGCAGACTCGAACCATAAAATGCCTGCTAGGGCTTGAAAAGGGATTACAACTCTAACAGAAATTGATAATGTAATTAAACATACAAACAGGGAAACGCACTGTACAAGACTTGTCAACATCAACTCACCTGGGATTAGAAGAAGTAAGAGTATCACTGCTGAGACGCGACTTCATTTCATCTTGGTAATTGTGAGCCATTTGGTTTGGAGCCTATTTAAATACAAATAAAAAGTGATTTTAAAAAAATGTTTTAAAAACAAAAACCTAACAAATATTATTAAGAAAACATAAAATTCAGAAAACATAAACAAACATACAAAAAAAACCCCAAAGTAATACAGTTGAAGAAAAAAAAGAAACAAAACAGTATCAAACCCCATGTGAATAAATCCATGGTACTATTCCACTGGGAAAGTGCAACTGTAAAAGCCACTTAATACAGCAAGAGCAAGTGCATTCTGTGAGTGCTGGTTAAGTTATAATTCAATATTTTATCAGATTATTTTACATCCCTTATCATTATCTTTTCATTACAATGAGAACTGCCGCCACCATCATGATCAAGTGCCCTGCCGCATGGTGTTGGCGATCATGGCCCTCCAAATGTATCTGTCCCTTTCTGCCGCAAGCATATTTTCCACCCTCTCCGTCCTCAGCCACCCTGCAAGTCTGTGCCATAACAATACAAATACTTGAAGCTACAGTGCTATGTCAATGACTCTTAAGCATTTATACAGGAAGATGGTTTATATCTCACATGACACTGCACTCTACACTTCATGGTAAACTGGGCTGTAAAGAAACTTGTCTAAGAACAAGTGACCACAAACATTTCTCACACTTCCACAAATACATACAAAAGCACAGTACTGGTTCACAAACACTTACAGGGGCCTTCCAGGTACTGAAACTGGTATCATCATCACTGGTAGTGTAGGGAGATTCACTGAACACTTGCTGACTGCTTCGGACAGTCAAGCTTGTACGTAGGGGCTGGGAACTGGACGGAGGGAAAGGTTGACGGTCAGAGGGGCCAGGAGCACCAGTGATGACAGGGGGCACATCTTCCAGCTCCTCTTCTTCCTGTCGCTTCATGCTGGCAAGCATCTGGGCTTCAAATGATTCCGTTACGTCTGCCATCTGGTACTTGGTGTGATCGTATGCTTTCTGTCAGAAGTTCATGCCATGTTAACACCCTCGACACAAACATTTTATACAATAAAAAATATCAACATTTCATTTCAACATTTTACAATAAAAATATTACAGGTTTCAAGTTTTTAGAGGGTCTTCTTTTGTTTGTTTGTTTGTTTGTTTGTTTGTTTGTTTGAATGGTAGGCTGATTAGTGGTTGATTTTGTATCATCTTAATGCATACTGAAAGTGTGAAAGTTTAACAATAATCATCCAGATCAACTGTGCACAAAGGCTTAACAGGTGTGCATACATTTACACACTTACATCCTCTGTCTTTAGTCTCATCCCCTTCCCCCCGTGGGGAGCTGGGGGCTCTTTCAGTATAAATGGTATCCCCACCAGCTGGAAATTCTGTGCTTGAAATTTCCTCTTTTCTGTCACTCTCTTTGTTTCTACCTTGTTCCTTTGCTTTCTGTCATTTCTACCTATCATTTTCTGCCTTAATGGTCCATTCACCTGTACGTGTTCGATAAAGTCTTACATACCATTTCTTAGGATTGATAATTGGGTACATGTGTTGGGTGCATTTTTGGCTTTGGGAAGGTTAGATGTGCGGAGGCGGTTGTTTTGGTGTCCTTGGGTATGCTTGTATTTGTGCTTAGGTGTGTTTTTTGGATTCCCTGTGTGATAGATTGGATGGAGTGGTCTGCACCAGGGGCGTGTCCCTGGATTGTGTGCACAAGTGCTTTGATATGTGTACTTAATTTTGTTTTATGTATGTTTTGAAGTGGTTATAGCCCTGATATGACTGTGTGCAGTCGGCTGGGCTTTAAACAACAATAACAATAACAGTCTCATCCCCATCAGCACACTCTCTGTTTCTTTCTAAGCTTCAAACTGTCATGTGACAATGAAATATATGTCTGTAAAAACTAAAAAACTCAATTACATAAAAATGAGGAAAATAATAATCATCTCTGTAAGATAATGTTCTCACAAGAACAATTTCTGTCTTTAATTGCCAACAAAATGGTCTGTTTCTATGCCAATCAGCCAACAGACACATTTCCTAGGCTATCAGGGAAACAATGTTTATGAAAAGTATAGGGCTGTACTCGAAAAACATATAATGACTTACTTCAGCTATTTTGCTGTGACGAGCACTTTCCTCGAGATTGGGCTTGATCTCACGCAATGACCTCCGACTTCGACGAACAGGGGTTTGACGAGAAGTTGTTTGCCCTCCATATAAAGCAGGGTTGAAAGACGATCGTTTAAAATCAGGACTAACTGAAGTTTTGGGAATTCCAGCTGTTCTCCCCTTTGTCACTCCAGGCCTTTCTGCTGTGCTGTTTCCACCTCTGTCAAGAAAAGGTGGCAATGAGGAAATGAAAAGAATACAAGCATAGGCAAACCAAGCTGTATCATTTCTTGTAAGTTACTAGGATGGGGAGTAGGGGGGTGGGTAGATTCTGCTGTTTTCATAATATGCAGAATTTTTATTAGCGATTTGCTGACTTTTTCTCAGGAAGAGTCTTTTCAAACTAAACCAGCAACAGTCATTTACTACTAGTGAAAAAAAAAAGATGAAGCATCAAAATGACAACATGGTGGGAATGGGCCTTCTCCAAGATCAAGTGGGGAGCTACTAGTCCTGAAAATTTGAGGTTTCAGATGCAAGGGTGGATGATGTAGAGCTGTCCTCCACCTCTGAAATGTCCTCCGCATACTGAGCAGAGGGATACTGAAGGTCCTGATGGACTGAGGACGGGAGGTAACTTGTGGGCCTGGCCAGGTTTGGTCAGCTGGTGAGTCAGGTCACCAAGTCCCAGGACTATGTGGCTGGGATAGTGAAAGAGTATACGCCGCTCTGTCCTTCTTTTCTTGGGCTACTCTCATCTTGGATAACTGCTTTGTGTTTTGGAGTACTTTGTGCCCTGGTTTACCAATGCCTGTGCTCTGCCTTGTGGATTACTGTTTACCAGCGATGGGGCCACACACTTTGTGTTCTGGCCTCCTGGTTCTGATTACATGTGCCTGTGTTGGAGCTCAACTCCTCTCTCTTCTGTGGTCCTCCTCCGTTCTTTTCTCCTCACAGATCACCACGCCATGGACCATTCTGTGCACCCACTCCAGCAGTCGTCAAGAGAAAAACATTATCAACAGAAAAGGAGTATTCTGCTTCCAACATTCACTCCAAACATTCCTCACACGCACTCATGACAGCCATTACACTTCCAGCCTCCTCGGGAAAGGAATGCCAGAAAAGCTCTTCTAGTCCATTCCCAAGCCATCTCAAAACACACCATGCCAAGTCATTCCTTTCTCGCCTATACTGGAGCAAGATGAGCAGGAGGCACTGGGGCCCATTCACCTTCTCCACACAGGATAATCTATTCTTCCTCAAGAAGGGATGCCAAAGTAGTTCTTCTTGTCCATTCCTGAGCTCTCTTACAGCACAAGATGCCAGAGTCATCTCTTTTCACCCATGCTGTAGCAGGAGGCACTTGTTTCCTGGCCCACCCACCTCTCCGAAAGGGTAATCTACACTTCAACCTCCTTGGAAACAGAATGCCAGAGTAGCTCTTCTCATCAATGAACTTATAAGATATGGTTATGTTATGTGCCATGAAATTTGTTTTTTTACAAATTAATTAAGTATTCTAACTAAACTCTACTGCCTGATTGTTTTTTGCCATTTTAGACACATTGCATAAACTTAAAATGTCAACATCACTGCAAATCCATCAAGGTTAAAGATTGGAAGGACTGCGAATAATTACTATTTCTTCAAAGCAAACTTTTCCTCCACAGACCAAAACTTGTTTCCTTTAGCAGGCTTTACCCAAATGTAGAAAACTCCCACCACTGCATTACAAAAATACAAGTGACTGATCAGTATCCACAACTACTTCTCACCTTATCTTCGGGATGTCTGTTGCAGCAGTACCATCACTGTGCGGCCTTGACCCTTGACCTGGGCGTGGCTTGTGGTAGTTGTCATCTTCATCACTGCTGGTCATGCCACTGTGAAAGTCATCTTCTGGCCGAGCTCCTCGGGATGACAAAATCTCTGACGTAGAGCGACGAACATTTGAGCGTGCTGCTTTCAAATGACCTCGCTTGTTCTGCACACAGCAAGTTTCATGTCACATATTGCAGGCATTAAAACACACACATGTGCATGCTCTCTCTCTCTCTCTCTCTCTCTCTCTCTCTCTCTCTCACACACACACACACACACACACACACACACACACACACACACACACACACACACACACACACACACACACTCACCACACACACCACTCACACACACATGCTAAATTGAAAATATATGCGCTTACAATGATCAAGGATCAAAACGACGAAAGCAAACAATTAAGAAGAAATCGGAATCAAAATGACTGTCAGTGTTCCAGCAAATATGAATCAGAGAAATGCAAAACTAGAAATAGAAGGTGTATTTAACATAAATAGAAGTAAAAGGTGTATTTAATATAACAAAAGAAGACATGAGCTCATTTTCATTCAACTGGCCTTTATCAAGCATATACAAAAGACATGAAAGAATAAATGCACAACACTTGTGCAGGCTTGAGGCTTGTGCCATGATCATTCTGAATCTTCTCCACCACATGGCTCCTGAGACGTTAGTGCATATGGAATTCATTCTGAGCGCGGAAACATCATCTTGAGAAACTGAAACTGAACTGAAATTTCCAACTAAGCTCACTGACATTATAGTTCTTGCAGATCTGAGAAGTGAAAACAACAACAACAACAGCAGACAGACATACATATTTACGTACTGGCTCCTGGTCGCTTGTGCCAGGTGACACATTTCTTCGTGGAGCTAACATCGGACGAGACACAAACAGATGTAGTTTGTTGGTAGTGTCACTTGAGCCTTCACTGAAAGCAGACACATATGATAACTTTAATTACATAAATTACAGGGTATTATGGACAACGATTTTTTTCCAGAACTTTTTCGCAAACATCTTGAAACATTATGCATACTAATTTAATTCAGTTCCAACTCCTCTCCTATGTAAAATGAGAACAGAAGACAGGAATCAACATAAACAGAGTAAGCATTCTGAGCTGTAACTGGGTATCTAACCCTGTTCAGGCTTACTGTTACTGTTACTGTTATTTTTGTTTAAAGCCTAGCGGACTGCATAGAGCCATATCAGGGCTATAACCGTTTCAAACCATACTCAACACTTCAATAGGAAAAAAAAAGAAAAGAAAATTTAAGTACACATATCAATGCATTCGCGCGCATAATTTAAGGAGATGCACCTGGCGTTGACCACTCCATCCAATTTATCGCGCAGGGAATTAAAAAGACAAAACCTGAATACAAATGTAAACACAACTGACACTAAAAGTCATATTAAAATGGGCCTAAATTACATGAAATTGCTTTCGCATATCTCAATGAATAAGGTAAAGTAGTGAGGGACACAAGACAAACACTGCCCCACAATCAGGCTGGGTAAGAGAAGAAGATAGTTTCCTCTGAAAATTGGCCAAGGTCTAGGGGCAACGTCCCTGCTGGTGGGTTCACCCCCAGAAGCCGAAGAATTTCTGTAATTTTGAGGCATTATGGATGCATTTCCTGATAGCAAATACAACAATTCAGTAATATTTCCTCTGAAAAAAATGTTTTTTTCCCTCTGAAACTAGGACTTCATCCGCTGAAATTAGCAGATCCGCTGAGAGTTACCCAGCCTGAAAATGTTGGCCCTAAGACAGGCTGAAGTCTCTACCATGTTAGCCTCCTACAACCTGAAGTTTAAGTGACAACCTTTACCTTAACCCTTTCCCATTTTATCCGCCGCAGCCCGCCGACCGGAAAACCCCGCTTTTTATTTACGCCGCCGCAGCCGCCGCCGGTCACGTAGGCCTGGTGGGGACTTTCCATCATGCTCTAAGCACGAGGGTTACACACACCTCATGAATGAAGTTTCCCACGAAAGTCAGGATAAACCAATCACAGAATGATACTGAGTTTGGTACCACACATCGCCTCATTTACAAGATATTGGTTAGCGTCTGACCTTTTCATTCACACGCTTTCGGAAATCTCTGAATAGTAGGAAGAGTTTCTGAGCAAATCTGCAAATGGGAAAGGGTTAAGCTTTAAATTCAATCCTGACCATATTCAACTTTTGTACACAGGGTAAATCAGTACTTACTCATCACTCTCTTCATACTCCCCAGGCTGGGAGCTCTCTGTTCCACTGTCCGAACTCTGCACCTCCTCCTCTTCCTCTTCCCTGCCCTTGACAGGGGGCTCGTCACACCGAAGAAGCGCTATCACATCATTCACGGAGTCCTGCACCGGGTCTCCTCCTGGACCTGAGTCCAACAGAGTCAATAACCTTCAATGGATTTTCATGCTTTTTGATCTGAGGATGCTACTGCTAATATGTACATATTTTTTCTATAGCAATATACTGCTAATATGTACATATTTTTTCTATAGCAATATAAGGTAAATATATAATTTCACAGATGCTTATAGACTAACACAGACTAACATCTTGAAGGACTTCATGTATTTTACTCACACACACACACACACACCATCACACATACAAAATGCACACACAAACCTTAAGAAAAAAGCAACAACAACAAAAAAAGAGAGTTCTCACCTAACACTCGACTGCTTGTCACAGCATTCATGTGTCCTACACGCTGCCCAACAGACTGACGGGTCAAAGAGTCACCTGACCCCTGACGTGCTTCACTGGGCTTGTTGTTCGTGACTGACTGACTGCTTCTGGTTGTCCACGATGCGCCAGAACTGGGCTTAGAGGCAAAGTCACTGTCAGCTTCCTCTGAAAGTAAACGTAAGAGGAAAGGAAGGTAAAGGTTTTCCTATAACCTAACTTGACCAACCATACACAAACTAGTTAGCTCAGTTGATAGACTATGGGACTCTTTATCTCAGGGTCACAGGTTCAAGCCCTGGACTAGGTGTTCCTTGTAGATGGACTGCCTGCCTTTTATCGATGAAGCCATGGACTCATGTGTCCAATGTGATGAACCCCTCTTGAACAAATACCAAACTCAACAACATAACCTGAGCAGTAGAAGGACAGGCAGCTGTTAAAGACATCTCAGTTTTTCTTGTCTCCTCTCCCTGGCTACTTTGCCTTCCCCATCCATAAAAAGGAACAGGTACCCTTTACAAGTGAACAGAACTGCTGGCATGAACCTGGTCACTCATCCATTTGGCAATCATACCTGATCATACTTATCCATGGCTTTTGGTGATCAGTAAAAACATGAAATCCCCTCATGCAAAATAACAGCAAATGGCACAACCTTGACACGGGTTAATAAGTTCAAATACCTGGGAACGGTCATTTCATCAGACATCAGATGCACATCGGAAATAGCTGGCAGGATCCGCCAAGCCAAAACAGCATTCAAGAAGATGACAAGCATTCTTATCAACAAATGCCTATCACTTA
>CM060312.1:81442360-81494860 GCA_030674185.1 Monoplex corrugatus
GAGGTGGGGAGGAGCAATATGTGTGAACAATGAAACAAAATACGTATTGGAGGTAGAGGGAACAATGTGTGTCAACAATAATACAAATTATCAATACACTTACTGCATGTAAGGGGAGCAACATGTGTTACAAGTAAAACAAATTATTTAATACACTTATTAGAGGTAGGGGGAACAAATATGTGTCAACAATAACAAAAGTCATCAATATACTTATTAGAGGTAGGGGGAACAATATGTGTCAACAATAACAAAAGTCATCAACATACTTATTGGAGGTACAGGAAACAATATGAGTGAACAATAACAAACATTATCAATACACTTATTAGAGGTATAGAAACAATATAGTCACATAAAAAAAAAAAAAGGAAACAAATATGTGTCAACAATAACAAAAATTATCAATACACTTATTAGAGGTAGGGGAAACAATATGTGTCAACAATAACAAAAATTATCAATACACTTATTAAAGGTAGGGGGAACAATATGTGTCAACAATAACAAAAATTATCAAATTACACTCTTATTAGAGAGTTAAATATAGGAAACAATATGTGTTAATATTAACACAAATCATCAATATACTTATTGAAGGTAGGTGGAATGTGTACAAAATGAAACAAATTCTCAGTATACTTCCTGGAAATAGATAGAATGATATGAGTAAACAATAAAACATAATATTTATAAATTCAAAAACAAAACATACTTTACAGTCAAAGACACAGACATTGATATAAAACACAAAAAACATGTGAACAAACATTCTCCATCTCTTATGCACACACACACACACACACACACACACACACACACACACACACACACACACACACACACACCAATATATTCACATACACACAAACACACAGAGTCAAGGCCAACACACAAGCTAGTGTTACCCCTACCTGTCTGGAAGATCTGCGGCTAGTCTCTGGCACAGTAACCTTGGAACCAAATGCAATGTGGAAGTTGCCTTTGTTCAGATCTGCTCGGACAAGAGACACAATGTAAACAACAGAAACAGGAAGCATGGAATGTCATTGTACTACTCAGAACAATCGTTCATTCACAAATGCATTAAAATTAAATCCATGCACATCTAAACGTACCTAAGTGCCTCGTACACACTACATGCACACACAAACTCATATATTCTCATCACACCCAAGCAAACGCGTACACTCATGCACACATACATGTAAACATAAATGCTCGAAGATACGGATGCATAAAAAGATGATGCCAAAACACACAACACACACACACACACACACACACACACACACACACACACACACACACACACACACACACACACACACACACACACACACACACACACACACACACACAACACACACACACACACGTGTGTGCGCACATACATACACATACAAGCACAAATACACATAGCTACACTGGAACATTCACTCACCAAGATCCATCATGGAACCTGGCCTGATCTGGTCAGCGAGATCCGGCCCTTTACCATTTTTCATCCGTTCAGCACACTTTATTTTTTTCATGGACAGCACCTTCAAGCAAAATAAACAGTACTTTACAATGACAGCATTAGTGTCAAGCAAACCAAACAAACACATGAACAGCAAGCAAATCAATCACTCTGATTCGATGATCTACGATTTCAAAGTAAGACTGAATCACCAAGCAGCAACCAAAACAGCAATTTCTTTATTTGATGATGCACATGTATTTTATTAATGGAAATGCCCTTAAGTGAGTAGACAAGAACAAAGGATTTAATATCTGGAAAGAGTTTTTCTTGCATATTTATTGAATTTAAGTCAACCGGGTCATATGTCACAATATTTCACCCTGTCTCTTGCTAGGGACAGCACTTTAACACCACCCCTAATCATAGAGCCACCATCCTCTCTGTCCGCCCACATTATCACTCCTTTTCCCACCAATCTTCACTCTCTATAAGCTCCATTATCATTACTTATGCAGAAAAGGGGGAAAGAATTAAATGCACCCACCTGTGTCAACTGTGGAATGTCAGGCGTCAACTGCACTTGTTTTGGAATCAGTTCTACTTCTCCTGCACTGCCAGACTGACTTCCATACAGTTCTGAAACAAAATCAATAGATTTTACACATATGTGTGTATAGCTCTCTTGGAACACTCAACTTCATAAAGCATATTTCCAGGCAGCCTCTATCTAAGCAAGAAATATATAATCGGAAAATCATGCAAACAGATCGTCCCTGAACAGATACTGGATACAAACTGCTGATGTTTACTGACAAGCACTCACATCCACATCATCTGACACTTGGCACAAGCCGTGTTTATGCACTGGAGTAACCAAGCAGTGAAAGTGCACTAAAAGAAGGCTACTGACAGAGCTGAAAGGTCGTCAACAATTATTCATTTATCAGAGATCCTGTCAGGTAACTATCTTCAACAATCTGAAAACTGGAGATCATTTCAACTTCTTTTGACATCTTGCCTATGCTCTAAATTAATCAAATTTGCATCAAATAGATGTAAATTACATTCACAGTCAGTCAGATCAGAATTATATCAACTATTGTGGGAAATTACTCAGTTTTCATTTCCTCTTCCCTCCTCCCACACTTGGGCCAAATTTTAAGGCATGTTACGCTGAAATTTTGATACAAAGAAAATCAGGTATGCACAGTTGACAGTTTTAACTGAAAAACAGTTACAATACAAAATTTCACACTGCTATGCCATATGTATCTAAACAGAAAACCAAAAGAAAGAAAACTAACAACAGCATCCAACCTACAAATAAAACTCTATGCACTCCCTCACAACAACAACTGACCATCATCATCTGTGGTGTCTGGAGGCTGAGTCTTCATTGTAAACATGCGCCTGACTTTGCAGTTGGCAGACACGGTGATGTGTTCAATGGCACGGAAAGTCTGACCTGACCATGTGTCGCCCACCATAGACACCATGTCCAGGCACAAGTTCAGCCACTGCAACATCACAACACCTACACATCCTACAGCGCATTCAAAACAATGCTGCACGCCTTGTACTCAAAAAGAAAAAAGCTGACCACATATCTCCTCTCCTGGCACAACTTCACTGGCTCCCTGTATCAAAGCGCATACAGTACAAACTAGACACCATGTGCTACAAAAGCCTCAATAACGCAGCCCCCCATTACCTGTCAAGCCTACTTGAGATCTATGTTCCCTCACGTACCCTCCGCTCTGCCTCTGATCCTCTGACTCTTCGCTTTCCACGCACTAAGCTCAATACCTATGGTCCACGAGCCTTCTCTGTTTCTGGTCCACTCTCCTGGAACAAACTTCCTCTCTCAGTCCGTCAGCAACCTACTTTTGTCTCCTTCAAGTCCGCTCTCAAAACTCACCTTTTCTCTCCTGCATAAAATCCTAACCTCACTCAACCCTCCCCCCTGCAGCCTGTCTCCGCTCGGAGGGAATCACATGGTTATAATATATAATTGTATGCTATGCTCTCTATAATTTTCCATTGCTTTTATTCTTGCTTTTATTGCTTTTATTCTTTCTCCCCATTTATAGCCATGCGTGTGTGTGGGTGGGTGTGTGTGTGTGTGTGTGTGTGTGTGTCTGTATGTGTGCGTGCGTGTGTGTGCGAGCGTGCGTGCCTGCGTGTGTGTCTGCTTCAGCGCTTAGATTTGATTTTATCAAGATTTTGCGCTATATAAATATTGTAATTATTATTATTATTATTATATTAGAGGTGGCTTGAGAACATTCCACATTCTGATTAAAAATCAACAATCCACAAGTGCCGCAAATTTTAATTTTTTCAACACATATTTCTACCAACACAGAAAAGTAATACAAACACAAAGAAACAAAGCAACAGTGCATAAGCAGCAACTGTGCACAGTGCAAAGGTACATTTAACTTGAAGACATCTTTTGTTCAGCAGTTATTTCCCCCTTTTCACACCCACCCATTCATCCCACTCCCGTCCTGTCCTCTCATTCTGTATAGGTGACCTGGTGTGCTTTGTACATTTAAGATTTTGCCACTATGAGTTTATGTTTTAGTGACCGATGAGAGTGTGTGCATTACTCTGATTTACTACATAACAAGATGAAGCATCTTATAAATATCATATTACTATCATTATTCGTGTTGCATATTTCAATTTGTACATATGCAAAGACCACTGATCATCCAAACAAAAAGTCATCAGAACTGACGAACTAAATCAAATTTTTCATATCACAAATAGCCTACAGTACCACACTAAGCCTACTACTGATACAAAGCATCATGAAATCAATGTATCATAACAACACTACATCATGTATGAGTGGGTGTAGATGTAGGTGTGTGCATGCCTCCATGCTTGTGTATGTGTGTGTGTGTGTTTCAACGGATGTAATCCTTTATCTAGGTCAATTTTTTATTGCTATTTGCTATTTTCATGTACTGTACATGAAAGTTACAAGGGGCAAAGGGTAAACTGACCACAGCACGTCGCACAATGCAAAGAGGGATGCGGGAGTGGAGTGGAGTGACCTGGGTCTCCTTCTGAGCAGTGGACAGCAGTATCCTCCTCTTGCTGTTCGACAAGTCACTCACTCTGTGTACACACACACACACGTACACACACACACACACACACCACACACACACACACACACACACCACACAACACACACACACACACATACTCAACACACATACACACACACACACATACACTTATACATGCACACAAATACACGCACACACAAACACAAACACACACACAATCATCATTATAATCACCATCACCACAAATCAATTTCTATTCGGGTTATCGTAACAAAACAAACTACTGACACATTACCAAAAAATATACATGAAAATAAGTAAAACACACACATAATGAATGCATTTCAAGAAACATGTCTCAACTTGTTAAAATGCATAGATTGAATCAGAACTTGCAAAATGATCACTTAAAACTGATCACAAGAACTGTAATTTAAAACTTGAAACAAAACGTCTCACACAACACACACACACACACACACACACACACACACACACACACACACACACACACACACACACACACACACACACACACACACACACACACACACACACACACACCAGGTGATATGAATTAATCTCCTGTTTTGAAAAAAAATATTCAAACATGGGACATGAAAATAAAAAATGTGCTGAATGAAAGTCTGACCACAAACAATCTGTTTTCATAATAGTACACAACTACCAGTAAATCTTCGACAAAAATACTTTTCTGCAATGAAAATATCATAGAGCTTGATCACTGAATGGACTCTGGAGTTCACAGTCTAGAGTCTGCTCAAGAGGAATTCACTGCACTCTGAAAATTCCAAATGTGCTCAACCCAATCTATCAGAAGTTATAATGACAGACTCTTTGAACCTCCACAAAACCCTATGCACCAACAAGGTCTTGAAATGAGGAGGAAGAACAGGACCTACCAAATATAAACAGAATAACTGCACAAATAAGAAGGGCAGCGAAACAATTCAACTTTAATGTTGCAAGGTGAGACAGAATTTGAAACATTATATCTATAGAGTTCACGACTTTATCAATGATGCATGCATATTACAAGACTAAAGTATACAGAAAACAAACATTTACCCCAACTCCACAGAAAAGTCTGGCCCTTTGGTCAAGAAGACTTGCAGAACAAGGTAACGCTGAACCAAGGTCACTGAAACAGCAGTTTACACAGATATGACAGGACAAGTTTGGTCACATTGTAAATAACTGGTACGATAGTCAAAGTGGGGAAGATGTCAGATCTCCACTCAGAAGGTCTGGCTTCAGTCCTGTCTGAGCACCTCCTGCCTGGTGCATAACGCAAATGACGGGAGATTTTTCTGATCTCCAGATCCATATGTGTCAGTGTTTCACATTTCCCTCGGACTCCGGACATTGACCGATTGAAATTTGAAATGACCGATTGTTTTGCTTCTGAGCGGACCCACTGTCCGATTGATATGCTATCCAAGCGGACCCGTGTCCGATTATTACATGGAAGTCGCGGACACGCCAAGTGTGTTTTATCGAGCGCGTTGAACGGCAGCGCTGGCTGTGCGAGGCCCTTGTAGTCGCTGACATGCCCGCTGACACAGTGACAGTGGACAGCCTATCACAGTGTCAGCCATCGCCCAGCGCTCCGCGAGTGTGCTATTTTTAGCTTCGCACGTTATCGGTATTAACTTACAATAACTGCTTGAATATTCCATTTTTTTGTGTTGTTTAAGACTTAACAGATATTATTCAAAATTGCCAGAATGTGCCAAGTTTTCTCAGTCAGATCTTATTTTATAGCAAGATGCTACTTAGTTTTCGTTATTAAAATTCATTCACTGTTCAGTATCACTATGTTCAATTGTGATTGCCAGATTGTGCCAAGTGTTGTTTTGGGTTGGTTTTTTTTTTTTACTGATTTTGAAGCAAGGTGCGACTTCAGTATTAACTTACAATAACTGTTTGTTGATTATTTCATTTGTGTGTTGTTTAAGATGTAATTACTAAAAATTAGTAATTTTTGTTGCAAATGCTTTATGGTATATTGCTTTATGGTATATCAGAGTTCTGCATTACTGGACTTATTTTAAATAAACACTTGTTTTTTTTTGCGAAAAAATGGTGTCCTATTGTTTTTTCATAGCCAGGACACTGTCCTATTAATTTTCTATGTCCAGGACACTGTGTCCTATTGGGGGTTCAGAAAATGTGAATCACTGTGTGTGCAGACCAACTAGTGCCTAAACCCCCCTTTGTGCGTATATGCAAATTAAACAAACATGCATACTAAATAACTGTAAGTCATATCAGTATCTGGAGGCTCAAGAAAACATGAAAACCCCAAGCCTGCACCCCCATCAAAGATGGAGTATGCAGACTGTGAAGCAAAATACTGCCTGCACAGCGTGGGCAAAACAACATGCATACACATCAAAACAAAATCATAACGCTTAAAAATGATAAATAGAATCCTTACTGACAATGATATTCCAGTTTGCTGATCTTTTTTAGATGTCCTTTTCAACAAATCCTCATCTAATCCAATGACAAACATAGTCATTGGGGAGACACAGGATTCTCTACCTCTGTCTCTATGGGGAGACACAGGGTTCTCTACCTCTGTCTCTATGGGGAGACACAGGGTTATCTACCTCTGTCTCTATGGGGAGACACAGGATTCTCTACCTCTGTCTCTATGGGGAGACACAGGATTCTCTACCTCTGTCTCTATGGGGAGACACAGGGTTCTCTACCTCTGTCTCTATGGGGAGACACAGGGTTCTCTACCTCTGTCTCTATGGGGAGACACAGGATTCTCTACCTCTGTCTCTATGGGGAGACACGGGGTTCTCTACCTCTGTTTCTATGGAGAGACACAGAATTCTCTACCTCTGTCTCTATGGGGAGACACAGAATTCTCTACCTCTGTCTCTATGGGGAGACACAGGATTCTCTACCTCTGTCTCTATGGGGAGACACAGGGTTCTCTACCTCTGTCTCTAAGGTGCAGCAACAAGCAGTTCAAGCATACTGGACACAGCACTTCTGCTGTTTACCTTGGTGATGGCCTCCTTCCAGTGTACACTGAAGGGTTGTCATTCACTATCTGACAGTGTGTCATAACAGGCAACAAGACCAAAACATGTAAGCTTGCACTGTTTCACAGTTGCCACTAGCAGATCTTGTAATCCAACTAAAAATCACTGATAATATGATGAACAGAAATCAACATATTTTGCTGTTTTATGTAATGACAAAAATATGAAAATAAACATGGTCAACACCATTAAAAATCATATATTTCACCAGTGCCGTTTGGCACTGGGTCTGCAACATACACTGAAAATGTACATACTATTTCACTGAAAGTAAAACTTGTCTGAATTGTATTTTATTTTCAAAATACAGTGTCATAAATTTGACTACTGTTACATTTCTTGACAATCTCTTATTGTCATAACAAAGGATGACATGGCAAGTTTACTTCTCACATTATGGTTATATGTACGTATGTGCATGTGTATGTATGTGTATACACACCTCTGCGCATCTGTGTGAATGTGTTCACATACATGAGTGCATATGGATGAATGCACGTGTGTAAAAATGTGTTAAGTGTTTATGTAGACATGTGTATATGCATGCAGGTGTGTGGGTATGAACAACTCTACAAGTATGACAAAAAACCCATGTTCTGCTTTTTTTTCCTCAAAGTACATTTCAAATTCTTGACTTTTTAGTCTCCCTTTCCTAGAAGAAAGTGAGATTGTTCCATATCAAGCGGAAGTGTATTTGTATGTGAGCATGTGCACTGCGTGTGTGTAGGTGCGTGCGTGCCTGCTTGTGTGTGCGTCTGTCTGTCATTTTGTGACAAAACTGTGTAGACAAGTTTTCTCAGCTGTTTCTGGATGGATCTTAACCAAATCCTGGTTAGAGGTATAGACTGTAAGGAGTTGTGAATGCATGAATTTGGGGGTCCTGGCACCAAAGTAAAGATCATACAGTCAAAACAAGAAGAAAAAAAAAAGCAGAAATATAAGCATCTTTCCGAAATGGAGTGTGAACAGTGCTCTCTCAGGAACTTTTGACAATATCTATGATTCATTTTCATTTTTTTATGACAGTGTATTACTGTTCTCCATGCACATCAAATTACATTTCAACAAGGCTTTTTCAGGTTAGAATGACTTGATCATCTTGCTTTTTGAGGGTTTTGTTTTGTAAGTTGTTGTTTTTTTAGGGATTTTTTTTTTTTTGTGAAGGGAAGAATACATTACATACTGGGCTGCTTGTTGTCCTTAGGAACAGTCATCTTGGTGGTTGAAGGTGTCCCTTCCAGCACGTACACATAGCCCTTGACCTCCTTTTCATACACCTGGAGGAAAGAAATACCACAGAAAAAAATGTTAACCCTCTGACTCCCGCACCCTATCCACCACATGCAAAAATTCAACTCTTTGACTCCCTCACCCTGTCCACCAGCTTCCTGCTTTGCTGTCATGGATAGTAAAGCAAGATACTAGTGGATATGCTGAGGAAGTCAAAGGGTTAATCATGTATGTGCAATGACGTCAGTTACCACAGACACAATGATATGCCTCTGTGATCAGGGTTCCTTGAGTGAAAGGACAAACCACTGTGACAGAGAGCAAATTTGCATGCGCAAATTGGTTCCTAATTACGAAGACAAGCTTTTTACCTGTAAGGATAAATGTTTTGTTTAAGACATGCCTTCATTTTTTTTTTGTCACTGCCTGTTGTGTTTACATAGGTATAATCATAAAGGTAAAAGAGTTCATAGCCCTTTGACTCCCGCATTCTATAAGAATCAGGAAGTTGGAGGATAGGGTGAGGGAGACAAAGGGTTATGTTTTTGCTTTGCAAGCATGGTTGAAAATAAAGGATGTTGGCAGACAAACTGCAGGAGTCAAAGGGTTAAGCATAGTCTGTTGCTGCGCTATTCCGATGATCATTTTGATCAGTCACTTTGCTGTTTTGTCAGTTAATTGTTTAATGCCAACTGACTGGTCATTCAATTGGTTTGAACAACTCTTAGTGAAAAATTACTGCGTAATATTTCTTTATGAAAATATGCTCTAATATTATGCATACTTACTGTCATATATATATGCTATGCAGTGATATTGCCACTTTGAAGACCAGAAGCAATAGCAACAGTAGTACAAGTAGCACCAAAACTAACTGTTATCTGATAAATGAGTACATCATGTAAGCCCTATGGTGCTACAGCAAAGTGACTTGGATTTCAGAAAACATTACACATATGTTCATTATCACTGGCCTTGCTAAATCAGTCCTCTAGGGAACTGTTGAGGAAGGGAGACAGAGGGGAAGACAGAAAAAAGAATGGACAGACAACATTGCGGAATGGACAAAGAAACCGTCTGTAGAGACCCAGGCTTTGGAAAACAACCAACAGAGCTGGAGGAATGTGGCAAACAGATTTTTTTCAAAGCAGTACCTTAATGACTTTACAGAGCTTGGAGAGAAGAAGAAGAGGATCCTCATATTGTCATAATTTATATCATTTTCAGTATTTCTGAAGTAACAAAAATATAAGAAAATACAGCTGTTACCCACAAACCTTTTTCACACCAGGTCCAATTTTCCAGTGAGATGTAGAATCACGGCCTTGTGGACTAAAGATCTCTAAGTATGGACCACCCTGTAAAAAACAACATCATCATTTTAAAGTGTTTTATGAGTGTGTGCGTATTCATTCTTTAGCATATTCTAGTGAAGGCACTGAAGCATTTGATCAAATTCGTACATTCAAATGATTCATGCATCCATTTATACTGTGCCTGTCTTCGTATGATGTATCAGAGTGTGTGTGTGTGTGTGTGTGTTGTGTGTGTGTGTGTGTGTGTGTGTGTGTGTTTTCAATAATCACACGACTCAGGATTACGTTTTGTAAATACACACACACACACACACACACACACACACACACACAGAGTCAAATTCTGTTAAAACACACACACACACACACACACACACATCATCCACACACATTCAAGCATCAAGCCCACCACACGAAAGCACTATCACACACAGAACACATTCATGATCAATACCCGATTATAACAGTCCTGTTTTATATTATAAGAGGGGGCTTTAATGATGTGATTTGTTGTGATTTTTTCTAATTCAAACAACATACCTAGGATTCGTTTTTAACATAAAGCACACACAGACGACACATGAAGCAAAAGGCATACCCTCAGTTCCAACTGATATTAAAACATCAAACAAACATCACCAACACACCAACGAGCACACACAACAACTCACATGATCAACCAAAAATGTAACTACAGTACAAATTATTGTAGCTTCACAACCAACAGTAACATGACACTGTACTAATACAATTATACAACTACTTAATAATAACATTATATAGACACTGCTTACTCATGCAACAAAATGGCAATTTTGCCTTTTAATCTGAACACAACTGAACGCCGCTTCGTCAGCCGCCCCCTCCTCCATGAGGCTGAACACAGCTGTCAACTTACGTCCCTTTTACCACATTCTCCATTAAACTCACCCTATGTAAATTAGTGTTTGTTGTCAGCGTGGGACCCGTTGTTGTTTCCCGCCTGATTTCATTTTCCATGCAGTGATTATTTAATCAATCTCAAATGGCGCTTCTTTAATCCAGCTATCTTTGCTGATTACATCCGTAGTACACAAGTCGAGGTCCCAGTTCCTACTGTGTTGTAAAAATAAAATAAAAGAAAATAAAAACGACCACATAATTTACTGGCACTGACTGAGTGTGTGCCGCTGGCAGCAGTTATCTGGCACTCTGGGCATTGAGATAGATAAGCGAAAGAATGTGAGTAGGCCTACAGGTCACACTTGACCCCGCTCACACGTAGTCTGTGAGAGTAAATGAAGTGGTCTTTGTTCTTGCTTTTGGATTTTTCATCTGCTTTCTGTGATTGTTCTTTAAATTATTTCCATCATCGTTTTGTTTTCTGGCCCCATTTTGTGTGTGTTTAGTTTAGTTGTGTTTGCTTCTTATTGTGTAGAGAAAAAAACATACAAGGCTTAGGCTGGTTGGTGTTTTACTGTGTGATGTAGGCTTTTCACCACTTGACTGTGCCTGTGAAAAAAAAAACGTTACACATTATGGATGCAGAGAAACATTCTGACAGAACTCACTTTGACAGACTGAACGCACTATGCAGAATCTGTGGTGAGAGATCAAAGAATGATCGCGAGACAAAACCTGCAAAATTTTGCAAAAACTACGCCCCAGATTTCATGACATTTTTCGGGATAATTGTTTCCAGTGAAACAGACGGCATTCTTCACTCAGATACGTTTTGTTCAAACTGCTACAAAAGATTGCGTGCTGTGAAACAAGCATCCTCTCCATCTGAGATAACACTAAACAATATCAAGTCTGCCATAGAAAAGAGCAATTTAATCTGGACACAAAAAAAAATATAGATAACTAAATGTAAGTAGACGTATACTTGTTATAACACACCAATTTCATTGCGTTGTTGATTATTTTCATACACCTATAAAACACACAGCCAGCAACATAACTGACAGTGCAGTGTATAAAGAAAGATGTGTGTGCGCGCTCGCGCGCATGTGTGTACGTACACTGGAGTACAAACACCGCTGCCTAAGGGAAGCATTTCCTGACAAGTGAAGAGTGACTCTAATTACCCGCCGCCTGTGGCGCACATGTTGCGCGGACCCGGACTGTGGTGAGTGATACCAGTAGTGGCCAGACTGAACTTTAAAGAATGCTAAGTATGAATGGTCAGAATTGCTCCACGCATCACACAGCATGTATGAAAGTTGAAGCTTTATTCGTTGTCAGAGCATGAACTTGTTGAAAAGTCTGTAGCATGGCATGAATGTGAACACCTCTTAAGTGCAGATTACTTTCTCCTTTCTCTGGTGTGTTTGTACTCGTTGTAAACTTCAGACAGAGTACTTTCAGTCGGTTTTATCGAAAATCTTATACGAGGGTTGTTCAATTTAAGATGACACTAGGCTTGCCGTTTGAAAACGAAGCAACGCACAGAAAAATGTTTACACCAAACACAACTTTAAAGTTTACCTGATTAGCATGCAGAAAATAAAGTTGACATCATGACGCAACTCGGAGTATGACGTAATTACAAATGTGTTTCAAATAGCTGAGCCTGAAAAAAATGGACGTCACCAATGAGCAATTTCGTTTCTACACTTTCACAAGGCTACAACTTGGTGACGATTGTAGGAAGATACACGCAGATTTGCAAGCTGTTTACGGAACGGATTGTGTGTCTTACCGCACAGTTTGCAGGTGGGTCAAACAATTAGGAGCAGGTAGAGTGCCATCTGATTGGGGTAATCGTGCAGAGCGAGCTTTACCAGCTCGGAACGAACAAAACATTGCATATGTGAAAAGACTGATAGAGGAGGATCCACATTCGACTGTGCGGGAATTAAGCGAGGCATGTGAGCTTTCAATTGGCACCATTAACAACATTCTGCACAAAGACCTTCACATGAGAAAACTGGCTGCAAGATGGGTGCCACATCTCTTAAGTGATGATCAGAAGCAGCAGCGGGTGGCATGTTCACGCAAACTGCTCGATGAGTTTGAGCCCAACGGGCCAAAACGACTGTGTGACTTAGTGACGGGAGATGAGAGTTGGCTCACATTCTACGGCATCCCCAACAAACGCTGCAACCGCATGTGGGTTGGCCCTGACGGAGACCGACCAGTTGTTCTTCGCCCAGGATTCCAGAGTCGCAAGCGACTGTTTTCTATTTTTTTCAACACGCAAGGCCTTGTGGCAATTGACATTTTGCCTGAGAAATCAACAATCACTGCCTCCTACTATACCCAAGTTGTGCTCCCCAAAGTTGTAGGAAAAATCCATGAGCAGCGCCCAACCGTCGGCACCCAGAGGACCCTTCTTCTGCATGACAATGCCAGTGCCCATAAGGCGAAGGTCACCACAACCTTCCTGAGCGAGCAAGGGATCCAAGTTTTGGACCACCCACCCTACAGCCCCGACTTGGCCCCATGCGACTTCTGGCTGTTCCCTGTTCTGAAGGAAAAGCTCGCTGGGCGTAAGTTTGACCGGGTACAAGACCTCGCCAAAGCCGTAAGATCAGAGTTGTCTGGTCTGCCTAAAACCGACTATCAGAGGGCGCTTGAGAATTGGCGTAGGAGGCTTGAACTTTGCATCCTAGCCAACGGAGAATACTTCGAGGGGATGTAAAAGTTTCAAGTTGCTGAGATGAGAGGTACGTTTTTTAAGGGGGTGGTGACATCTTAAATTGAACAACCCTCGTAGCTGTGATGAGTCAGACATAAATGATGTAGAACCACAGACACTACAATTTACCGCGGCCAGTGGCTTGCAGCTTAATGCTGGCATTGACAGGGCAAACCGTCGCTTTGTATGGTTCCCTTGGCACTGAGCAGCTGTTTTGTCTTTCGCTGTGGCTCAGTGAGTGAGTTCAACTAAACAGTGGGCTGTGCAACGCCGTGTCGTCATTAGCTAAAACTGTCTAAGCTGTTTCCAGTTTGTATTCATAACTAAGTATATAAAACAATGATAATGAAAACAAACAATGATAATGATAACAAAATATGTAAATGTCTCAATATCACCAACAACATCAACAATCAACAAAATTTGTGTAATTTCAAATAACATTACAAAAAGCCTCATTAGAAATTCAATGGTTAACATCATATCATTCACACACACACACACACACACACACACACACACACACACACACCACACACAACACAACACACACACACACACACACACACACACACACACACACACACACACACACACACACACACACACACACATGCACACACACATGTGCATACACTCAACAAATCAGAACTGTAAAAGTGTAATGCACAAAATAGTACTACTACACTACATAGTGAAATCAACAATGATTGTTTTCAGTGGGATCTGCAGTATAAGTATTCAAGAAAAAAATGAGTTAAAGATTTGGTTTTGGGCAATATTTCACATCAGAAATAAAATTAATGTATTGCTTTTAATATTAATTCCAGAGGCCTATAATGAGCAAGAAGTTTTCTTGACCTTCAACCTTTACCAGGCATTACATAGGCAGGTTCAAACATCTTCCAACTGGAAGTGTGACATCCTAACCACTTGACTGTTGCACCCATCATGTGTTCCTTTTGAGTTTCATTCTTTTAAAAGGCAAGACTCAACATCAAGTGCAATGAGCAAGAAAAATGTACACATTCAGCAGTTCACAAAAACTGTGTGGGGCAGTAAGTATCATTACTTTAATTATTATCAACCTCAAATTTTGTGCTAAAACAGATGCAACATTTAGTTGGTTCTGTTGACAATAACTAGTAACCTGTGGAGTTCTTAGTTAAATTAAACTAAGACATGATGCAGGCCTACTGGATGTTGATTTCTTTTCATGAATTACTTCTTCACATGTACACACATATTACATAAACATACATGCATCAGTATTGTCAAAACATCACCATGCAGCTGTATAAAGTTTATCACAAGTACATTACATGTATATATATTTCAAGCAGATGATGTGCATCAAGATAATGATACTATTACTAATGATAAGTCAGACACTTTCAATCAGTGCTTTAATCAGTCAGTTTGAAATCTATTGAAGTTCATATTCATAACTGATATATGGTTTTAGATATTGTATACAACCTTCAAATATCTCCAGAACAAATTAATTTGTGGAATGTAGTCTTTAGATTTGCATTTTTAGATATTGGATTTGGCTTGCAGCAAAATCAAGTCAAACGCAAGATCTGATTTAAAATGTCTGTCATATCCAAATAACAATATTTTCATTAAACAGTACTAAGGTGGCATTGTCACAGATGACTGACTGTCACAGATGACTGACTGCTGCTTGGAGCAGGACTATTGATTTTTGTTCCCCCTCAGCAATCTTGAATTTGTGGTGATCTGTCAGATGCTACATAAATTAAGATATGCCTGATGGATGATAAGGATAAGGGTATGTGAACTGTCATACTGAATCTGATTTATTCTTTTAAAACTAAGCTTATAAGGGGCATTATGTTCAGAACATGGATTTTTATTTTTTCCTGCGATCACACACACACACACTGACACAGTCACAGTGACACACACACTGACACAGTGACACACACACACACACACACACACACACACACACACACACACACACACACACACACACACGTGCACGTCACGCACGCACACATCACCATCATCATCATCACTCATCATCATCATCACAACTGGTACCATTGATTAATCACCAGGCTGAGCATGAGTACAAGCAGCAGCAGTTCCGACTCGAAACTGACGGCCCGCGACTGGACATAACCCAATCCGGGTATCACAGTCATGTACGATTGTAAGTTGCTTATTGAAAAAAAAAGCACGGCACAATTCACCTAAACATCAACCATTCCATACAAAGAAATAACCATTTCAGTAAATCAGATGTAATACATACTTCGACAATTTCAGACTCAAAGTTCCTGAGATTGGCGACTGACGACAATAGCCACCATATTTGTTGCTATTGACAATCCAGCCAATCAGATTGATCGTAACATTGTTCCTTTGGATGTTATGGATTCCCGGTGGCTCATATATAATAATCATGATTTTATTGTCATACCGCAAAAAGCCCATGTCAAAAGTATGCTCGTTGCGTTTAACAGGGAATAGAACAAAACACCACACACACACACACACACACACACACACACACACACACACACACACACACACACACACACACACACACAAACACACACACAGAGTTATGCACCGCACTGAGAGAGAGAGAGAAAGAGAGGATGCTGATCTACGAAACACTCAACCTGTTAGGCATGTGACTTTTGAAACAAGTTGTCCTCTCTCTCTCTCTCTCTCTCTCTCTCTCTCTCTCTCTCTCTCTCTCTCTCTCTCTCTCTCCTCTCTCTCTTCCCCTCTCTCTATCTCCATCTCCCTTTCTAACACACCACACACACACACACACACACACACACACACACACACACACACACACACACACACACACACACACACACACACACACACACACACACGTGCGTGCTCAAGATGCTGAGCTAGTGTACACACTCATCCTGTTCGGCATGTGACTCTTGCCCCAAGTACTCGTCCTATCTGTCTCACCTACATACATACAAAGAGAGAGACACAGAGAGAGAGGGGAGGGGACAGACAGACAGACAGACAAACAGACATACACAAACAGACAGAGTCAGACAGACAGACACACAGAGACAGGGAGAGAGGGAGAGAGAGAGAGACAGAGAGAGAGAGAGAGAGACACAGAGAGAGAGAGAGAGAGAGAGAGAGAGAGAGAGAGAGAGAGAGAGAAAGAGACTGCTGATGCAGAAAACACTCAGCCTGTTTGGCATGTGACCTTCGACACAAGTTGCGATTCTCTCTCTCTCTCTCTCTCTCCTCTCTCTCTCTCTCTCTCTCTCTCTCTCTCTCTCTCTCTCTCTTTTTGTTTTTTTTGTTTGTTTTTTTTTGTTTTTTTGTTTTTTTGCAAACAAAGCTACATATTGTTGAAAATTGTTGAAAAATATTGCCATCTATAATAAAATGTAACATTGGAAACTTTTCTGGAAAATTGGCATTCTTATAACGCTTTGATACATCAATAGTTTGGGAAGAGTTTGAAATTTGTTCAAGAGCGATTCAACACTCTCAGACAATTCACTACAAATACACTACATCCGATCTTCTAGTGATTATATGGTACACTCAATGGATAGAGTTCTTGTGTGTTATACAGAACGATGTTGCTGTGCGGATGTGAAGTGTGGACAGTCAACACGCAAAGTCAGAGCAGGAATGGGGCAACTGAAATGTGGTTTCTAAGAAGAATGTTCCATGGACAGCAAAGAAAACAAACGAGACAGTCTTGAAGGAGGCAGACACAAGAAGAACATGTCTGAAGAAGATTAGGAAAAGGCAGGCAACATTTATTGGTCGTTTTGTGAGACAAGTGAGGTTAGAGCACCTGGTCACGGCAGGAGGGCTGGAGCGAGAAGGGGCGCTGGGTGGACCTGGGGGAGAGGATGCTGGATGGACTAACAAAGTGGTCAAGGAAAGAGAGGGTGGGAGATGTACTTGCTGCAAAAAGGAATAGAATCTGCACAAAACTCTACGTGCAACAAAGTCTTGAAATGGGAATGGGTGGAGTGAGAACAAGAACTATAAAACACAAAGCTGACACCACCAGATTGATAAGAATGTTAAATATTAAGATTGGCAGCAAACAGCTAGGTCAGTTTTAATGTGGTAAGCTGGGACCGAACACAAGACATTCAATATTGAGTCCACAGATCATAGTTTATCAGATGGGCCAGCTGAATAAAAACTGGTCCGCCTCGTGGTCAAATTCAAGACCCTGATGTTATTTGCCTGCCGTTCTAACCAGTTATGCTAACGAGGCACAAAACTGTAACCTGCACATGGGTTTATGTGTAGGCTTAAGGCTTGTGCCATGATCACCATACACGTGACGCCTGTGACGTTAGTGCATATGGAATTCATTCCGAGCGCGGAGACGTCATCTTGAGAAATTGAAACTGAAACTGTAACTTGCTCAAGGGTTGAACCCCCAACTCAACGCTACCAGCATGGCATATTAACCAGTTAAGCTAATGGGGGTAAAATGCTGTGGTCCGCCAGAGGGTTGAACGCACTACCCCTGTTTTATGAGCCACTAAAAACAAATGAAACAACACAAAAACGAATAAAAAGGAATGTGTAGTCAGGGATGGGTTATACAGAAGATACATATTGTGCCATGTACGTGAAAAGAAAACACATACACACACACACACACACACACACACACACACACACACACACACACACACATAACACACACACACACACACACACACACACACACACACACACACACACACACACACACACACACACACACACACACACACACACACACACACGTCAAACAGTTTATTAGAGAAACCACACACGAAATAAATACTTTTCTTGAATGGATTCAGGGTATTTATTTGTATGCAGCTATAAACAGAAAGACATTAGGGGGGGGGGGGGGGAGAGATGGGTGAGGGGGGGGGGGGAGGAGAAAAAAGAAAGAAATGAGGAAAAAGAGGAAGAGGGAAAAAAAGCATCACTGTGAATAAGAAATGAAAAAATTATAAACTAAAGAAAAAGTTATTGAATCATTCCTGTAATTGTTCCAGCTGATACAATATGTAAAAGAACAGGTGTATGTGTTAAGAACATTATCTGTAACATCGCTACCGTTATCTCACTTTCCATTTGAGGGAAATGGAAAGGGGGAGGGGGAGATCAAAACAACTCTATCATAAGGTACGAAAAAAAAAAAAGATGGGGCTGAGTGTGAACTCCCTCCCCTTTTGAAAAAAACAACAACAACTAAAAAAGAGATTTGATTTTTTTTCCAAACGAGAAAGAAACAACTTCTGAAATGAAAAACAAAATTAAAAGAAAGAAAGAAATTCTGTAACGAATGTAAACCAAGATGAACTATAACTTCAATTGCAAAGGAATTTGTCTTTTATTAATGTCTGTAATAGTGGTAACATGGACGTGTAACATGTTGTGTTTATGCATTGTAGTAAAGAGACAAACAGCTATTTTCCGGGGAAGTAACTCTCATCGAAGGTCCAAAAATGGCGACGGCTTCGCAACCCACGTTGTTCAATCAAGCTGTATCGAAGATACTGAGCAGCTGGACAGCTCTACAGGTAAAAGTCACATCCAATAAAAGTGCAGTCAAAATGAGACGGGATGATTTATATGACTAGATTTTCTTCATATCTTTTATTTTGAGAAGAAATATCCCAGAACCAGCACATGTCGCACTTAAAATAAATTACACTCATTATTATACTATTTAGTATTTAGTCTATTATATATACTATATATTCTATACTCAAGACTATCACTATGACTATAACCGTATACGGTATAGCCTAGGCCTACTTATTATAATACTATAATAATAATTATTATATCACTTTAGTATTCACTTAATTGAATGACTCATATTTCTGTGTAAAAATTAATTTAATGTACTGATAGGTAGGCTATGTGACAAGAAAAAAAAAATTACAGGCTGATCTGTGTAACACACTACAGGTGTACATCGCTGAAACTACTTGTGACATAGTATGATAGTTCATTTGATTTGATGCGACAGAAGAGCTAACGAAGTTGTCATTTGTGTAACGGCTGTAGAGCCAACAAATTTGGGCAAATGTAAACTTTATCATCCTATTTTCACCATGCATATACCTTCCCATGATACGGTTATTCCTGCTGGAAGATTTCATTGATTTGATACACAAGGTCCACAAAAGGATGGGGGTAGGGATAGGGCTAGTCTTACAATCAGTTGCCTTAAGTAGTGATGAGTGGGGTAGGCAGAACAGCCTGATACCTGATGTACAGAACAAAGGGTTTGCAAGTTTACATTTGTCCAGATTTGTTTATAACAATTTTAACAAAGGTCTGTGGCTCATCTCAAAGGGAGGTTGACAAAAAGCTGATCAAAAATGAAAAACATGGAATCAGAGGATACCAATGGAAATTGATGAATAAAATAAAAGAACACATTATTTTGAATTGAGAACAATGTGTAGATCATGGTATAGATAGTTGTAATGGAGATATTATCAGTCTATTGTAAACATTAAATCATTATAAAATGTAAACTTATAAGTTAGAAAGCCACTGAACTCCACTTTAGTGAAGTTTGATGTGTGGGATGTCCAGTTTTAATGCTCATGAATTGCATTAGCAGGTGTTATTCAAATGGTGACATAACAGGCAGATGTGTTATGCTTGCATTGCAAAGATTGATATTCCATTATTGATGTTGTAATTGTGTAATATTTGTTGTCTGACAAAATGGTAAAGACTAAAAGAGTAACCTGAAAGTTGAAAATTGTCATCTGAGAATAACAGATATGATTTATTTGATGGCATGTCCAGATAGCTATAGACCATGGGTTTGGAGGTTCAAACTGCAGGCAAAAGGCACAGGATTTGGTGAATGATGTAGAAATCTTGTTCAACAGGAAAAGTAAGTCTTTGTGGTGGGATGACATAAGATTTAGAGAGAGAGTGGGTAGTGAGGATGAGCGTTTGTGACTGGTGTGTTTTTGTGTGTTTGTATGTCACTGTGTGTGTGCATGTTTGTGTTTGTGTTTGTGTGTGTGTGTGTGTTCACATATGTCTTTTTTTTTTCTTTTTTTTTCTTTTTTTTTTAAGGATCATAGCACCCAGGGAGGTTACCTTTGTGCTCACCTTTTTTTTTTCCTGTCCCATTTTGATTTTCTACACCACCTCAATGGCTGCAGAAGCTGGAGCAGTTTTTACAATGCGATGATGATGATGTCATTGAGGATGATAATCATGATGCTGTGGAGTTCCATCTAGGATTGAGACTGCGTGACAGAGCTGTACTCTACGCTTACTATCGTAATATATCCTGGCATCAACCAGGCCCGAGAGATACAGACACCTGCAGTGCTGGTCAGAAGATTTGAACAACACCCTTAATGACGCATCCGTAAAGTGGATGAGACCCAACTGTGTGGTCCCAGTCTTCCCAATGAGCCCATAGTTCGCCCAACTCTGGATAGGAGCCGGTTAGAGCTGAAAAATCCCACAATGATTTTTGAAGGGACCTATGGGGATTCAAACCCACAACCTTCCACTAGTTCCAGTCGGTAGTCCATTACGCTAACCACTACACCACGGCGACTGGTGTTCACTCATGTCTTAAGTAAATTTGTTGCTTAATCTTTTAGATATTAGGACAGTAGGAGAGGTTTATGATTTGTGTGTGCGCGCGCGCGTGTGGTGTGTGTGTGTGTGTGTGTGTGTGTGTTTTAGGAAAAAGTACTCTTGCATTTTTTTGCCAAATGGCTTTGTGAAATGTACGTATAAGAAAAAACAATAGTGAAACAAGATCACTAGGTTTAATGGAAAGAAACTAGAATACTTTGTAAATCAGAGCTCAGATCAGTCAGGAATGATCAAAACTGCCATAATTTTCTGTTCTTCAGTTGTTTTATCCCACATCTGGTGATCCTCTTTATTTTGTGTCTTTTTATAGTTCTGATTGTGCATTCACTTGACAAAGAATATTTCATCTGAAGTTTGTGCTTGCATCGTTTCGTTACGAACACACACTTAAGTACTATGTGTGTGTGTGTGTGTGTGTGTGCTTGCCTCATTTCGTCATTTAAAATATCAGTGCATTCATTTTCTCTTTCATTGCATTTACAGCTGAATGGACAGGACAGCAAGACAGTGCAGGTTGATTACCTAAATCAAAATTCCAGGATAAGTTGTGCACTGCATTGGGAGCTTCTGAATGGGTTATTTGCCATGTTGCCTATCTAAGTCTGACTGACTTTCTCATGTTCTGATGGTTTGTGTTCAGTCCCAGTCAGCAACGTTAAAAGGTTGGCCTGCTTATAATAGATACTTGATCTCATTGTTTCCAGTATCTTGCACTAATGGGTCATCTAAATCCAAGTGTTTGATATACATGTATGTGTCCCAAATTCTCCTTTCTCTTCCTGTTTGCATCTGAAGAAGACTTTATTCCTTCATGTTATAAACAAATTCAGATTCAGTTATGCCCTTGTAGACACCTTAAATTTGTGATAAAGTTTTGACAAAAAATAGTATAGAATAATTATAACTTGTGCTGTATCTGTATGTCTGATTTATCATTTGATCATGTTTAACATTTGTTTTCAGGTAAACTTGATCCGTATGATTTTGCTGATTTTCTTGAAGATGAAGTGGACGAAAGGTTTAACTTGAGACTTGAAGATGGTAGTGTTGAAATGGTATGTTCTTTTGTTTGAAATGCTGAGGAATTGTCATACATATGATGACAAATTACGTTAGACTAGTGCAACAGTATTTGTCTGTAGGCTACAATTGTTGTAAATTATGATTGAATGTTCATGTTCAGTTTCTATGAAATTTCTTCATATTCCTATTGTTTTAATGTGTTTTTTTTGTGCAAGTTTCTTTCTGTATGTGTGTGCATGTTTATGTCTTTGTGTTTATTCTTTTGTTAATTGATTTTTGCTTTGTTTTGTATATGAATTGCGTACATTTCATGTCAATATTTCACTTATATTTGTTGCATTTCAGATTTTGTTTATTTGTTTGTTTGTTTCTTGTGTGTTTGTGTGCATGTGCCTCTGTGTGTGTGTGTGTAATGAGTGTTTGTTTATTTCTTTGTTTTGCTGTGTTTTCTTCTTTTGTATTTGTTTAACTCTGTTGTGACTGCACTTGCCACAGCTGAGCTCTCCTGCTGGCCTAGGGCTGCCACAGTGAAATAACTGAGAACCGGGTGCAAGTGAACTTATCCATCGATTTTAGACAAAGAAACCAGCAAAACGTAGCTGAAGCGTTCAATGCAAATTCCCTCCACAAGGCAAGCAACTGCCAACTACTAAATCATTAGCATAACAAAAGTAGAGGGAGTTATATACCCTAAACCTTCTGTTACTATGATCGAAGTAGCCCGTCCTCAGTGAGAGCTCAGCTGTTACTTCGATCGAAGTAGCCCGTCGTCACAGAGTTAAAGGTATGCCTTAATATTTAGTAGTTTTTGTTTTTCGTGGTTGGTTCATTATTTTTTTCAAGGCATTTAGATTATTCTCAGCTTTATGTATGCACATTGTTTTGCCCACACCAGGTGGGTGGTGTATTACTGCACAGTCTGTATACTGTCTTTAGTGCGCATGCATGCTAGGTGCTTTCATGTTTTCAGAAGCCACCAGACTCTGACATGACTTACCGGATCTTTAACATGCATACTTAATATTGTGTGTGGTTATACACGCAAAGGGGATTTGGAAAAAAACTGTACCCTTTAACTGACCAGGTGGCAGGTACTCAGACAGGACTGAACCCCTGAACTTCTGATCAGAAGTCTGACATCTTACCCACCTGACTGCTGCGCCTGTTATTTCTTGAATATTCATATTCCATTCTTTCTCTTGTGTACCATTGGTCTCTTTGTGTATTTCACAAATATTCTTTATATACATGTGTGTATGTGCGTGTGTGTGTGTGTGTGTGTATATTATATATATATATATATATATATATATAATATATATATATATATATATATATATATATATATATATATATATATATATATATATATATATATATATATGAGTGTGTGTGTGCATGTGTATTGATTTCGATCTGTAGATTCACAGTGCCAAGTGAAAGTCTGCTTTGTACCTTTTTTCTTTTTCTTTTTCAGATTGCAAATCACATCTGTCAGTGTTTCACTCGTCTGAAGGAGGGCAAAATTGCGGAAGTTGAGCAGTTCTTGAGGGGCTTACCCAACTCCAAACAGTGCACAGTTCAGTCTGCTGGCGGTGAAAGTAGTTCAGATGAGGTAAAGTTGGGTATTGTAGTTAGCTAAACATGACAAGAATTAAATGGAAACAGCTCTTACTTTTAACTTGAAAATCAGATGATTGTTGCTGGTAAATATAAGTAAAAAAAAAACTTTGTTAACCCTTTGACCCCCCGCCCTGTCCTCCGGCATCCTGCATTGTCAACCGTGATAGCAAAGCAAGAATTTGATTCTTTGATTTCCTCACCTATCCACCAGCTTCCTGCAAGAAGCTGGTGGATAGGACGAGGGAATCAGAAGGTTAAGTTTTTGCTGTTGGTGGATAGGGTGTGGGAGTCAGAGGGTTAAAGTCAACTGTATAGTCTTCTGTAACTTTGATATAGTCCCTCAGCTTGTTGCAGAATCTGTTTGCTTGCACGAATGTGGTTTTGTTTGTTGTCATTTTTTAAATTTTTTTTTTAATCTGAATCAAGATGTGTTATTCCGTCATCTGTTTCAGGAAAACCCAAAAGTCAGTAGAGCTATAAAGATAACTGTAAAACGATTTTGAAATGAAAATATCAATTTCTAGTCACTGTAGTTTTCAGATGATTTGTCTGTGTCAAACTTGACAGCAAGGAAACGAGAAGAATATTGTATTTTTATAGACATAAAGAAAGCAAACCATTTAGAAATTGATGAAATACGGCCTTGTCATCAATCAGTGATAAGTAACTCTTCACTTAAAACACCACATAGATATACAGAGAGAGAAGAAGAAGAAACGTTGATAGCAAGATGACCAGTAACGAAAAGTACAACATCAGACAGTAGTATCAGTGTCTCAGCTGGACGTCAGTTTATCACTATATAATGAAGATCATCATCATCATCATGTGCCTTGCCGCATGGTGTTGGCAATCATGGCCTTCCATATGAATCTATCTTATGTCACTGCAATTTATCTCCCACCCTTTCTGTCTTCATCTACCCACAATATGTCCAGCATTTTTTCCTAAATATACCTGGTCCTCTTTTTTTCTCCTGCTTTCCTGTTGTGAATAGATGCTCTAATTTCTCTTGCCTCATGTTGATCATGTTGGGAAGAATGATATCATTTTCTATTCTCGTTGCTGCTGTTTGTTCCTGGTATATGTTCCGTATTATTCTTCAATCTCTTCGTAAAGTATAAGCTTTTTGAGTTGGTTGATCAGCTTTTCGTGAGTTAACCAATCAAAAGTCATGGTAGGCCCTATAATCAACAAAAAATGAATACTTATCCGTATTCAACTCAATTGATCTTCCTATAAGAGTTCTTAGAATGTATGTAGTATTAATAGTTCATTTCCTTCAACAAATCCACATTATTCTTCTGCTATTTCTGTTTTGATTCTGTTCCTTGTTCTCAGTATGATTGTTCCTAATAGAATCTTTGTTACATGACTCTTCAAGCTGATTGTGTAATGGAGTTCGCATTCTATAGCCCCAGTTTTCTTTTGGAAGTGCATTGAAAATTGATTTTGGCATATCTAGGGATTTTTCTGATGATTTTCATACCAAGTTCATCTAGAACCTCAATCGTTTCTATAGTAATATTGTCTGGTTCTGTGGTTTTCCTGGTTTCATCTTTTTCAGCGCTGCTCTAATTTCATCTTTCATTATTGGTGGTCCTTAATTGTTTCTTCTATGATGTGTTCCTCCTTTCTGCCATTGTCAAAAAGGTCTTTAATGTACTCTTCCCAGCTAATATTTTACCTTTTTCCATATAATCGTGCCATCACGTAATCATGCCATCATATCCATTTAATATTTTTGTCTTTTTCCGTGATATTCGTATCATCTTTAGATTTTAACCCCTTGACTGCCAGCATTTTTTTTATGTCTGGTGTTTTCCATATGCTGAGGAAAACTGTTGTGTCACTACCACATACACTTAAACAACTGTTGCTTCTATATTTGTGGGAATTGATACATTAGGCATGTCAAAATGTATTTTCAGTTGATTTATATAGGAATTTCAAGAAATAACCAGATATTTGTAATATTTTGTGAAAATTCCTGCAACATTTTGTTATTGAATCCATAATGTCTATGTCAGTATGTGGCAGCATGTTTTACCATCTGTTTGTTTGTTTTCTATCCGTTTTATGAATCTGTTTGTTTTTCTCAAGAGCAAATATGTTTGATAAAGCTTCAACATCATAAAGATATTATACCTAGTTAGGATGATTTTTGTTGTTGTTGTTGGATCAGCTGTCTCAGTTTGTTATACTGCTATCCTTCGTTTTACTGTCTTGGCAGTATCTCAGTACGTGCAAGTGCCCTGAGTCAGTTTTTCAGTAACAGTGAACTAACACATACCAGTTATGATAATGGTAATGTATATCCAAACTGTGTGTTTTGTGAATTTCATAAGAATAAAACAAAATGTAAAAAAATGCATATATGAGGGTTTGTGGTACATAAACACAATAAGGAGATATTCTGCATGTATTGAGTATCCTTTAAAAGTTTTGTCTCTGATTTTAAATCATGCTTATAAATCAACAGTGATCTCAAATGGCATTTTACATTATAGCTTGCTGTTGCTGGTTATGTTAAATTACTGATTACTGATTTGATTGGTTGGTTGGTTTGTTTTGGAAGTTTTTTTGGTCACATTTTAATAATTAACTCAATAGTGTAATTTTTTGCTAAATGTTACATGTTTAGTTTGTTTTTCTTAAGGATGATGAAGATGAGGACATGGAAAACTCATCCTTACAATCTCAACAACAGCAGCAACCCCACAATCAGAACAGCAGTGATGCTAGTGGGGCATCCAGTGAATTGCCTACAGCAAATGGTTCCGGTTTGTAGTCCCTGTTTTTAACTCATTTGTTTCAGTATAGTGGTATTAGTCTGTAATATTTACCATTACAATTTTTCACTCAGATTCAGTGTGTATATGTATGCATGAATGTTTGTATGGTGTTTATGCCGGTCATAATACTCTCAGCTATTTGTGGTAATTGTTGGGTTTTCAGTGGTGAGTACGAAATGAATTATTGCTGAATGAAGATTTAAGTGTTTCTTATTCAAGCCTTCTGTTTGTACTTTTCGTGTGTGCGATTATTCCAAACTTTTGAATTTCCAGAAATCAGGCAAGCGCATCATATCAAATAGTATTGTTTTCAGTCTCTGTTCTTCAAACAATTAAATGACTTCCTGTCTGGGTAAGGGAAAGGATGTTTCAGAGGTGGAGGGGGGGGGACCCACACAGGCATCTGCGTACACACACACCATTACAAATAACCAACCAGCATAACAAAATCAATACAAGGACTGATGTGTACAAACATTTTCACCTTACACCAACAGACAACCAAATGTGTTGACACTTATGCACTTTTTATTGTTTGTAAAAAAAGAAACTAAGGAGCTGGGTTATCATGATGGTTCAGAGATGTTGATGGAGGAGGATATTACTCAGTGGTGTACAGTCAGGTTATTTGTGTTTATTTCCATTTTTGTGTGTGTATGTTGTTGTTGGTTGCGTTTTTTGTTTTGTTTTGCTTTGGTTTGGTTTTTGAGGGTTGTGGGATTCCTTTTTCCAGATTTCTCAGAACTTGTCTGATTTTGTTTCCCTAAAACTTTGTTTTCAAAGGAAATGTTCATGCTAAACTTGACATCCAAGTACTGAATCAAGTGATTGCTAATACAGGAGACAAAAATCACAGTTTCTTTCACATTTCCTGACATTCTGCCCTCAAGTGTTTCTTGATGACATATCCTACATCCATCCCATCCCGACGGTATAGACTGATACGTTTCTTTCTTTCCATCTTTTTGGGGTCCCACACCCCCTTCTTTCTTTTTTTTTCTTCTAAATTTCAAGCAGTTTTTTTTCCTCTTCAAGACATGAGGTTTCATTTGTGTTGCAGTGAGGTAGTGCCCTTTCTCTGTCTGCCAAAAAAAGGGAGAGTGTATCACATCAGTTGGAGAAAGGCTGTGTGTGTGTGTGTGTTTTGTGTGTGTGTGTGTGTGTGTGTGTGTGTGTGTGTGTGTGTTGTGTGTTGTGTGTGTGTGTGTTTGTGTGTGTGTGTGTGTGTGTTGTGAACAACATTTAGTAGTGATTTTTCAGCAGTATGAAGGAGTCTTTATTCTTGAGTTGTTTGTGATTTAATACCAAGTAAAATTAACTTTTGTAATTTGTTGCAGGAGATGCTGCAATGGATGTTGAAGACGAGGAGGATGGTTGGACTGTAGTGAAAAAAGGGGGAAGAAAAAGATGACCTGTAAAATTTCAGTGTCAGGTCTTTTGTACAGTATGTGTGATGTGTTGCCTATGTTGTCCTGATATTTTTAGCCTCGTCTTTCATGAAATAAAATGATCGTCAGCTAGCGAAGGATGTATTAAGTTTTTCTTTCATTTGAAGATGAGTGTGTAGGATGAAAGACGCAAACAATTCTTTCTTGTATATGTTGTTCTCTCTCTCTCTCTCTCTTCTCTCTCTCCCCTCTCTCTCTCTTTCTCTCGCTCTCTGTCTCTTACCTCTCATCCTTTTTCTTTGCTTCTATTTTGTTTTGTTTTGTTTGTTTATTTGGTGGAAGGGGGGGGGGGGGTTGCTGGCCTTTGCTTTACATAGCTTGTGTTGATCCCATGCTGCTCACTCTGGTCCCTGAACAAAAACACCATCCAACGTAATTCGCTTAGGCAAATTGTCTGTACCAGAAAGTCCATGATGGGAATCACCAATCAGATGAGATGTATAAAGTTGTTACTGGGTCTCTTCAGTGGAATTTAACAGTACTACCTCTAATCCATTGTTCATAAAACGCTGCCTTATGAGGAGTTTAACAATATTTCCTCTAATCCATTGTTCATAAAACACTGCCTAATGAGCTCTCAACTAACAACTTAACAATAATCACTGAAGCAGTGGTTGGAGCCGCGTCTCCTGGCGTGTTCACGAGTAGTAGTTTTTTGTTTTGTTTTGTTTTTTGTTGTTTTTTTTTTTGCATAACCCCCCCCCCCCCCCCTTGTAAAAGTGTCAGAATAATCAACGTGTTGATTGTGGACACTAAACGACAAGAACAAGAACAAGAACATCACTCGTGTCATGGAACCAGATCAAGTGAGTGACAACCTGTTAATGATGCTGCCACCATATCTCTCCACTGACCACCATAGACCCCAACTTGATTTACCTCAAGCATGGAAGAGGATGAGGTTACCATGAGGCCAAGGCAAAAGGACCACACAATCTGGAACCATTTTAATGAGGCCAAGATGATTCCAAAATAATGGGGATAATGATGTGGAGTTCCATCGATGACTGAGATTGCTGGGCAGGGCTACACTCTACACTTACTTTCCTAACACATCCCTGCATTAACAAGGTTGAGAGACCATATCGCAATGTTTGCAAGATAACCTAAGCAACATTCTCGAAGATGCATCCATATAAAGTGGATGAGATTCAAACGGGATTAAGTTGTCCTAGTTTTCTGTGTACGCTCATTGCATGCTCAACGCTATGCATGAGCTGGATACAGCAAAAATATCCTACAATAATTTTGAGGGGGCTGATGGAGTTTGAAGCCATGATCTCCCTATCAGAAGTCCACAGCATTAACTATTGACCATGTTGACTGGTTCCTGCTCATTTCGTTTGAATCACAAACTCTCTCTCTCTTTCTCTCTCTCTCCACACTTACACGCACACTTACACACACAAGCACACACATAAACATGCATGCATGCACGCACGCACACACACACACACACACACACACACACACACACACACACACACACACACAACACACACACATACACACAGAGTCTTCTGGCTCGAATCCTTATTTGGACTTCAGTGACAAAAACCACTCGCATACAAATAATCTCTGGCACTAAATATTTTATTTGAATTGTAATGATCTGGGGAGGTGGAATGCCACATCCAGTCTCTTTTGAAATATACAACAACACCTCGTCATGGAATAATACCTAAAGCGTTAATTTCTGCTTGGTTAGTACAAGGATGTCACTTTAACATGTCAAGGAAATGATAATTTGTCCCTTGTCTGCAAACATTACTAACGCTGAAACAAAGTGGAAAGTAGGTCTGTTATGATCTCATGGCATTGTTACAGTCTCATCCACTTCACTGATGCGTCATCGAGGTTCTTAAATCAATTCTGTAAGTAATATATATAAACTTGGAATTTGTTGCTCCATTTGTCAAACACTGCAGGTGTCTGTAACTCTTTGGCCTGGTTAATGCTAGGATATATTATGAACAGAAGCGCAGAGTACAGACTTGTTACACAACCTCAAACCTAGAGGGAACTCTGTAACATCATGATCATCATCCCCATTATCAAGAAATCATCAATTGTCTTGGCAAAGTGAAAACTGTCCCAAGATTCTGTGTCCCTTCATGTCTTGATCTCATGATGACCTCAGATTCGGTTTCTTCTTTTACTTCCATAGCTGAGTTAAATTTTAAGGTTTGTTTGTGTGTGTGTGTGTGTGTCAGTGGTTCCAGGGGGGGGGGGGGGGCTATCACCAGAAGGGTGCAGTAACGGTCTCCGTACCAGAGGGTGGGAAAGCTGCTCACTCGATCTGGCTCCATGACCGAGTAATCATAATCGTAAAAATGTGAATCTTTGTATTAACTTAGCAGAAATCAACGCTTTAAGTATTACTCCATGACGAGGTGTGTTATATATTTCAAAAGAGACTGTATGTGGCGTTCCATCCAGTGTTCTTAGTAAACTGGATCAGAACAGGCACTGTTGAACTCCACCAAATTGATCCAGTAGCAATGCAAGGTCTTCTCTGGTGAGTGGCCCCTTAATAGCTTGACTTGCTTGCTTCCTCAGGTTTCATGGCATTGCAATATCACCTGAACGAAATTTGGGTTGCTGGTGTGTTCAGGAGCTGGAACGAGCGGTGTGGGATAACACTACTTAAACGATACAGGACATTTGGAGTAAAGAAAAAAAAAGCGCTAAATCGCTTCAATGGAGGATTGCAACTGTTCGGGTTGATGATTGGTCACCGATTTCACACACACACACACACCACACACACACACACACACACACACACACATAAAGAATACACACAAGAAAGAGAATAGAGCTTACAGGTCAAACAGGACAGAGGTTACAGGTCAAACAGGACAGAGGTTGGAGATCAAAGGTACAGAGGTTGGTGAGATACAGAGATTGGAATAAAAAACCAAAGGGCAATACAGGAACCCCCCACCCCCCACCCCCCCGGTCTAATATCACTTATAGTGAAAAGACGTTAAATCAAAGAACGAACACGAACACACACACACACACACACAGAGTTGTTCTCCCACCATGACACACCCTCCCCCAATCCTCCTCATCATCATGATCAGGTGCCTTGCCACATGGCGTTGGCGATCATGGCCTTCCATCTGTTTCTATTCTCCTCCCCCCAAAAAATGGGATGAAAGTAGTGGTAGTGGAACAAATGAAATGAAAGTGTCACTGATATGCAACATCATAGTTGCGTTCTTGGTGAGAACAGATATTTAGAAAAAGAGACAGACAGACAGACAGAGATAGCGTTGTCTTTCTCTTTCTGTACTATTGCCACGCAAGCGTTCATACTCAGGATTCCTAGTTAAGTGTGGATATAGTTCATATTTTGGGTCATTGTGACCCCAAAACCACCCAAGTTCCCAGCCATGGTATCGTTTGCTTATGAGTGTATCTTTCAGACTGTTAAGTAAATGTGCCACTGATCAAGGACCACTTATCCTTTGATTCCCGCACCCTGTCCACCAGCATCCTGCATTGCCGACCATGCTAGCAAAGCAAAAAACCCTTTGATTCCCTCACTCTATGCACTGGCATCCTGCATCGTCATCAATGATAGCAAAGCAAAAACTTCACCCTTTGACTCCCTCACCCTGTAGGAAGCTGATGGATAGGATGAGGGGTCAAAGGGTTAAGTTTTTACAGATGGTGGATATGGTGAGGGCTAACAACGATTTTAAAAGGATTATAATGAAGATTTCGGTTGTTTATGGAGGAATCTGAGCTAAACATGATAATATATGTAGGCCTACATATAACGAATGGTTCATTGTTAGTGTAGTTTGCTCACTTTTATTCGTGTTTGTTTGTTTCATTTGTTTCTTTGAAAAGAGTATTTCATTATGGCTTGATCAGTTTCTTTCCCTTTCGATTTATGCGAATGAAGATGGCGTCTGGGTGTTCGTGAACACACACACACACACACACACACACACATAAACAGAGAGAGAGAGAGAGAGACGCATGCAAACACACACACTCACACAAAACACTGGCGCACGCACGCACACACTCTCACAAACAAACACTGGCATACACACACACTGGCGTACACACACGCTGGCATCACACACACACACACACACACACACACACACACACGCACGCACGCACGCACACACACACACACACACACACACACACACACACATGTGCTGCAACAAAACTTCTTTTTGCGAGTTCTGTACAAGGGCCAAGTCTTCAGATTGAATGATCCACTAGAGTTCAAATGAGCTTGCATTTCTGTGAAAAAACAACAACAGGTCCACTAGAGTTCAAATAAGCTTACAGTTCCGTGAAAAACAACAACAAAATCCGCTAGAGTTCAAATAAGCTTACAGTTCGTGAAAAACAACAAACCAAAAAAATACCGTACCATGAGGTAGCAAAATGCAAGTCAGTCGGGAGCTAGTAATTAAACGTCATGTGTATATACAAGTACAGGACGTCCTCTTTCAGTTCAGTACTGCCACAAATCTTAATGGCTAGGCCTAAGTACACAAATGTACTGCCACGTACAGTAGACCTGTTTAAAATTGCTTTTTGTCATGATAGTCACGGATGTTACAGATCATTCAGGAAGATAGAACAGCCCTATACTTTCCACCTACAGATTTTCATCACAGATCATTCAGGAAGATAGACCAGCCCTATACTTTCCACCTATAGATTTTCATCACCGTATTTAGTGTCAGCCGGTTTTTCAGTTTAAAAGAAAAAAGAAAAAAGGCCAAAAACAAAACAAACGAAAACAAAAACAGAAACAAAAAACCCGCTCCTTAGTAAGACCGAGATAAGTGGTTCAAAGTATCGATTTTCATACCCGTATTCAGTGTCAGCCGGTTTTTCGGTTTAAAAAAAAAAGGGTGGTGGGGTGGTGGGTGGTGGGTGGTTGACCAAAAACAAAACAAACGAAAACAAAAACAGAGACGGAAAAAAAAAACAACCCAAACCCGTTCCTTGTTAAGATGGAGATAAGTGGTTCAAAGTATGCTTTTGAAACTGCCGTTCGAACTTTATGTCTATACTGCTCCACTAATTGGCTGACTGACAGATTCGTACATGTATAGTTGATTAATATTGTGAGCTGCCCATGTGCCCGTCCTGCAGTTCCACTGCCTCTGTTTTTTTTTAACATTAGAGAAACTCCAGTCTGGAGATGTGTATTCACATGTAGGCCATTTTCACCTATGAAACCGAAACTACGTAATCATCATGATCATTTGATATTATGACGACCACAACATCGATATAAACAAAAGTTTCTGATATTTTTTTAATGATACCACAATCGATCTTAGCTGAAATTTATTCAAAGATGCTGACGAATGTCTAACTGCTTTTACTGCATGTGGTGATGGGGAGGGGGGGGGAAGAGAGAGACAAATAGAGAGAGAGGGGGAGAGAGACAGAAAGAGAGAAAGAGGGGGAGAGAGAGAAAAGAGAGAGAGAGGGGGGAGAGAGAGAAAGAGAGAGAGAGAGATCTTATTTTGTTATGTGGAGAGTAGGCTTAACAATCAGTGCAGAAACCCCAAGAACAACAAAATAAACGCAGCTTCAGAATAAAACAATATTTTGTTCTCTTCTTCTTTCTCACGTACACCTATATGGTATCAATTTGTATTAAACAAATACGCAACAGTGAGGCTCAGACATGTACAGATTCATTCAGCTGTATAATCTTCTCTTCATGACTTATGGGGGGACCATAATATAATCCACAATGCAGAAACAGGAACACTTTACAAACAATGCACGAAAAAAAAAGTTGTGGATTGTGAAATCACTCAGGAAACAGGAACAGAAGAGTAGCCTACATAGTCATTAGGCCCATCCAGGAAGTGGCTAAATTATGGGACTGACTTGTGCATCAACCGAAAATCGTGTATAAAAGTATGTAGGATACGTAGGTCTACACAAGAACAAAAACAAAACAAAACAAAACAAAAAAACAAACAATACAAAAACAAAAAACCTGTAAAATAGAATCAGAACGCGTATTTAATACAACCAGACAAGACAGGCGTACATTTTCGGACATCTGGCCTTTGTCAAGCATGAATGCAAAATTTTGTATTAGTTGTTTGTTCATTTGTGGTCTTGTCTACGCTTGACAAAGGCCAGTTGGCGGAAAATTTGCGCCCATCTTGTCTGATTGTATTAAATACGCGTTCTGATTCTTTTTTTTTGTGTTTTTCTGTTCCTGTTTGCTTGAACGCGGGCAGTCGCACTTTTTTTTTTTTTATGGAATACGTACACAAACTTCTATGTAGTCGAACGTAACAGTCGAATGGTTAGGATTCTGGTCTTCCAACTGGGAGGTTTGGGTTTGAGCCTGTTAGGGTGGGTAAAGCGTGGAAAATGTTCCCATCTCCCAGGTCAAGATAAGCGCTGACTTGTTAGTGCCTAAATCCCCTGTGTGTGTGTGTGTGTGTGTGTGTGTGTGTGTGTGTGTGTGTGTGTGTGTGTGTGTGTGTGTGTGTGTGTGTGTGTGTGTGTTTGTGTTTGTGCGTGTGTGTGGTAGTGGTGGTGGTGTGTGTGTGTTTTGGATTTCATGGGTGATTAGTTTAGTGGCCCCATCCGGATAAGTTCAGTGCCAGATTTCACAGGGGTCGTAGGTTGGACCCTCATGCAGGCCACATCTTATCATGCAAAATGGCAGTTGGTTCTGTTGACTGAGCCACCAACTCGAGATCAGTTGTCTCGAGTTCAATCCCAGCCTGCAATACTAAAGATAGGCTTGTTTGCTGTCCATATTAAATTAAAGCTCCAATCGTTTTTGTGGTGTCAGCTCAGTGTTTCATAGCCCATTACCCCTTCCCGTTTCATAGCCTTGCCAGCACACATAGAAGTTTGCGCAGGCTTAAGGAGTGTGCCAGACAACAGCTGGAAGATTTACTATGATAGATAGAGCATATACGAATGGTCCGTTAGCCGTAGGCTTGTTAATCTTTTGACTCACTGTCCACCCAGCGTCCTGCACTGTCAGCTATGCCAGCAAAGCAAGAACTTGACCCTTTGACTCCCTCCCCCTATCCACCAGCTTCCTGCAGGAAACCAATGGATAGGGTGAGAGAGTCAAAGGGTTAAGTTTTTGCAGGTGGTGGTTAGGGTGCGGGAGTCAAAGGATTAATGTTATGTGAATCGTAAGCCAGCGCTTGGCATTTGCCCTGTTTTTTATTTTTATTATTTTCATTTTCTTTCTATTTTGGCTCAGAAGGCATGCTGTCGGATTTCAGTTCTTGAGTCTTTATGAATGTTATGACTGAATCATTTTTAAGTCTCTTTCTTTAATCTGCCCGTTTCACCCTTTCGCATTTACTTTTCTTTGATCTACTTTAAATTGTTTTGTGTTTAATCATATTTATTTACTTATTCATTCATTTATTTATTCATTGCTTTGAATATCCTATATTCTGTCCAGTCTGGGTTTCGATCAGCCATCTAGATAGCTGCGCCAGATGGATAAAGGCTGGAGATTTTCCTGTTCTCCAAGGTCAGTATGTGTGCAGACTTGCGAGTGTCTGAACTTCTTTCGTGTGCAGTGTTGTCCTAGATGAGGCCTATGCATACAGAATATCAAACAGCCTATGCGCGTTACGAACGTCAGCCAAATTTTGTGTCCGTTTTAATTAAACAAGGTAATGCCTACTATACTGAAGCCAGTAGCCTACATCAGGTTATGTTTATGCATTTCAGCGACTCAGTAGGGCTGTATTCCAGACTCCCTTTGTGTGTGTGGTGTGTGTGTGTGTGTGTGTGTGTGTGTGTGTGTGTGTGTGTGTGTGTGTGTGTGTGTGTGTATGCGTGTGTGTGTGTATCTGTGTGTGTGTCTCTCTATCTCTGTAGGCTTGCGTATATGGCTCACGTGCTTGCGGCGTGCACTAACAAACAGCTGTGTGTACAAAAAGAAAAGAAAAAAAAAAGTAACTGAAAAATTGTTTGCAGGCCTTTCGGATGTAGAGTCTAGGTCTACGTATCCTCTCTCATGCACGTGAACCCCCATGCCGGCTGGAACACGTTGAAACTGACAGATCACACACACACACACACACATACACATACACACTATAACCATGTGATGCCATGTCTATCAGTCTGACAGATGACTGACAGATGTGAACTGTCATATCACACACACACATATGCCATTCATGTACGCGCGCTCACCCATCACCACACACACGTAAGTAATATTCAACAGCTTCTTCTTCCTGCCTGCCGGGTATTCGTTGGCAGATTTGGGTAGAGCGCAGAGTCTAATAATAATTATGTAATATGGAATTGTCCTCGTGCGATGAATCTCTCCGGAACCAAAGCCGCTATATTTTCAATTACAACGGCTGTGCTTTGAGCTGTGCTTTGAACAAGCTCCAAACTCACCGCTTCGTCGCTAGGCTATGCTGTCGATCAATCGATTGTGGGAACGACTTCAGCGAAAAGATACAGCTGTACCGTTCCAGGAAGCGGGTGTTGAATTACTCCTGCCTGACCGGAGATTCGACAGGTAAGCCCGCATTTCAGCCAATCGCACGCGTGCGACATTGGCACCGATGACCTATGAACCCGGACGAAACACAGAGAAAACGTGAGGGAAGGAACGGGCGGTGTTGAAAGAAAACCTTTTGGGTCTAGATCTGGCATGTAGAAACAGTGACTGACATGAATCTGTTCATCGGCTTTGTGGTGTTGTGGGTCGCTGTGAAGTGTGCTGATGGAATATTGCGTGAGGACGTTGAGTGCGTGCCCTCGGGACAGTCTCTTGGGAACACCCCAGTGTATCTGGCGAACTGCGAACCGAAACTGTGTAATTCTACCGTAAGTTGAACCATCGTTCCCTGTTACACAACATCAGTGCTGCAGGTCTGTGCAGGCTGCACGAAAAAAGAAAGAAAAATAAACAAGTCCCTTAACCCTGAGCCTGAGGTCGTAGAGGACTGTTTGCGCTATCTATATCTGTATCTGTAGGCCTAGAGTACGTCGCTGTCGCCAAGATTTATGGCATTATTGCGGCGGGTGAGGGTGTACACAGTTTAGCAGGTTCATTGCTGGGATGCTATAAACTGTAATATAGACTGGTCAACATAATGGAACTTCCATTGGAAGTGTTGCCATATTGGGCCGGTTTGTTTATTGAACTCTCATTATTAAGGTGATACGTTTTGCTGGTAGATAGATACCTCAACTTTTATTGGGGCCAGTAGGTCTGTTATCTAGTGGACTTGAGAGTGGTCCCATATCTGATGTCATATGATAATAATCTCCCACTTAGCTTTACCCGACTGACCCTAACTTTAATTAAGTCAGGTACCTGTTCACAGCTAGGTAGACTAGAGTCAGCAGAGGGTACATGGATGTATATATATATAGTTCAAAAGGACTGATTTGCACCCTTGCTAATCCTACATTTTCCTCCTGCAAATAACTTTGTATTTGTGGTATTGTTATTTATTTGTAAGTTTAGGTTACATGTATCTGTTGTAAATGTTCGTCTCATGAACTATGTTCATACTGCATTAATGACTATGTTTGTACTGCATTACTGTCTTGACCCAGTAACCCCCCCCCCCCTGCCCATGTGTATTCTGTATGTGGATGTGGATGTGTGTTTGTTATGTGTTTGTTATGTTGTGTGTGTGTGTGTGTGTGTGTGTGTGTGTGTGGGTGAAACTGAAAGATTATATTTTACAGGTGCTTGTACATTTTTCTTCCATATTATATATATTTTGTGGACTGCTATTTATAAATATTTCTGATTTCATGTTATGTTGTTAATTTTGGTGAATTAACTATGTTTATTTTGCATTAAATTAGTAGTTAGTTAGTTAGTTAGTTAGTTAGTTAGTTAGTTAGTGGGGTGTGTGTGTGTGTGTGTGTGTGTGTGTGTGTGTGTGTGTGTGTGTGTGTTGTGTGTGCGCGCGCGCGCACATGTATTTGTGTGACTGCGTGTATATAGCGTTAATTTATTGACATGTCAACCTCCCCCCCCCCCCCCCCCCCCCCGATATACTCTCTGAATTTGTGTATATTATATACATGTATTTGTTGTTGTTCCTTTAGAAGTAAAGTGCAAAGAGCAAGTTCTGGCATGGAATGTTTTCGCTATACAAATGGAATTATTAATGATTATTCAATTTATTGTGAAACTGGTATATAACTGTGACCTCCCTACCTGTGTTTCTAAGTTTTATTTTCTTAACTGGTTAAATCTTTGTTGAATTATTAATCAGTTGATGAAGTAATTAATGTGCCGTCATTGAAAATATATTTTTAGTTCAGTTTGCAGAGACATACTTTGGATAAGCGTACAAAATCGCTGTGCATAGTTAAATATTAATAAGTAGAAGTGACTTTCTTTTTTAATTTCGTGGAGTGAAAATGTACCAGCAAGAGTCCTTGAACATTTTATTTCTTTGTATTTCTTTGTTCATGTGGCTTCTTGACCTTCCCCACCTGACCACCGTCTATACAGACTCCATTCATATAAATTTAAAATGATGATTACCCTTCTTCTCTCAACAAGAGATGTAAATATTTGACCCTTTGACTCCTGCACTCTACCCACCAGCTGCAAAAACTTAACCCTTTGACTCCTTCACCTTATACACCAGCTTCCTGCAGGAGTCAAGTTTTTGCTTTGCTGACATGGTTGACAATGCAGGGTGCTGGTGGACAGGGTGCGGGAATCAAAGGGTTAATGTATAATCATACCAAAACTGTTTATAAATGTAAAATTGTATAAGATCATATATTCATTGCAGAGTTAATATGGTTCTGGTAGGTCATGGATATCAAGTTACTGTTGTGCCCATATAATCAGTTTGTACTCATATAATCAGTGCGTGGTATATTGTGATATTCTTTTCCAGAGCGGGTTTCATATCCATCAATTATTGAACATTTACACATATCCGGCCAGCATCGTGGCACAAATATTTTTTATCCTCTTGTACAGTAGCAATATTGTGAAAAAATAACAATAACGACAAAAGCTCCAACAACCACGTGATTCATCCCACCCGGACCTCACTCCTTTCAACAACAATTAAAGTAACATTGTTGCTTCAATGTTTTTCCTCTTTCTGGGTAATCTTTTTCCTCATGAGAGTCACTAACTGATTGGATGAATGTAACACTGAAGAATATGTTCTGCAGGTTTGAGTTGCATGGCTTTTTTGTTTGTGTGTTTGTTTGTTTGTTGGGAGGGGGGGGGAAGAGAGAGAGAGAGAGAGTGAGAGAGAGAGGGGAGAGAGAGAGAGAGAGAGAGAGAGAGAGAGAGAGAGAGAGAGGAGAGAGAGAGAGAGAGATTACTACTTTTGTATTTTTGAGTTAGTGGCAAGAAACAAACAAGAGCAAGAACAAAAACAAATTTTTATTTTCAAGAGCTGTGACATTCACTGATTCAGCCTCACACATGACAATTAAAGGTGCATACATGTGTATGTGTACATGTAATTGTGTGTACATGTGTGTATACATGTGTTTGTGCACATGTGCAGGTACTGTATTGATAATATAACATGTTGTTATATATTTCGATATTCGTGTATGTTGATGATTGTGGTGGTGGTGGTGAAGTTGTTGCTGCTTCTGCTGATGTTACTGTCGTTGTTTAATGTGTGTGTGTGTGTGTGTGTGTGTGTGTGTGTGTGTGTGCATGTTTGTTTGAGTGTGTGTGTGTGTATGTGTGTGTGTGAGTGTGTGTGTGTATGCACATGTCAAGAGTGATGTTTTGAAGAAACATAGTTCTCTCTCAAGTAGGATACAGGAGTGTTTCACTGGTGCCTGCATTTAGACACTACTCATGAATGGGTTGCAGAACTTTAGGCATAACACTTTTTTACATAATACAGCACTAAGAGTAGACTTTTCCGGCAAAATAGTGAGTGCTACAGAACTTTGGGAGTTGAAGAAAATGGAGAAAACTGTCAGCTTTGAAAACCAAATCTCAGTGGAACTGATTTTTCACCATTAACGCCACCCATGTTTGATTGGACTATGTGGGATGCCATAGAAGATGATTGATGTTTTGTTATCTGTGATCACGTAGTTATTTGGGGACCTCTGGCTTAAACATTTCAACTTTAAGCAATCATTAGAACTCTGAACCTTCCATTTTTTTCTGCTTTTCCGTCAGAAGACAAGACGTCCATCTGGTTACTATTTTCTGCGTTGCAAGACCATACTGCATGATCTGTTCAACTGCGCCATATGAAACACCATAAGGTTCACTTCTTTCACAAACTGAAATATGTGCATCCTCTTTAACTACATTCTTTGCAAGCTGAACAGTTTGCTTGTTCTTGGCCTGTCTTAGATGTTGGTATCAACTGGTATTTTGTCTTTCCGGTCTATTTCTCCTCATTTGAAAAATTGTTCTGTCAATCCAGCAACAAATTGTCCAGTATTACACACACTTGTTAACAACTTAGCTGATCTATACTAGAAATTATTTTTTTGATAAGAAGTTACTTACAAGTTACATTTATACTACTTAAGTACTTTCAAACTGTTTAACTAGATGTTATGTTATTACAGCATATTAACAGCACATAGGCTACATATTGTCTAAGGTCAAGTTTAAAGTTTTTAATCGTTTAAGAAATGGCAGCCAAAGTGACAAGTTTTTGGATCAACTTTGCAAGATTACTGGTGTGCTGTGCACAGCTTAGTCTTTATCTTTTTTTTTTTATGTAAGTTGTAACTCATGGTAATTGATTATTAAAAAAAAAGTTTATTCTAGATGTCTGAGATAATAAACATTGTTCAGCACAAGTTTATTGTGCTTGTTGTATGTGATTGCAGCAGTCATGTTAGTTTTGAGTGGGCGAGGAGTGTCATTTAACTGTTCATAGACGTTACAAGGATTGATGACATTGAGGAATATGTAGCGATACAAGGATACTCTGAACATCAGCATAAGGCCAGTCCTATCAGCTGTGGCATTAACACCAACAACTGGGAAAGATAATGCCTGCAACAGAAGTGTAGGTTACGTGGCAGCAGGGCACATAGGGCACAGTCCCATTTGAACAACACAGAACGGTTATTATTCAACAAAAGAGGGAGACGTGGAAACAGAGCCCAAAGCTGCAGGACTCCTGTGCAGTGCCTGCAGAATTGGTTTTGTATCCCACATGATGACCTCTACCATCCAGTGAAGGATCAGTATGTGTACACTTCTGTTGGATCAGTGAGATAGTCCATATATGATATTTTATACACACAGATAGAACCTGTTAATTAGCATGAAATGAAGAAATAAGGAAGTAAAAAAGTAGATAAATAGATAGATAGATACATGTAGAGTCTATAGCTAGCTAGCTAGGTAGATATAGATAGATAGAAAGATCATAGATAGATAGATAGGTAGGTAGGTAGGCCATAGGTAGGCAGATAGATATGTAGATAGATAGGTGGGTAGGTAGGTAGGTAGGTAGGTATTAATAGATAGGTAGGTAGGTAGGTAGGCAGGTAGGTAGGTATTAGAAAGATAAATAAGTATTATCTATAGATAGAGAGATACATCTATAGATAGGTAGATAGATAGATAGATAGATAGATACATGTATAACATACATACATACATGTATACATGTATTACATACATACATGTATACATACATAAGATAGACAGACAGACAGACCACAACAGACAGACAGACAGACAGACAGACAGACAGACAGACAGACCGACAGACAGACCGACAGGCAGACAACAGATAGATCTGTAGATAGATAGACTGTCACATCCTTGTTTTTCTGCTTATATCCAGTTTACATCCTCGTTTCTCTGTTTATGCTGTATTGCCAATGCTGGTTTTTTGAACAGCATATTTTTGTTTGTTTGTTTGTTTTGTTTTTGTAATTGAACATAAAGTGTGATAATGACTAGGCTGCATGGTGAAGTATCTGGTTGATAATCTAAATCAGATTGAGAGTGACTGTCAGTATGGAGTACAGAAGACAGATAACTGAATATGCACAGCATGAGATCAGTGCAAAATTTACAGCACATCTGCATTAATCAGAAAGCAAAACAAGCAAACAAACAAGGGAAAATAGAAAAAAAAAAAAGAAAAGAAAAAACAACCACCCTACTTTATCAAGTTTAAACGTTTTGTGTACAGTTGAGGTCTTCAAACAAACCAAACCGAACCAAACCAAATCAACCAACAAACGAACAACCAACCAACCAACCAACCAACCAACCAACCAACCAACCGACCAACCAACCAACCAACCAGCCAACCAACCAACCAACCAAACAACCAACCAACCAACCAACCAACAAACAAACAAAACAAACAGGCCAAGTTTGGGATTTTGAAAGTTCTAGGAATAACAGTAAATCATTCATTTGAAATAAAATGTAAGGTCTACTTTCCTGAGAACTATAGATTTTGGAAACTCTCTAGAACATGGGTCCCTGTTACTGTTACTGTGTTTGACAATAAAAGAGCAACATGTGTGTGTGTGTGTGTGTGTGTGTGTGTGTGTGTGTGTGTGTGTGTGTGTGTGTGTGTGTGTGTGTGTGTGTGTGTGTGTGTGTGTGTGTGTATGTGTGTGTGTGTGTGTGTTGTGTAAGTACTGGCTGTCACAAATTTATACTGCTTATAGTTATACACTGTTTGCACACTGTTAATTAGCTGGCAGGGTAGAACCAACAGTTAGTGGCCAGCTAGGGTGGCTCGGATTTGGGCGCCTTGGCGTGAGAGTGTGTGTGTGTGTGTTGTGTGAGTGTGTTTCTTCGATTCCGTGGATGACTGACGAATTTGTCTTTTATGATGTTGAATATTGTAATTGTTGTGAGGCGTGAGTGTGATTGTATGCATAACCAAAACATTTTCCTTGTGTCTGTGTACTGGGCTAAAATAAAATCTTGTTATCTTGTTATCTTTACAGTATCACATCCATTGGTAAGTTTTGGCTAAAAGAAATTAGACTGTTACAGAATGAGTATACAAAACAAAAGAAAACAAAGCAAAAAAAGAGACTGCTACATGCTGACACTGTATTGAAATTATGTAGATGATCAAAATCATTAAATATTCAGATTAAGACTTACAAATTATGTCAGTCTACCTGTGTTGATATTGGAACTGAACATGAATAACTATGCATGCATTATTTAAACATACTTATTATATCCAGTTTTTGCTAATCCTAAATTTTAGTTTTTGTAGGTGTTTGCTTGTACGTACTGTGAACTGAATATGAATAAATATTAAATGTAATCTGAATTATGTCTAGTTCTTCCTACTAATCCCAGGTTCTGTTTTGTGTGTAGGTTCCAACAGAAGGTTTCCATTGTACAATTGGAAATCAGAAAGACCAAATGCCAGGTATGAACTTTTTCTTACGGAATGGTGCGATGCCATCCTTGTAACCACTTATAAGTCATCTGTTTAATAATTCACTGAATCTTTTTGTTGTAGATTTCAGTAATTCAGCTGAAGCAGTGTATGCTTTCTAGATTATTATGATCTTGGAAAAGTTTTTTCAGCACTAGTGTCCTTATGGACGGTGATAAACTGAAAATGAAACATAATCTGTCAGTTTTATTTGCAATCAGACATTTCATTTGTGTACGTATGATTTAATAAGAATATTTGAATGTAGCCTACATGCACACTTTATTATTTTGTGTTGCACTTCTAGAGGTGTGTAAGCTTCACACTCCCCAGTGGGGATACCCAGGACTCTTTCAGTATAAATAGTATCCCCACCTTCTGGAAATTCTGTGCTAGAAATTTCCTCTTTTCTGTCACTCTGTTGGTTTCTGCTTTGTTCCATTGCTTTTTGTCATTTCTTCCTATCATTTTCTGCCTTGCTGGTCCATACACCTTTATGTGTTCGATAAAGTCTTATATACTTTTTCTTAGGATTGATAAATGGGTACTGTATTAAGTGCATTTTTGGCTCTAGGGAGGTGAGCTATGCAGAAGCAATTTTAGATAATTTATGCCTGTTTTTATATATATGTTTAATGTCCTTAGGTATGCTTAAATTTGTTTTCAAGAGTGTTTTTTAAATCCCCTGTGTGATAAATTGGATGAAGTAGTCAATGCTTGGGCATGTCCTTAGATGATTAGTGCGAATGCATTGATATGTGTGCTTAATTTTCTTTGCTTTTCTTTTTTTGTCCTGTTGAAGTTTTGTATGTTTTGAAGTGGTTATATCCCTCATATGGCTCTGCGCAGTCAGCTGTTCTTTATACAGTAATAACAATATCAATAACAATAACAGTAAGCTTGACACTCATATGTTTTAATAACAATATTGATAATAATATTGATCATAATGAAGACAGATTCACATAGTGCAGCATCCTGGATAGCAAACTCCTAAACACTCTGCATTTGACAGAAATTGTTATACATAAAAATGTGAGTCAATAAATCAATGATATAATCATGATCTGCCATAGAACAAGAAAAGAAAACAGCAGTTTTAGACATGTGTGATATGACAACACCACTCTTCCATTATAAACACATACATCAACATGGACACATGCATAAATACAGACACACACACAATGCAGGCACATGTGCATGCACGCCCACACGCATGTAAACAGACACAACCACTTAATACAAACACAGTCTTAACAGGGTCTCATGCAGGTAAATGCATACACAGGTGCTGGCTAGTGAACTAATTGATGAAACACAATTTTTTAAATACACAAATAAATATATGTAGCATTGTCTCACTCCGGCAGTAAAACTACAAGTACAAACAATTGGACAAATAAGAGAGAGAAGGAAGGGGTGAGACTGATACTACTAGTAGTATTGTTTGAAGAGATGAGGTTTTAGAGCTCTGTGAGTTTTTGTGGTATTAAAAAGACAAATAAGGGAGGAAACCCATGATGGTTAATAATATTATGTACTGGCTAAGAAGGAGTGTAGAATAAAACTGCCATTTTTTTTAGGTGCTTTTGTGTGTGTGTGTGTGGTGTGTGTGTGTGTGTGTGTGTGTGTGTGTGTGTGTGTGTGTGTGTGTGTTGTGTGTGTGTGTGTGTGTGTTTGTGTGTGTGTGTGTGTGTGTTGTGTGTGTGTGTGTGTGTGTGTGTGTGTGTGTGTGTGTGTGTGTGTGGTGTGTGTGTGTGTGTGTTGTTTATTTTATTTGAAAATTTTTTCGTTTTCGTTTTTTTGAAAGGAACTTATGAAGATGTAAATAAGAACTCCTATTTCTTTAGGTGTTTATGAAGGCGTAAACTGGAAAATTCTGCTCTCTCTGTAGGTGTATATGAAGATGTGAATAACAACTGCCATTCAGGTGCATATGAAGATGTGAATCAGAATTGCTATTTTGTATGTATAAAAATTTGGGAAAAAAAACATATTTTTCTCCAGTGCTATTGAAAATGTCAGTAAAATCCATCTTTTTCAGATGCCTGTGAAAATGTGAACAGAAACCTGATATCCAGGGCATGGCACCCACCCCCGTCAGTGGACGAGGTGTGTCAGCCTCTCCTCAGCAGCGTCAGTCTCTATGAATTTAAATGTCAAAATTTCGAAAAAGTTGTGGAAAAAGCGCTCAATTTTACCTGGACTGTGCCCCTTTGCAGTGAGTTTTAGGCTAAGCTTACTCTGGCTGCTTCTGTTGATATGGCTTGGAAAATTGACTCAGTCTTTGACAGTGTGAAAAATAGTGTAGCTAGAAATTTGAGTCATGATGATGATGATGTTAACCCTTTGACTCCTGCACCCTGTTTACCAGCATTCTGCATTGTCAACCAAGCTAGCATTGCAAAAACTTAACCCTTTGGTTTCTCACCCTATCCACCAGCTTCCTGCAGGAAGCTGGTGGATAGGGTGAGGAAACCAAAGGGTTAAGTTTTTGTTGTTGGTGGATAGAATACGGGAGTCAAAAGGTTAATTGAAGTTATGATGATGATGATAATGGTGAGAAAAATAAGTACATAATAAAAGTGGAAGTGTAGTCCATATTTAATGAATAGGAATTTATTGTACCTAGAAAGTTCCATTACAAACTCTTCTTAACTTTCCAGCAAACATCTGGTCAGACTCCTCAAGCCTGTGCATAACCCTACTTCACATCCTACAGCGCATTCAAAACAATGCTGCACGCCTTGTACTCAAAAAGAAAAAAGCTGACCACATATCTCCTCTCCCGGCACAACTTCACTGGCTCCCTGTATCAAAGCGCATACAGTACAAACTAGACACCATGTGCTACAAAAGCCTCAATAACGCAGCCCCCCATTACCTGTCAAGCCTACTTGAGATCTATGTTCCCTCACGTACCCTCCGCTCTGCCTCCGATCCTCTGACTTTTCGCTTTCCACGCACCAAGCTCAATACCTATGGTCCACGAGCCTTCTCTGTTTCTGGTCCACTTTCCTGGAACAAACTTCCTCTCTCTGTCCGTCAGCAACCTACTTTTGTCTCCTTCAAGTCCGCTCTCAAAACTCACCTTTTCTCCTCTGCATAAAATCCTGACCTCACTCATCCCCCTCTGTAGCCTGTCTCCACTCGGAGGGGAATCACATTGTAATATATATTTGTATATAATATGCTCTCTATAATTTTCCATTGCTTTTATTCTTTTTCCCCATTTATAGCCATGTGTAAGTGTGTGTGTGCGCGCATGCGTAAGTGTATGTTCAGCGCTTAGATTTGATTTTTATCGAGATTTTGCGCTATATAAATATTGTAATTATTATTATTATTACTTTGTTTGCAGAGTCTTGAAAGGACTTTAAAGGGGAGTTGGTGAGAGTTGGGGGTGAATAAGACCTATGAAACAGAAAGCTGACAAAGTCTGAATATTTGGCGATGTATATAGGCAGCGAACAGTTCAGCTTTAATGGGATTGAAATCAGAATAGGACATTTATAGCCCATTATGGCTGTCATCTGAGTCAGCTAGCCATGATGATTATGATGATGGACATTGTGGTGCTGGTGGTAGTGTTGATGATGATGATGATGATGATGATGATGATGATGATGATGATGATGATGATGAGAGACGATGATGACGATGATGGTGATGATGATGATAAAAAAAGCTATAGAACTAACCTGGAGATTGTACTGGTGCTCATTAAATTTTGTCTCTGTGTACAAATTGGGTTGAAACACATCACAAGAACATATGATTTTTTTTCATAATGTTGTGTAGTCTAGTCTGAATTTGTGTGTGTCTGCTGATTATCCCTGGCTTGTGCAGGCAAATATGACAGAGGTTTTATTTTTGTTGTAACTTCAGTTTTTGCTTTCTTCATTTCATACTTAAAATTTTAATTGTACACACCTAAGCCTTATTGATAACCTGGAGCTTTAACTCATTCAGCACTCGGTACTGAACTGGTTATCATACCTGTATGTTTGAACACTTCCCAGCCATTCCCTGCAGGAAGCTGGTGGATAGGATGAGGGAGTCAAAGGGTTAAGTTTTGGCAGTTGGCAGACACGGTGCGGGAGTCAAAGGGTTAATTAAACAACTACATTGGAGGATTTCAGTTACATCCTTGATGACACTGAAAAGTGGAGGAGACTATGCTGTACGGTCCTAGTTTTCCCTTTGAGCCTAGAGTACACTCAACTTTGGATAGAAGCAAGGTGGCCCCCCACCCCCCTGAAAAATCACACATTGATTTGGACTGGTGGGTTTGAACTCCCAACCTTCTTATTGTCATGGTCAGTCAGTTGGGCAAACCATATGCTTCTGTTGATATGGCTTGGAAAATTGACTGGTGGATAGGTAACAGAGCCAGACTTTTTGGTGTCTCCTTTGGCAAAATTGATAGATACAAGAACAGTTCTTAGTGCCAATTTTCTTGTGCGTCTGGTGATTTTCAACGAGAAGACTAATGTAATTTGTATATTTTTGTGCAGATATCAATTACATCAGGAATTCGCAAGGAGTCAAAGTGGACTTCAGTGCTGACTGGAATTCACATGAAAACTATTTTATTGACAACCCTATTTGCCGCACATTCAACTATTCTGAGAGCGACTTCGGAGGACAAACAAATTTTACGAATCTGGTAATACACTTTTTATGTGTGTTGTACCTGAAAATTTTTTTTAACAAGTAAGCAGATATTATAATAATATATATGTGTGTGTGTGTGCAGATAATATAACAGAACTGACATGATACTGTATAATGCGAGATTCAGTAATGTGTTACAATAAAATATAGTGTACTGCAATTCAGTAACAATAGAATACAGTACTATACCAGTACAACAATACAATACAAATACAATACAATACAATACAATACAATACAATACAATACAAATCAGTACAGTATAGTACAATACAGTACAGAACAGTGCAATACAATATGCTATGATGTGTACGACACCGTACAGTACAATGCATTGATACTGTGTGATACTATACAGTGGATTCAGTACATTGCAAGAAATAAATTAACACATTCCGTACTGCGTCATGAGATCCTTGTGACGCAGCTTTCTCTCTCTGTGGACCGCGTCATGAGGATTTCGTGCCCTGAACCGTAGTTTCAGTTTCGAGTATATGAATGGAAAGTGACCGCATTGCTGACGTGAATCCTTTTCCGGCAAAGGGAGTATACTCTTGTCGTTTCCTTTCTGCGTTTACACGATATTTGAAGCAGCAAAAAATACCTTGTTTTCTGACAATACCCCCTCTGGCCTTTCTCTCTCCTTACATTACTTAGTCAATAGTTAATACAGTGACCTATTTTCTTGGTAGGAAAAGGGTTAAATGCAGTTACAACTATAATGCATGATATTATAATAAAGAACAGTCCTGTGAAATGACATCCACTTCTCTCTCAGTTAATAGGAATTTTCCATTGTCTTACTGTCCTTGTACTGTGATTTTTGCACCTGTCTGTAGACTTTTATATCATTTCAGTTGAACTCAGCAACGATTTATCATCACATTGAACTGCTATACTGACTTCTATATATCTTGCTGAAATGTGATGATGTTTCTGTAGCCTTCACTGTTTGAGGAGTGCATGGGCATTGGCTTGCAAAATGGCCACATAGACGTGCCTTATTACCTCAGCCTCACAGAGTTTCCGTCAGGGTCACAGGTCAACTACTCAGTCATGTTCAGAGGTATTGTGACTATTGCCTTCTTGTGTGTTTATTGTCGTTGTTGTTGTTGTTGTACTGGTTTGTGCCAAATACTTGAGCATTAGTACCTCCCTGTGGTGATGTAGGGGCTTTTTTTCATAGTTCATTTTAGATATAAACAGCATCTTTTATCCCCATCTTCTGGTGAATCTTTTTTTTCTAAAGAAATTTTCTCTTTTCTTTCACTCTGTTTCTCCTTTACTTCTTTGCTTTCTGTGATATTTTCCATCTTTTTTTTTTTTTTTTTGCCTTGCTGATTCATTCACTGTATGTTTTTAAAACTAACAACTTTCTGCAGGATTTATACTTTCTATAGGAGTGATAATTTGGAAAGGTATTGACTGCATTTGGCTCTGAGGAAATGTGAAGTGCAGAAGCGTGTGTAATATAGGCCAGTTTTAATAAACATTTCAGTGTACATAGTTATGTTTGTATATTAGTATTTATTTTTTTAAACAGCTGGCGATAAATTGGGTAGAATGGTCAACTACAGAGGCATGCCCTTAGATTATATGCCTGAATGTATTGATATAGAGAACATAGCATATACAATATACAATTATATAATGTATAATTGTATATGCTATGCTCTCTATAATTTTCCATTGCTTTTATTCTTGCTTTTATTGCTTTTATTCTTTCTCCCCATTTATAGCCATGCGTGTGTGTGGGTGTGTGTGTGTGTATGTGTGTGTGTGTGCGTGCGTGTATGTGCGTGCGTGCGTGCATGCGTGTGTGTCTGCTTCAGCGCTTAGATTTGATTTTATCAAGATTTTGCGCTATATAAATATTGTAATTATGTATTGATGTGTGCACTTGGTTTTCTTTTCCATGTTTATGCCGGGTCTATGAGGTGTTGTGTGTTTTGGGACGGTTATTGCCCTGTTGTGGCATTGCACAGTCAGCTGGTCTTTAAACATTGATAATAATAATGGTAATGATAACAGCATAGTAGTGTCAGTATATATTACCCCATATACATGATATGGATAAATGGAAACTAGAGAAGGAAAGAGTTTTTTAATTTCATTTACATTTTAGTAGAAGCAGGCTACGTAAACAAAGAATGTAAAATGTTTATTGCTATAGCAAATGGACTCTGTATCAAGAGGTATGAATGTATGGAGGTGTGATTTTATATAAACTGTTTTGAATGTATGGAGGTGTGATTTTATATAAACTGTATGAATGTATGGAGGTGTGATTTTATATAAACTGTTTGAATGTATGGAAGTGTGATTTTATATAAACTGTATGAATGTATGGAGGTGTGATTTTAATATAAACTGTATGAATGTATGGAGGTGGGATTTTATATAAACTGTTTGAATGTATGGAGTTGTGATTTTATATAAACTGTATGAATGTATGGAGGTGTGATTTTAATATAAACTGTATGAATGTATGGAGGTGTGATTTTATATAAACTGTTTAAATGTATGGAGGTGTGATTTTATATAAACTGTATGAATGTAAAAATGTATGGAGGTGTGATTTTATATAAACTGTATGAATGTATGGAGGTGTGATTTTATATAAACTGTTTGAATGTATGGAGGTGTGATTTTATATAAACTGTATGAATGTATGGAGGTGTGATTTTATATAAACTGTATGAATGTATGGAGGTGTGATTTTATATAAACTGTTTGAATGTATGGAGGTGTGATTTTATATAAACTGTATGAATGTATGGAGGTGTGATTTTATATAAACTGTTTAAATGTATGGAGTTGTGATTTTATATAAACTGTATGAATGTATGGAGGTGTGATTTTATATAAACTGTTTAAATGTATGGAGGTGTGATTTTATATAAACTGTATGAATGTAAAAATGTATGGAGGTGTGATTTTATATAAACTGTATGAATGTATGGAGGTGTGATTTTATATAAACTGTATGAATGTAAAAATGTATGGAGGTGGGATTTTATATAAACTGTATGAATGTATGGAGGTGTGATTTTATATAAACTGTTTAAATGTATGGAGTTGTGATTTTATATAAACTGTATGAATGTAAAAATGTATGGAGGTGTGATTTTATATAAACTGTTTAAATGTATGGAGTTGTGATTTTATATAAACTGTATGAATGTAAAAATGTATGGAGGTGGGATTTTATATAAACTGTATGAATGTATGGAGGTGTGATTTTATATAAACTGTATGAATGTATGGAGGTGTGATTTTATATAAACTGTTTGAATGTATGGAGTTGGGATTTTATATAAACTGTATGAATGTATGGAGGTGTGATTTTATATAAACTGTATGAATGTATGGAGGTGTGATTTTATATAAACTGTATGAATGTAAAAATGTATGGAGGTGGGATTTTATATAAACTGTATGAATGTATGGAGGTGTGATTTTATATAAACTGTATGAATGTAAAAATGTATGGAGTTGGGATTTTATATAAACTGTATGAATGTATGGAGGTGTGATTTTATATAAACTGTATGAATGTAAAAATGTATGGAGGTGGGATTTTATATAAACTGTATGAATGTAAAAATGTATGGAGGTGTGATTTTATATAAACTGTTTAAATGTATGGAGGTGGGATTTTATATAAACTGTATGAATGTATGGAGTTGTGATTTTATATAAACTGTTTAAATGTATGGAGTTGGGATTTTATATAAACTGTATGAATGTATGGAGGTGTGATTTTATATAAACTGTATGAATGTAAAAATGTATGGAGGTGGGATTTTATATAAACTGTATGAATGTAAAAATGTATGGAGGTGGGATTTTATATAAACTGTATGAATGTAAAAATGTATGGAGGTGGGATTTTATATAAACTGTATGAATGTAAAAATGTATGGAGTTGTGATTTTATATAAACTGTATGAATGTATGGAGGTGTGATTTTATATAAACTGTATGAATGTATGGAAGTGTGATTTTATATAAACTGTATGAATGTATGGAGTGTGATTTAATATAAACTGTATGAATGTATGGAGGTGGGATTTAATATAAACTGTATGAATGTATG
>CM060312.1:81502360-81512360 GCA_030674185.1 Monoplex corrugatus
ATGGACGTACTCTGCAACATATATTTGTACATTAGCTTTGTAAAATAAGTCACCTGGAATTAACGTAATGGATTTAGAAATCGATTGTTGGAAGTACATATTTTGCCTTTTTTGATCAGTTTCAGTCTCCTTTCATAGTGTCTAATACAATTATCCAGGAATGAATTTCATCTTTAATCACACTACAAATTCTACATTTTCTATATTTTCTTGGAATTTGTATCTCTGCCTCTGTGAGTTTGTAGATCATGTTGAATGATTGAAATCACCATAATTCTTTTTGTGTGTGTGTGTGTGTGTGTGTGTGTGTGTGTGTGTGTGTGTGTGTGTGTGTGTGTGTGTGTGTGATGATGTGTCTTGTTTGTGTGCTGCACGTGCACTTGTGTGTGTGTGTGAGTGGTGTGTGTGTGTGTGTGTGTGTGTGTGTGTGTGTGTGTGTGTGTGTGTGTGTGTGTGTGTTTTGCAGATAACAGTGTCTCCCAACGACAATGAAGCATGTAAACTACATCACTGCTCATCCATCACGACCACTCTGATCAACAAAAACTTTCTCAATCTGCCTGTAGATCCACCTCCAGTTTCTGCCCAAGGTGATTTGATTTCCTGCAGCAAAGAGTGCTCTGTGTGTGTGTTGTGTGCGTGCATGTGTGTGTGTGTTTGTGTATGTGTGTGTGCATGTGTGTATATATGTGTGTTTGTATGTGCGTGTGTGTGTGTATGTATTGAATGTGTGTGTGTGTGTGCATTTTGTGTGTCTGTTTGTGTATTTAATGTGTGTGTGTATTGAATGTGTGTGTGTGTGTATTTTTGTGTGTGTGTGTGTACGTGCTTGCATGTGTGTGTTTGTATGTGTGTAAGTATGGCAGATTGTTTCATATCAACTGGAGAAGGTGTTTTCAGGCGCACGCACGTGCGTGTGTGCATGCTTCTGTGCGTGTGTGTGTGCATGTGGGCGCGCGCGCATGCGTGAGTGTGTGTGTGTGTGTGTGTGTGTGTGACAAAAATGTGTGAACAAGATTTTCTCAGCTCTTTTCGGTGGCTCTTAACCCTTTCACTCCCGCATCCTACCCACTAACTGCAAAACCTTAACCCTTTGACTCCCTCCCCCTATCCTTGAGCTTCCTGCAGGAAGCTGGTGGATAGGGTGAGGGAGTCAAAGGATTAAGTTTCCGCTTTGCTAACATGGTTGGCAATGGAAGGTGCTGGTGGAAAGGGTGCGGGAGTCAAAGGGTTAATCAAAGCTGTGGAATGTTGAGGAATCACAAAAGCATGTGTTTGTAAAGTAAATCTACTGTATCAAAATCATATGACCAAAAAGTGCCTAAAATCCGCACTTTCTAGGGAAAGCTTGTGAACAGTATTTTCTCAGAAACTTCCGATAATATTCAATGTCTTTTTCACTGTTGTTGTGGTTCTTTGTTATCCTCAGTGCATATCAGACCTCAGGAAGCACAAAATCAGGACTTTCTGTAATCATTTTGGATAAAACTGAAGACTGTTAGAATGCCTTGATTATTTATGATTTTTTTACTTTGAAAAAAAAAGTATAAATGGAAGTGTTTGTCTGAAAGAAGTCTTTCAGATGTGTGTTGATTATATATTACAGAAATATCAGCCAGTGGATATTGTTTTTTTTGTTTATTTATTTATTTATTTTTTTTTCATTTATGAGCATATGTCATCTTTGCCTGTCAATTAACATCAGGAAGAGAGTTCTTGAATGTTATATAGAACCAGTACTGTTGTACGGATGTGAGGCGTGGACAGTCAGCAAACAAAGCCAGAACAAGATTGAGGCAGCCGAGATGTGGTTTCTAAGAAGAATGTTGAGAGTTCCATAGACAGCAAAGAAAACAAACGAGACAGTCTTGATGGTGGCAGACACAAGTAGATCACTCATAAGGAAGATTAGGAAAAGACAGGCAACATTTGTAGGCCATTTTATGAGGAAAGGGGATTTGGAGCACCTGGTCACAACGGGAAAGCTGGAGGGAAAGAGAGTACCGGGTAGACCCAGGGAAAATGCTAGACGGACTTGCAGAGTGGCTGGGGACATGGAGGGTGGGGGAGATGCTAGGGGCAACGAGAGATAGAGACAGTTGGAAGTCCATGATCGCCAAAACTATGCGGCAGGGCACCTGATGATGATGATGTCATCTTTCTTGTTTGCATCAACATGTCCCTCATAGCTAGAGGCATAAAGCTTTTAGGTCCTCACAGACATTGAAAGATTTGGTGAAGTTAGTGCATAATTTGTTCCATCCTGATGAACTTGGAACTTTTGTTACAGAATTACAGTTCTTCTGTGGGAGATCACAGTTTGCTTATGATAAGATAGTAAATAACCCAGTGCATGACTTATTGGTTGGTGTAGGGGAAGAAATCAGAAAGTAAATAGCCCTGCACATGTCTGATTGGTTGGTGTAGGGGAAGTAATCAGATGGTAAATAGTCCCGTATATATCTTATTGGTTGGTACAGGGGAAGTATTTAGATAGTAAATAGATCTGCACATGTCATATTGGTTGGTGTAGGGGAAGTAATCAGATAGTAAATAGCCCAGCATATGTCATATTGGTTGGTGTAGGGGAGATAGTAAATAGCCCAGCATATGTCATATTGGTTGGTGTAGGGGAAGTAATCAGATAGTTAATAGCCCAGCATATGTCATATTGGTTGGTGTAGGGGAGATAGTAAATAGCCCAGCATATGTCATATTGGTTGGTGCAGGGGAAGTAATCAGATAGTAAATAGATCTGCACATGTCATATTGGTTGGTGTAGGGGAAGTAATCAGAGAGGGGAAGAGCTGCTACCTTTTAACCCTTTCACTCGCACAGCCTGTTCATTATTAGCATCCAACTTTGTCAAACAACAGCAACAAAAAAAAAAAGAAGAAATTTTTTTCCTCACTCTTCTCAGAAGGTTCTATTCTTTGAAATATAAACACGACAATAGGGAACCATGCAACTATGATATATACAATCACATGTATGCAGTGAGTAATGTATACCATACCATTAATTTTAGATTTAGAAAAATTGCTGTTTGAGTTTTCTTTTTACATGTATATACATACACACACACACACATATACATACACGTATGCTTATACATACACATACTTATACTTATATGCACATTCACAAATACAGATATATGTGTATGTATGTATGTAATTAGCAGAAAGCTGGTGGATAGGGTGAAGGAGTCAAAAGATTAATAGTTAATCTGGTTGCACAGATTAGAATGTGACTTCAGAAACAACTGCTGTGTGCTGCCTGTAATCCATCCAGCCATGATTTTATTTTGTGACTGTTCATAGTTGGGGAAGGTAAAGCAGTGAGTGGGTAGTGATGGGCACCACCCTCAAAACGCTTGATCCCAAGGAAGATGGAGGTGTCTGCCACACCGGTCTCATACAATCTCTGGGTTTTGAGACAAATTTGATATTTTTGTTGTTTATGTGTGTGTGTGTGTGTGTGTGTGTGTGTGTGTGTGTGTGTGTGTGTGTGTGTGTGTGTGTGTGTGTGGTGGTGTGTGTGTGTGCGTGCATGTGTGTGTGTGTGTGTGTGTGTGTGTGTTGCTGTTACTTGATCCTGAGGAAAATGGAACTGTCTGCTAGGTCATGCCTATACAGTCTCTGGGTTTTGACACAACTTTGACATTTTTGTTGTTATTTTGTGTATGTGTTTTTGTTGTTGTTGTTATTGTTGAATTTATACATGTTTAATGTTGAATGCATTTTTGTGTTCCAGCATGGGACTGGGACTGGAAGTACTTTGTTATTGCTGCAGGAGTGGTTATAGCCCTGGGATTCGTTGTGTTGTCCGTCATATTGTGCCGATGTTTGCAGAATATTCCACCAGGTTTGTGCCTCTGAATCCTTTCTGAACATGGTTCATGAGAAAATGAATTGTGCATGATAGTGGGATTTTCCATGAATGGCTACCATCACTTATTTGAATAGATTTTTAATTGAAGAAGAAATCTGTGAGCATAGTTGATGGGCTTGCATTGGAAAGTACCACTGATGGAGAGGTATCGTTTAGTGTGTAGATTGTTCTGGTGATGCTGTAACATGCAAATGTCAGGATTTATGGCACTTTTTCTATTCAAAAGCGACATCATATACCCCTTAAGCTTGGCAGAACCTGAAGATCTTGGCAGTGTGAATGGTTCATGCACAGGCTTGTGGCATTTTCCGAGATTATTGCTGTACAGGTTACACAGAACCTGAAGACCTTGGCTGTGTATGGAGTTTTTCTCTTCAGTTTGACTGGAAAATCAAACTGAACGTCTAGTCCTTCGGAAGGGGACAAAAAACAAGTCAGACTTGTGTGCTTTCTGGCCTGCACATGCTAAATATCCCATGGCAATTGAAAATCGTAAAGGGTAGGACATTTGCCCACTTGCCCTAGTGTAAGTATTTGAGAGATAGGTTGATTTCCCAGGTCTCTCTCCTTAAAGGCCAATTAGCCTTCTTGCCTTTCAACAAAACAAACAAATAACAAACAAACAACAAACAAACAACAACAAACAAACAAACAAAAAAACAAACCAAAACAAAAAAATTGGATGGCACTGCCCTGTGTGATGACAACAAAAATACTACAAACGTGTAAAACACAGCCATACTCACCTCCAAAATCCATAAGATCACTCTGTTGTTTGTTGCTGAATTAATTCTGACACACAAACACACAAATGAAAGAAGAGTACAGTGGAATCTGTTTCTGACAAGCCAAGCATTTGTATATCAACAGTCAGTTCACTCAACAGCTAGAGATAGTCCATATCCAGAATCCATAGATCACTTTGTTGTTTATTGCTGAATCAACATGCACACGCGCGCATGTGTGTGTGTGTGTGTGTGGTGTGTGATGTGGGGAGATAGAGAGAGAGAGAGAGAGAGAGAGAGAGAGACAGGAAGAGAGAGAGTGTGTGCATGTGCATGTGCGTGTTTGTGTGTGTGTGTGTTTCTCTCTCTCTCTGCGTGTTTGTGTTGTTGTGTGTGTGTGTGTGTGTGTGTGTGTGTGTGTGTGTGTGTGGTGTGTGTGTGTGTTTCTCTTTCTCTCTCTCAATGTGTGTGTGTGTATGGTGTGTGTGTTGTGTGTGTGTGTGTGTGTGTGTGTGTGTGTGTGTGTGTGTGTGTGTGTGTGTGTGGTGTGTGAATAGCTAGGATTTGTATGATTCACTTCCTGGCATCTTAGACACAGAAATGGCAGATGGTATCTAAGTTTGAAATCTACTGTCCCAGCCCTGGATGTGTCTTTATCCACAATTATCCTAAATCTCCTAGCCTTTCTTGGTTAACTTGCACTTTGACTCATCAAGCAGGCCCATGCAGGGATGTTATTCTGTAGATTTTATTACTTAGATCACAGCCAGTGGAGCTTGACAATTTTTTGTTTCTCTGCCGGTCACTGATGGCTGACACATCAATTAGTGCAATGCATGGGTTAGCCACCCCCCTGCTTGTTGTTGTTGTTATTGTTGTTTAAAGCCCAGCCGACTGCATAGAGCCATATCAGAGCTATAACCACCTCAAAACAAACAAAACTTCAATAGGAAAAAAAAATAAAGAAAAGAAAATTAAGTACACATATCAATGCATTCACGCACATAATCTAAGGACATGCCCCTGGTGTTGACCATTCTGCCCAATTGATCGCACAGGAGATTTCAAAAACACACTTGAATACAAATATAAGCATACCTAAGGACACCAAAACATAAATAAAAACAGGCATAAATTACCTAAAATTGCTTCCGCATATCTGACCTCCCTAGAGCCAAAAATGCACTTAATACATGTACCCAATTATCAATCCTAAGAGAAAGTATGTAAGACTTTATTGAACACATACAGGTGAATGGACCATCAGATCAGAAAATGATAAATAGAAATGACAGAAAGCAAAGGAACAAGGCAGAAACAAAGAGAGTGACAGAAAAGAGGAAATTTCTAGCACATAATTTCCATAAAGTGGGGATACTATTTATACTGAAAGAGCCCCTGGCATTCCGGGGGGGGGGGGGGGGGGCACCCCTGCTTGACTCACCTACAGGGAAAGAAAGGTTCATTTTGCCAGCCAAGTATGCCCAATGTGTCGGGGGGGGGGGGGGGGGGGGGGGGGGGGGGGGGAGGGGCTTAATAGGTGCAAAACATAAATACGCTGTTTTAAAGCAGCAATCTTTAATTTGCTAATAGGAACAAAGAATCATCAGATAAATACACTATAAAACGACAATGATTTATTTGCTAGTAGGAGCAAAATATCATCACATAAATACACCATTATTTACAAATGGCAGTCTGACTTGTCTCAACATTGTTTCCAGATATAGAGGTATATATCTGACAAACATTTAAACATTGATGCTGAGGCTGTTATTGGCTTGAACTTCTCTAAGTTGCCAGACTGTATGTGTATGTCTGTGGTAGTGTCCCCCTGTGAGGATGCTGGGGACTTTTTCATCATAGATAGTATCCCCACCTTCTGGAAATTCTGTGCTAGAAATGTTCCTTTGCTTTTTGTCATTTCTTCCTTTCATTTTCTGCCTTGCTGGTCCATTCACCTGTATGTGTTCGATAAGGTCTTTCATTTCATATTTTCTCTTAGAGTTGATAACTAGATACATGTATTAAGTGCATTTTTGGCTCTAGGGAAATGAGATATATGCGGAAGCAATTTTTGGTAATTTAGGCCTGTTTTTGTATGCCATAGTGTCCTTAGTTACGTTAAAATTTGTATTCAGGTATGTTTTTTTAAATCCCTTGTGCGATAAATTGCACGGAAAGGTCAACGTTAGGGGCATCTCCTTTGATTATGTGCGCAAATGCATTGATATGTGTACTTTATTTTCTTTTCATGTTGAAGTATGGTATATGTTTTGAAACGGTTATAGCCCTGATATGGCTCTACGCAGTCAGCTGGGCTTTAAACAAAAATAGCAATAAAAATAACAATAGCTGTGGTAGTTTGTGAACATTGTTTTAACTGACAGATGTTTGCATATATTTTTGAATACAGGTTCAGGAGAAACCATGTTGGAGCGACTCCTCTGGATTGCTGATCCTTCTGCACGCCAGCCTAGAGCTGATGAGGCCTATCTCACAAGAAAAGGCTTCACGATCACGAACGCCCTTCAAGATGTCACAGAGCCTGTTGAGTCGATAAGAGGGCACAAGGTCATTGTCCTTGTCATACATCCATCTTTGAACGATACCTCAGAGTGTACCAATTTCATCCGAGTGCTCCTTGAAAACGAACCCTTATGGAAGAGAGTGAAAGTACTTTCATATGAGAAGGGAGACCGATTTCCAAGATTTGCGCTGCAAAGAATGTTCACAGACTATCATTGTCTCGAGGATTTTCTGAGAAATGTAAAGTGTTACGGCATGCCACAGGAAAGAAAAACATTGATGAGTGACTTGATTCGAGAAAATCTGAGACAACGGGACTGTGATCAAGACAGTCGTCGGCAAGCAGCCACTGATCCAGGTGAGACAATGAGTTTAATCTCTGAATCTGTAGCTTCCCAGTATTTTGAAATCCAGACAGAATCTGAAGGGCATAGAAGAATCCAGTCTTACTGTGACGAATTGGTTACGTAATGGTCATTACCCAGCTGTTGTTGAGGAGGAGGGAGAAGATCCTCACTCTGATACTGGAGCTTCCTTGAACAGTTCCACTTCTGTTGGACCTCGTGTCCCTAATCATGGGCACCATGAAGTGTCAGCTGTTGTTGAAATCTTTGGCCCACGTCCTCCTCACAATGTTCACAGAGGTGTAGAAAATATAAACAGTGACACTGTGGTCATGGTCTGCAATGGAGTGGAGGCAGACATTTCCAGCTCTTTATTGAAACGTGCAGAATACAATGAAGACTTTGATGATATCAGAAAAGAAATCGGGTCCCACTACAAAGCAGTTGACGGCGGAGTACTGTATTATAGTCAGAATCATCATCTAGTAACTGAGCAAGATACAGAAGAGTCTGGTGGAACTTCAGTTAGACAGCAGCATGATGCTGAAGCTCCCCACTACAGCTCTGTATCTTGGCCCAGTCATGTTCTTGAGCAAGATGTTGTCATGTATGATGAAAGCAGCAGCCAACCCCAGCGACAGAGTATCAACACTTCATCTATTGAAAGTCTGGTTAGTGATGATGATGATGACTATGACTTCCCTCCAGAGGATGAAGATGCATGTGTTGGTACATTGAAAGATGACACAGGTAGGACAATGATCCATTCAGCAATTTCTGATGGACTTCCAGGTCAAGAAGAAACATTGCAGATAGGGTCTGATGGCTCTGTGCTCACAGATTTACTCACCACAGACCAGCACCATGTGTCATTAGGGCAGCAGACTAGCACAGAGTTCGATTACATTGGAAACAACCCTACCCACAGCAACCTACCTGATGATCTGATAACCAAGGAAAGAGACGATGGAATAAATCATCACAATTACACCAATGAAGGAAATCATCTCTCTTACAATAATCAGAATGATGATGATGAGTTCCAAAGGCAGCAGACCTCTGGCAGTCGGCATGAGGAAAGAGGTCCCTGTGAAGCTGAGTACAGTCACAGAGATCAGTTGAGTAGTTTGGAAGACAGTGACCTCAGACATGAACACTTAGATACAGCTGGCCAGGTGAGAAGCCGACAGGCAGACTCTATTATTCATGGTCAGATCATAAGAAATGCCAACAGTCCTGATGAAGCGGTAGCAAATGACGAAAACGTTGATGACATTGGGAGAAATGTGGTTAACAACTTAGCTTTTTGTGAATCAGACTCAGAAAATTTGGACACAAGTAATGGGTTCATTCCCACAGGCCCACCTTTTGACTCGCGAGGTTTTTGCTGTAAATCAGACTCAGAAAATTTGGACACAGGTAATGAGTTCATTCCCACAGGCCCACCTTTTGCGCCGAGTCATACGAATACAACATTTTCAGATATTCTTTGCAATGGTTTAAGTGGAGATGCTTTAACTGGATCTGGCTTGACGCAACAAAATATGTTTGTACCTGATACTTTTTCAGCAAGAATCTGTTTGGAACACACAGGTCGGGATCGTAATAATGGTCTGTTAGCTCGAGGACCATCTGAAATGGCAGACAGTCCTCATTATGTTGGAGAGGTTGATGATGAGGGAGAGAGGTTCTTCAGACCAGACTTTGAAGGTGATCAGCAAAGATGACAGAACAATCTTGGAAGGCAGTCTTCATTTGGGGTTCCCCCTGTATCTTCCTCATTTATTTGTAGGCCACCTCCTCAGCTTGAGGCTTCACCATTAACTCTTGGATCGCCTGCGGAGAATGATTCTGAAATAAATCCATCTGTTCATGAAGGACTGTGTTCAGTGCCTCGTTCTCCACCACGGCCACTAGCACCCCGTGGACCACCTGAATTGACAAATTTTGGACAGTTTGCAACTGTTAGCCTCAGACATGATACTGGAGAGCCTTCAGAAGATAACTGTAAACCGTATCTGCCAGCTAAAGACAGTCTTCAGGTAAGTGCACATCATCTGGATCTGGATAATTACGCTGCAGGAGCCTTTTCAGGCTATCATCGCAGCGGGTGGTAGGAGCGCATGGCTTGATTTGAATAAGTAGTCCACATGTTCATCAGTCAATCGTTGACAGTCTGCAGCAGCTGGCATTAAACAATCTGCACTGTGGTATATGTGCCATAGGTATGGAGGACTGGACGTGTGTACTATAGGTGTGAAGGACTGGGTGTATGTACCAGAGGCGTAAAAGACTGGGGTGTATATGGCCGAGGTGTGAAGGTATTGGGTGTTTGTACCGTAGGAACATAACGGAAACTCAATGCTTTCCATATACACTTCTTCTGATGCATGCTGTACAACACCCGACAGGACAAAATCAGCAGCGAAATTATCTGAAGGAAATCTGGGATCCTTAGTTTGTATGTTATCTTGAAACAGGGGTACATGTTCTGGCCTGGTCACACAG
>CM060312.1:81517360-81527360 GCA_030674185.1 Monoplex corrugatus
TCTGTGTTTTTGGACAATCTTGTCAGCACTGTTACTTAAACAAAATGTTAGAAATCATCATCAAGCGTGTACTGCACTGTCGGAAAAGGTATGATCTCAGTTCTGTCGTTTTTGGACAATCTTGTCAGCACAGTTACCTGAACAAAATGTTGGAAATCGTCAGGTGTTTATTGCACTTTCAAGAAAGGTGTGATCTCATTTCTGTTGTTTTTGGACAATCTTGTCAGCACAGTTACTTAAATAGAATGTTAGAAATCAACAGGCGTTTACTACACTGTTAGAAAAGGTGCGGCAACTTCAGCAGCTGCAGGCACAAAGCATTACTTTTTTTTAATAATTTTTTTTAGGATCATCGCACTCAGATAGGTTACCTTTGTGCTCACTTTTTTCACATCCTATTTTCTACGCCACCTAAATGGCCACAGAAGCTTGCACAGTTTTTACGATGCGATGATGATGATGTCAATGAGGATGATAATCATGATCCTGTGGAGTTCCATCTAGGATTGAGACTGCGTGACAGGGCAGGACTCTTACTATCATAATGTATCCTGGCGTCAACCAGGCCCGAGAGATACAGACACCTACGGTGCTAGTCAGAAGATTTGAGCAACACCCTCACTGACGTATCCGTGAAGTGGATAAGACTCGACTGTGTGGTCCCAGTCTTCCCAATGAGCCCATAGCACGCCCAACTCTGGGTAGGAGCCGGTTAGAGCCGAAAATTCGCACAATGATTTTTGAAGGGACTGATGGGGATTTGAATCTACAACCTGCCAGTTGGTAGTCCGTTGCGTTAATCATTACACCATGGCGACTGGTTCACAAAGCACTACTTAATGAATTATGTGAAACGTGTGCCAGAACTGAAAATCTAAAGGTGAATATTACCGAAACGGAGAAGGGCACAAAGGACCATAGAATCTGGGACATTTATGTCCACATGGCCATATGATGAAAATGTGTACAATAGTGATGATGCTATGGAGGTCCGTTTTGGATTGAGACAAGGCTGTAGTCTTCCCCCATGTGGATGCCGGGGCTCTTTCAGTATAAACAGTATCCCCACCTTCTGGAAATTCGTGCTAGAAATTTCCTCTTTTCTGTCACTCTCTTTGTTTTTGCCTTTTCCCTTGGCTTTCAGTCATTTCTTCCTATCGTTTTCTACATTGTTGGTCTATTCGCCTGTATGTGTTCGATAAAGTCTTACGTAGTTTCTCTGTAGGGGTGATAATTGGGTACATGTATTTTTGGCTCTAGGGAAGAGATGCAATTTTAGGTAATTTATGCCTGTTTTATGTATGTTTTAATGTACGTAGTTATGTTTGAATTTGTGTTCAGGTAAGTTTTTTAAATCCCCTGTGCGATAAATTGGACGGAGTGGTCAACGCCAGAGGCATCTCCGTAGATTATGTGCGCGAATGCATTGGTATGTGTAGGCCTACTTAATTTTCTTTTCTTTTATTTTCCTGTTGAAGCATGGTGCATGTTTTGAAACGGTTATAGACCTTATATGGATCTACGCAGTCGGCTGGGCTTCAAACAAAAATAACAGTAAAAAAGGCTATAGTCCAGACTTGCTTTTCTAACATATCCTGGCATCAACCAGGCCCGGGAGATACAGTTAGCTGTGGTGTTGGTGAGAAAATTTGAGCAACACTGCTGTTACTATTACTGTTGTTTAAAGCCCAGCCAACTGCGTAGAGCATAAGGGCTGTAACCATTTAAAAACATACACGATATTTCAACAGGAAAAAAAAAGAAAAAATTAAGTACACATATCAATGCATTCATGCACATAATCTAAGGAGATGCCCCTGCTGTTGATACTCCGTCAAGTTTATCGCACATGGGATTAAAAAAAAAAACCCACTTGAATACAAATTTAAACATAACTAAGTCCACTCAAATATATATAAAACCGGGTCTAAATTACCGAAAACTTCTTCCTCGTCTCATTTCCCTAGAACCAAAAGTGCACTTAGATACATACAGGTGAATGGACCAGCAAGACAGAAAATGATAGGAAGAAATGTCTGAAAGCAAAGGAATAAGGAAGAAACAAAGAGAGTGACAGGAAAGAGGAACCAGAAGGTGATGATACTCTTTATACTGAAAAAGCCCCTGGCAATCCCCACGGAGGAAGCAACACAGCTATAGACAGATTCACAATGTGGATGAGACTCAACTGTGTGCTCTCACTCTTTCCAGCGCGAGTCAGCGATACGCTCTATTCTGGGTAGGAGTTGTTGGAGCTGAAACGGTTTATAAGAATGTCATTTTTTGTTGTGAGAAATCCAGGACGATTGTCTGTTGAGTGTTCGTTCTCGTTTTTTGGAACCCAAGGCAAAATTTGTAGTCTCTTGTCTCTTGTCTCTTTATTATCAGAAAGCAGAACAGGAGAATCCAATCTTTTTTATTGTCAGAGTGTTCAATCTTCTTTTACGGATTTTTTTTTACAGTGAAGTGTGTAAAAAAATGTATTGTCAGAAATTCAGAACAGACGAATCACTTGTTTTGAGGCCTCATTAGAACTTACACCACAGGTTTAATTACGTTGAAAAAGTATATAATTATGTTGAAATCGTTGTAATTTTGACGATTGTTTTGTTTGGAAATAAAGTTCTTCACATTTGTGATCATTGATACTCTGTGTGTGTGTGTGTGTGTGTGTGTGTGTGTGTGTGTGTGTGTGTGTGTGTGTGTGTGTGTGTGTGTGTGTGTGTGTGTGTATGTGTGTATGTGTGTGTGTGTTACTCAGTGCATGTGTGTATTACTCAGTACGCGCGCGCGCGTGTGTGTGTGTATTACTCAGTACGCGCGCGTGGTGTGTGTGTGTGTGTGTGTGTGCGTGTGTGTGTGTGCGCTTGATATACAAGGGTGGATGATGCACGCCTACTTGTGTGTATGTAATTTTTGTGTACACTGGTTTTTGTGTGTGAAAGGGAGAGTACTCGAAAGAATGTCATCCAATCCCAGGTTCTGTTAATTGTTCATACAATCTGCCGCTACAAAGCTGTCTGATCCTTCAGTTGACCAAACATCACTAACCAATATCATGTCGAACTGTACTTATTTATGTACTGGCAGCACAAAGAAATATGCCAGCTATCATCATCATCACCATCATCATCATCATCATGTGCCCTGCCGCATGGCGTTGGCGATCATGGCCCTCCATATGTATCTATCCCTTGTTGCCGCAAGCACATCTTCCACCCTCTCTGTCCTCAGCCACCCTGCAAGTCCGTCCAGTATTTTCTCCCTGAGTCTACCTGCTTTCCCCCCAGCTTTCCTGTTGTGACCAGGTGCTCTAATTCCCCTTTCATCATAAAATGGCCTATAAAATTAATGTTGCCTCTTTTCCTGATCTTCCTTATTCATGGCCAACTATCATCGGTCTCTGATAACATGACAACATAAGGGTGCGTTCATAGTAAGCCCGGACGTGTCCAGACGGCCACGGACGATTGCTGTCAAAAAGATCGTATATAGCAAACCCCTGTTTTTTCTCACTGGCAACGGAAAGAGTGTTTAAAGTAAGCTCGGCCGGTGAAACAAGTGGAATTTACTCCCCGCGGAATTTACTCCGGAGTAAAAACCGCGTGTGCCAATTTTTACTGGGAGTAAAAACGGCGTACGAGAAAATTTACTCCCTTGACCAAGCCGAAAGTACTCCCTCCACGAAAAAGTTGGCCCGCAGAATTTTACAGGGAGTAAATTGCGCGTACGCCAAATTTACTCCCCTCCCCTCTGCTTCTGCCATCCTTTTCTCTTTTTTTTGAGGGGTAGGGGGGGGGGGGGTCGGGCGTCTCCGAGCATTCTAGGGGTGTGTGTTAGGGTATCTTAGATAGGTTTAGAGGTATTTGTCTGTGCGTTCGTCAGTGTTGTACCTGATCATAAATGGTGGATGGGGTATTTGGGGTGTTTTGGCATCGTGGAGTATTCTAGGGGTGTGTTATGTTTAATATTGGATGGGTTCCGAGGTATTTGTCACTGCGTTTGTCAGTGCGTACCTGATGCATAAATGTCTGGAGAGGTAATTTTGGGGGTGTTTTAGAGGATGTGGGGGTAACTTAGGGATGCTTGAAGGTGCCTTGGATGGTTTTAGAGGTGTTTATGAGCGCGTTTGTCAGTGTGTACCCAATGCATAACTGCCTAAAAAGGTGTCTTGGGAAGTGTTTCTAGAGTGATGTGATGTAGGGGTGGTTTTGGGTGTCTTGGACTGTTTTAAAGGTGTTTGTCAGTGCGTTAGTCAGTGTGTACCTGATGCATAAATGCTTGGAATGGCGTTTTTTGAGTATTTTAGAATGTCTGGGAGTTTTTTTTAGGGGTTTTGTCAGTGCGTTCGTCAGTGTGTACCTCATGCAAAGATGCCTGGAAAATAATTTTTTGGGGTGGTGGTGGTTGTTTCAAGCAGCATCTGCAAGCATTCTCGGGGCATTTTAGGGTATCTTAGATAGGTTTAGAAACATTTGTCTATGCGTTTGTCCAGTGTGCACCTGATGCATAATGGGTGGACGGGTATTTGGGAATGTTTTCTGGCATCTTTGAGTATTCCAGGGGTGTTTTATGGTATCTTGGATGGGTTTAGAGATATTTGTCAGTGCGTTTGTCAGTGCGTACTTGATGCATAAATGCCTGGACAGGTAATTCTTTGGGTGTTTTTGCGTGTCTGGGAGTAGCTTAGGGATGCTTGAAGGTGTCTTAGATGGTTCTAGAGGTGTTTATGAGCGCATTTGTCAGTGTGTACACATGCAAAACTGCCTTGACAATTTGTGTGTGTGTGTGTGTTTGTTTTTTTTTTTTTTTTGGGGGGGGGGGTTATTTAAAGTGTTGTGATGTCGTAGGGGTAGTTTAGGGTGTCTACAACGGTTTTAAGGTGTTTGTCAGTGCGTTAGTCAGTGTGTACCCGATGCATAAATACTTGGAATGGCGTTTTGGGACTATTTCAGAATGTCTGGAAGTTTTCGGGGGGGGGGGGGGGGTGTCAATGCGTTCGTCAGTGTGTACCTCATGGATGAATGCCTGGAAATGTGTTTTTGAAGGGTTCGACGTCTGCGAGCATTCTAGGGGTGTTTTAGGGTATCTTAGATAGGTTTAGAGGTATTTGTCTGTGCTTTCGTCAGTGTGTACCTGATGCATAAATGGCTGGACATGTATTTGGGAGTGTTTTCGGGCATCATGGATTATTCTAGAGGTGTTCTATGGTACCTTGGATGGATTTCGAGGTATTTGTCACTCCGTTCATTAAACACACAGACGTACATGGAATCACACACACACACACACACACACACACACACACACACACACACACACACACACACGCACACACGCACACACACGCACACACACACACCTGATGCATAAATGCCTGGACAGGTAAGTTATTTTGTGGGGGGTGCGTTTCAGGGCGTCTGGGTGTAGCTTAGGGTTGTTTGAAGGTGTTTTAGATGGTTTTAGTGGTGTTTGTGAGCGCGTTTGTCAGTGTGTACACAATGCATGATTGCCTAGAAAGGTGTTGGGGGCGGTATTTTAGTGTTGCGACGTCGTAGGGGTTATCATGAGCTGTTTTAGATGTGTTTGTCAGTGTGTTAGTCAGATGCATAAATGTTTGGAATACCGTTTTGAAAGTAATTTAGAATGTCTGGGAGTTTTCTGGGAGTTCTGTCAATGCGTTCGTGAGTGTGTACATCATGCATAAATGCGTGAAAATAATGTGCTTTTTTGGGGGGAGTGGGGGGCGTGGTATTTAGGATTTTTTTTTTTAGTTTATTGTGGTCTGCTCTTCAATAGTTGTAATGCTACATAACCCTAACTGAAAAGATGTGAAAAATTAAAAAAAAAAAGAATTCCGTGCTTCCATTGCCACTTGAAGCCTATGTGCAATCTGTAAAAGATGCGTGAGTGCGTGTGTGTGTGTGTGTATGTGTATGTGCACGCTCACGGGCGTGGGTGTATGTGTGCAGACGGGTGTACATGCATTTGTGTCTTTGTCGGTTTGTGCATCCTGGCGTGCTCTTCCTCTCTCTCTTTCCATGTCTCTCACTGTGTGGAAGCAAAGAGAATACTGTCTACCCTCTTTAGTGGAAGATCACACCCACTACTTCTATCACAGTCAGGAAGAAATTCGTATCGTCTTACCGTGACAGGTAAACAGACCCACACACACAGCGCATGTGCCAGTGCAGATGAACGAGGTCGGCTCGCTGGCTGAGTCTGGGCATGACGGCACGGTCTGCCTTATGGAGGGGAGTAAAATCTCGCACGGGAGTAACGCAGTTTTTACTACGGAGTAAATTTGGCTCAGGGAGTAAATTCCGCGTGTTACACAGGTCGTGCTTGCAGTTAAGGGACTGAACTCTTCTCTTGCGTTCACACAGAATTATCTTTCTTGCAAGAAAAATGGACAACGAGAATTTATTGCTGCCGTGAGATCAAGGCCTTCATTTACGAGAAGGGTGATAAAAATCACTACAGAGACATACTTGCAGCTGCATGGGAAAACATCGCCTCATCATTTGTTTGCCTTACTGGTCCATTCATCTGTGTTTTCCATAAAGCCTTCCATATTTTCTCTTAGGATTGATAACTGGGCACGTGTGTTAAACACATTTTTGGCTCTTAAGAAATGTGATGTGAGAAAGGAATTTTGGCAAATATAGGTAAGTTTTTATGTATGTTTTGGTGTGTTTGATTGTGTTTGTGTGTTAGTATATAATTTTTTTTTACCCCCTGGTGATTGATTGGACGGAGTGGTCAGCGCCGGGAGGAATATCCTTGAATTGTGTACGCAGATACATTGATACGTGCACCCTAATTTTCTTTTCCAAGTTGTTTTGTTTTTCAGGTTCAAAGAGATGTTGAGAAGGATATTACTCTGATATGGCTCTACGCAGTCGGCTGGACTTTTATTAACCCTATGACTCCCGCACCCTGTTCACTAGCATCCTGCATTTGTTAACCATGGTAGCAAAGCAAAAATTTAACCCCTTGGTTCCTTCACCCTATACCTCAGCTTCGTTGAGGAAGTTTTTAAGTTTTTGCTGTTGTTGGAGATAGGGTGAGGGAGTCAAAGGGTTAAACATTAATGGTAATGAGAACTGTGTCTCTAATCCCCATGGGGTGGAGGTACGAACCAGTGCTTTGCCAGTAACGCTGATCTCACAGCAGGCAGCAAAAAAAAAAAAAAAAAATGAACTCACAAGCTCTCGCCAAAAGATGTAGGACAGTACAAGGGTCTTGATTTGTGTGGCTCGGGTGCTGGTCTTTCCGATGAGATGATCAGTGATATTTTGTTAACCTACCGTGTGTGTATACAAGCCTTCTTTTTCAGCAAAGTTAATATCAAGTTTTTGTGTGGTTATTGTGCACGTGTAACGTGATCTGCTGCTGTGTTCGTGTATGTGTCCGTGTGTGTGTGTGCGCGTGCGTGTGTGTATGTGTGTGCGCGCGCGCATGTGTGTGTGTGTGTGTGTGTGTGTGTGTGTGTGGTCAGAGAAAGAAAGAGAGAGAGAGAGAGAGGAAGAGAGAGAGAGAAGAGAGAAACGAGAAAAAAAAAAAAAGAGACAGACAGATAGACAGAGTCAGACAGACGACAGAGACAAAGACAGACAGACACAGAGAGAAAGCATGTGCCTTCAAACTTTACAAGCAAAACAACACCACCACCATTTTGAAACACAAATATGATAATTTATTTGCAAATCGACATGAAAACAACATAGAACGAAAAAAAAAAAAAAACCCGCAGATTTTTTCCACAAAGCAAAAAACCACAATTGTTTTAGGTTACGAGAGAAAGAGAGTGAGGGAGAGAGGGAAGAGAGAGAGAGAGCGAGAGGGGGGGGGGGAGAGAGCGAGCGAGGTGTACCAGGATTCAAACAGCAACTGAAGCACACGTACATTTCACAGAGACACAAAAACCAACAAACACAAGCAACAGGAAAGCGTAAAACGTTTCGCTAAAATGAAACCACATGAAATGTTCAGTGCAAACGAACCTGTGCATATTCATAGGGACTGAAGGAACAGGAAATCAGTCACTGTCTTTGAAGAAGATGTTCGGCATCATACTATAGTCGAAAATAAGCCTGTTTGCTTTTCTACATGGAAGGGCTGGAAGAGAGGAAGGAATTGAAGAATGTATAAATGAAGAAAGGAAGGAAAGAGGGAAAATGAGAGAGAGAGAGAGAGAGAGAGAGAGAGAGAGAGAAGGAGGAGAGAGAGAGAGGGAAACAGTAAGGAGAGAGAGGAAAGAAGGGAGAAGAAAACGTTAAAACAAACAACAACAAACAACAAACATTACAAACTAAACCTCAGTCCAACAAAATAGCGAAAATGTGCACAGAAAGTTTTATAGACCAGTTCCCTTACATACACACACGACATATCTTTTCAGTGCAAACTATCTACATACTGAGAATAATTCTTATCATCTACACTAATAAACGAACAACAAAACACAGGAAGGCACACAAATAAATAAATGAATAAATAAATCCGTACATAATGAATGACTGAATGGATGAATAAATAAATGAATGAACAACCAATAAATAGATATAACTGATTGAATATATACAAACAAACAAACAAACAAACAAACAAACACTGAACAAAATAGTAGATTTAAAGTGTAGAAAACTTTCAATTTAGCCAGAAAGAAAAAAAAAAAAAAAAAAAAGAGAGAGAGAAAAAGAGAGAGAGAGAGAGAGAGAGAGAGAGAGAGAGAGAGAGAGAGGAGAGAGAGAGAGAGAGAGTTCAGATTTCAGATGTAAAGACTAGATTTTTATTCATAGCCTCTGCTGAAGTTTTTTTAAAAATAATCTGCACAAAAATAATACAAACCACACATACACAACATCACTGACAGTTAATGACAACATAAGAAATTGTGTATTAGGATATGGCAATTTCCTTTACTTCAAGTGCTTTGGGGAGGTAGAGAGAGAGAAAGAGAGAGAGAGAGAAGAGACAGACAGACAGAGACAGCAGGCATATTTGCCACGTGTTTACTGGGCAGTATTTTTTGACACCTTAAAATATGCAACACGAAACAATAAAGGGAAACAAGCTTCAGAACAAGTTCACTTGTTAAAACCAAGTGATTATGATACACCGACATTCTTCTCCCTCCTTTCCCTTCAAGATAAACAAAAGACGAACAACAACACCAGTAATTACGTTTTCCTTTTTCTATAAACAAATCTATACTACAGTTACGAAAAAAAAAGTGCAATAGTCCCTGCATTTTGGACAAAGTTTTCATTTAAAAGCAACACGATTGCATGCAAACGTCACACGCAGATTTCTGAACAGTCGATTCAACTTTGAATGGTAATCATTAAGACCAAAATGCTTGATTATCTATTCGAACTAGAACACGAAAAGAAGGTAAACGTTTTTTGTTTTTTGCAGATACACCAACACATATTTTCAAAGTCAATTCGTAGACCTATCACCACAAGTAGAAATGACAAGTATATGCAAACACACACACACCACACATAAAGATAAGAAACACACGCTACAACACATCCACAAACATCGCCAAAAAACACACACTGCCAAATCCCTGAAAAGACTGAATAAAATAAATACGGAATATAAATTTCCAACACTCCTTCGAAAACGCTGTGACTAACAACAAATATTCACACAATACTAGGGCTCAGCTGCATGCCTATAATACACAACGGAATGCAAAGTGATGACATAGCGGAGAATAGTAAGTAAGTCATTGTCAGAGCGGAAGAGGCGTTGGACGTAATCCAAATCAAAGCGAAAACTTCAAGGCAGCATTGAGTCCGAGACTTGGCAAACAGGTCGAGTGTAACAACAAAGCATAGAAACGAGAAATATTCTGAGTATTGCTGACGAAAATGTATAGAGGCAGTTGCATGGTTGAGTATATTTCATATGTAGGGGTGGTATGGTATGACTGAGAACAGGTGGCTTTTCTAATATAGTATGGTGTGTCTTAGAACAGGTGGTT
>CM060312.1:81532360-81534860 GCA_030674185.1 Monoplex corrugatus
CCACGTATGCGTACGAGCAGGTGTGCTAACAAGTATGTTATGAATTAAGAGAAAATACGAATACATTTTTTGTTTTTTGCATCCTTCTTTTGTCATGGCTGTATAAGACTAATCACTGATGTTTCTTTCTTTTCTTGACTTGCAGTCCTCAAATAATATATATATATTCACACAGATCAATTCCAAGTGCTTAGTCACACGCCTAATTATATCGCCCTCTGCTTCTTTTAATTAATCCAGTTATGGCATTATCAGAGTAAAACTTTGCTATAAGCCAAAAAACAGATGTAAATCGTCTTTGTTATAAAATTTTAAGTAAACAATGATAATAACAACAATAATAATAACAACAACAAAGGCTATCAGCGTGTACTGATAATATTTGCAGCTCATAAGAACAAGAGGACTGAATTGGTATGGAATTGTTAAGAAATGATAACTATGACCTGGCTGATTTTATTATTTACGAAAACACCAGCATGACGGCTTGAATCAGAGCTAGCAGAAGAAGTGACATGCGCATAAATCCACTTCCGTTCGAGTTGTTACCGCCTTCTCCATCGCCTTCCTGTTCACTTTTCCCAGGTTTGTAAGGAGGCCCTGCAAAACGTGAAGACAGGATTATGAATGTTTATGGCCGAATACCTTTCGCGCAAATACAGGTAACATATACGCTCTCACACGAGTGAAAGCAAGCACGCACGCGCGCGCGCAAACGTACACATAAACACACACATACGTGTACACACAGAACACCTACCCATCCACACATAAACACACACATACGTGTACACACAGAACACCTACCCATCCACACATAAACACACACATACGTGTACACACAGAACACCTACCCAATCCAACACCCACCATACACACACACACACACGACACAGACACACACACACGCACAGACACACACGCACGCGCGCGCGCGCAAGCACACAGACACAGACACCCCCCTCCCCGCGCGCACACAGACACTCATAGACACGCACAGACAGACAAACACTCATTCACAGACACACAGACAAACATCCAGAGAGTCAGACACACAATACATGTAATACACTGCACCCCAAATACACACCACACAACACACACACACACACACACACACACACACACACACACACATAGACACCCCCCCCCGCACACACGCACACACACACCAACACTCATAGACACGCAAAGACAAACACACACATTCACAGACACAGACAAACAGAGAGTCAGACACACAATACATGTAATACACTACACCCCCAAATGCACACACACACACACACATAGATCCCCCCCCCCGCGCACACACACACACTCATAGACACGCACAGACAGACAAACACACACTCATTCACAGACACACAAAACAGCCAGAGAGTCAGACACACAATACATGTAATACACTGCACCCCCAAATAATCATTTTAAGAGCGATGCTGCTTAGCTCAAAACTGTAAACTATTGCCTTAAGGATGTGGATACAGGTAGACTACAAAATAAAATGCCTTTCTTTTGTCCTGCAAAGCAATAATGATTGGGTAGTGAAAAACATGACTAGTGAGCGCTTCGCAGTTTAGAGATTGTTCAAATGAAGATTCCTCAAGAAAGGACCCACCAAAACAAGATCAAACCACCGACACAAATTTGTTCATCTCAGCTCCTCTTCTGATCCATACAAGTTCAGCTTCTTCCCATCAACCATTCCCGCCTGGAACTCCCTGCCTGCAACAGCAGCAGAGGCTCCCTCCTTGGTATCATTCGAGAGGGAGCTCAACAAAATCCCAGTTTAGACTCCCCCCCCCCCTCCCCCAAACTGGCCTAGCGGTAAATGAAGGATAGGGTTGTGCCGGTCCAGGTCTAGACCTGGGGTCGCTATGATTACTGGATAAACCTGTCCAGATACCAGGTTGGGCTGGTTGGGTCCCCCCCTCCCCTCCCCCCTTTTTTTTGGCCTGCCGCAACACGCTGCCCCGGAGCTGAACTCAGGAGTAAGAGGTTGGGTTTTTTTTCAGGCCACCTTAGATCCCCCTCTATCCTTTTGTTGTCCTAAATAGACCTATTTTTGTGTTTTATCTTACGCCTCTGCGCACACAGGTCAACAATAGTCAAGGATGACGGCTGACCTTACTTATTGAAGGTATTGAAGATCTACTAATCAGCCTGGAAGCTATCTGAACAATACAAAGATTAAACAGTTTGGAGATGCTTTGATTAGATACATCTTGGATTACACGACCTTGGAATAAACAAGAGATATCGGCAAGAAACCGAAACTAGTCACAAGTTTCACACCAAACATCTAAAAAACAACCTGCTTGGTGGAATCATGACACAGAGACTGCCCGGAAAGAAAAACGGGTGCTGTAAAAGCCTGGCGAAAACACAGAAGAAGACATCGCTTAGATCGTGACAGCGCTAGAGAAACGGACGAGCACAAAAGTAATATGGATAAAAAACAAAAAACAAAACAAAAAACAACAACCCCCAGAGCGTT
>CM060312.1:81539860-81544860 GCA_030674185.1 Monoplex corrugatus
TGTTGATGACAGTTGTGAAGTGAGGGAGCAAAGTATCTAGGCAGTGTGTTAAGATAGATGCTGGAAGAGGATCAAGCTCACAGGTCTTGATGTCAGAATGGCGGATTACATTGCGGATAGTAGTTTCAGAAGCAGGCTGAAAAGAAATAAGTGGTGTGCCTTGAAACAGAGGATCGGGAATAGGAGGTTGAGAGATGGGTTGGGAGTCAAGACTGGAACGGATGGACCTAATTTTATCAATGAAAAAATCTGAAAAATGTTGTGCTAGATGGGCAGGGGGAAAGCATGATGGGAGAGGAGATTTATCTGATTTGCCAAGGAGGGTATTAGTAACGGAATATAGCTGTTTTGATGTAGAACATGCAATAATTTTCGCATTGTAAAAGGCAGACTTAGCAGAGTCAACTATAGCATTGACAGTTTTGTTGGCAGCCTGAAAAATCTGTTTATTGATAGTAATGCTGTTCTTCAGCCACCGTCTTTCAGCACGACGGCGTTCACGCTTGGCCTTAAGAAGATCAGGGCCAACGGCAGAAAACCAGGGCGATGGTGGTCTCTGGGATACCCTACGTCTGGTGGCGGGGGCGTGCATGTCCAGCAGATCACTAATAGTCCGATTGAGGTCGTCAGCAGAGGCTGGAGGACAGGACTGAAGAGCGGCCAGGAGGTAGTAGACTACCACCACTTGTTTTGACTGTGCCTGTGTAGTACTAGTAGACTACCCCCACTTATTTTGACTGTGCCTGTGTATTACTAGTAGACTACCCCCACTTATTTTGACTGTGCCTGTGTAGTACTAGTAGACTACCCCCACTTATTTTGACTGTGCCTGTGTTAGTACTAGTAGACTACCCCCACTTGTTTTGACTGTGCCTGTGTAGTACTAGTAGACTACCCCCACTTATTTTGACTGTGCCTGTGTATTACTAGTAGACTACCCCTACTTGTTTTGACTGTGCCTGTGTAGTACTAGTAGACTACCCCCACTTATTTTGACTGTGCCTGTGTAGTACTAGTAGACTACCCCCACTTATTTTAACTGTGCCTGTGTAGTACTAGTAGACTACCCCCACTTATTTTGACTGTGCCTGTGTAGTACTAATAGACTACCCCCACTTATTTTGACTGTGCCTGTGTAGTATTAGTAGACTACCCCCACTTATTTTGACTGTGCCTGTGTAGTACTAGTAGACTACCCCCACTTATTTTGACTGTGCCTGTGTAGTACTAGTAGACTACCCCCACTAGTTTTGACTGTGCCTGTGTAGTACTAGTAGACTACCCCCACTTATTTTGACTGTGCCTGTGTAGTACTAGTAGACTACCCCCACTTATTTTGACTGTGCCTGTGTAGTACTAGTAGACTACCCCCACTTGTTTTGACTGTGCCTGTGTATTACTAGTAGACTACCCCCACTTGTTTTGACTGTGTCTGTGTAGTACTAGTAGACTACCCCCACTTGTTTTGACTGTGCCTGTGTATTACTAGTAGACTACCCCCACTTGTTTTGACTGTGCCTGTGTAGTACTAGTAGACTACCCCCACTAGTTTTGACTGTGCCTGTGTAGTACTAGTAGACTACCCCCACTTGTTTTGACTGTGCCTGTGTAGTACTAGTAGACTACCCCCACTAGTTTTGACTGTGCCTGTGTATTACTAGTAGACTACCCCCACTTGTTTTGACTGTGCCTGTGTAGTACTAGTAGACTACCCCCACTAGTTTTGACTGTGCCTGTGTAGTACTAGTAGACTACTCCCACTTGTTTTGACTGTGCCTGTGTAGTACTAGTAGACTACCCCCATTTATTTTGACTGTGCCTGTGTATTACTAGTAGACTACCCCCACTTATTTTGACTGTGCCTGTGTAGTACTAGTAGACTACCCCCACTAGTTTTGACTGTGCCTGTGTAGTACTAGTAGACTACCCCCACTTGTTTTGACTGTGCCTGTGTATTACTAGTAGACTACCCCCACTTATTTTGACTGTGCCTGTGTAGTACTAGTAGACTACCCCCACTTGTTTTGACTGTGCCTGTGTATTACTAGTAGACTACCCCCACTTGTTTTGACTGTGCCTGTGTAGTACTAGTAGACTACCCCCACTAGTTTTGACTGTGCCTGTGTAGTACTAGTAGACTACCCCCACTTATTTTGACTGTGCCTGTGTAGTACTAGTAGACTACCCCCACTTATTTTGACTGTGCCTGTGTAGTACTAGTAGACTACCCCCACTTGTTTTGACTGTGCCTGTGTATTACTAGTAGACTACCCCCACTTATTTTGACTGTGTCTGTGTAGTACTAGTAGACTACCCCCACTTATTTACTAGTAGACTACCCCCACTTATTTTGACTGTGCCTGTGTACTACTAGTAGACTACCCCCACTAGTTTTGACTGTGCCTGTGTAGTACTAGTAGACTACCCCCACTTGTTTTGACTGTGCCTGTGTAGTACTAGTAGACTACCCCCACTAGTTTTGACTGTGCCTGTGTAGTACTAGTAGACTACCCCCACTTGTTTTGACTGTGCCTGTGTAGTACTAGTAGACTACCCCCATTTATTTTGACTGTGCCTGTGTAGTACTAGTAGACTACCCCCACTTATTTTGACTGTGCCTGTGTAGTACTAGTAGACTACCCCCACTTGTTTTAACTGTGCCTGTGTATTACTAGTAGACTACCCCCACTTGTTTTGACTGTGCCTGTGTATTACTAGTAGACTACCCCCACTTATTTTGACTGTGCCTGTGTAGTACTAGTAGACTACCCCACTAGTTTTGACTGTGCCTGTGTAGTACTAGTAGACTACCCCCACTAGTTTTGACTGTGCCTGTATATTACTAGTAGACTACCCCCACTTGTTTTGACTGTGCCTGTGTAGTACTAGTAGACTACTCCCACTTATTTTGACTGTGCCTGTGTAGTACTAGTAGATTACCCCCACTTATTTTGACTGTGTCTGTGTAGTACTAGTAGACTACCCCCACTTATTTTGACTGTGCCTGTGTAGTACTAGTAGACTACCCCCACTTGTTTTGACTGTGCCTGTGTAGTACTAGTAGACTACCCCCACTTATTTTGACTGTGCCTGTGTAGTACTAGTAGACTACCCCCACTTATTTTGACTGTGCCTGTGTAGTACTAGTAGACTACCCCCACTTATTTTGACTGTGTCTGTGTATTACTAGTAGACTACCCCCACTTATTTTGACTGTGCCTGTGTAGTACTAGTAGACTACCCCCACTTATTTTGACTGTGCCTGTGTATTACTAGTAGACTACCCCACTTATTTTGACTGTGCCTGTGTAGTACTAGTAGACTACCCCCACTTATTTACTAGTAGACTACCCCCACTTATTTACTAGTAGACTACCCCCACTTATTTACTAGTAGACTACCCCCACTTATTTACTAGTAGACTACCCCCACTTATTTACTAGTAGACTACCCCCACTTATTTACTAGTAGACTACCCCCACTTATTTACTAGTAGACTACCCCCACTTATTTACTAGTAGACTACCCCCACTTATTTACTAGTAGACTACCCCCACTTATTTACTAGTAGACTACCCCCACTTATTTACTAGTAGACTACCCCACTTATTTACTAGTAGACTACCCCACTTATTTACTAGTAGACTACCCCACTTATTTACTAGTAGACTACCCCACTTATTTACTAGTAGACTACCCCCAATTCCCCGGGGATGCTTATCCCCGTCGGCTATATCACCTGTGGTTGGCGCCGACGTATAACTAAAAACTAACAAACAAACCAATCAGTTAATCTGTAGGCTATGGTGGGAAATAATTGCTGTAGAATAAAGAGTAGTCGCATGCCTACTAGATTTTGCCACTATAGATATTAAAGGGATTTTGAACTGGATTTTCAGTGAAATGAATACAATCAGTTGAATCCCTTCAGAAGTAATAACAGTGATGACGCCAACATTCTTTTTTTTTTTTTTTCATGTTTCGTTACTCTCTGTCTCTGTCTGTCTGTCTCTCCCTCTGTGCTGTTTCTGAGTTTAAATTTGAATAATCATTTCCTTCTGACAATTGTCCCCGTGTTTCCAAGGCCATGTCCTAACATAATCCTGTGTCCTGTGTTTTAGTTTACGTTTTTCTGTCATTTTAAGTCTTCTTCTTCAACTTATAGCATTAAGGTATTTAGTTTTAAGAGAGCCGGCGGCTGCAGTCGTTTACATAGAGAACGAAAGGAAGATAAGTTTGAAGAACATTTTATTTAGCCAGGTAAACGGTTAAACACACACACACACACACACACACACACACACACACACACACACACACACACACCACACACACACACACACACACACACACACACACACACATATATATTATATATATATATAAATATATATATATAAAATATATATATATATATATATATATTATATATATATATCTATATATCTACACAATTAACGTAATGGTGGTATAACTGTTGAAAGCAAATACATGTAGTCAGGGGAGTTAATCAAGGGGAAATTGAGTATATCCATGAAGGAATACGTATACACAGTTACTTCCCTTTAATCGAAAACTGAAACAGATCACTGGGTGTAACAACAACAGTAACAACAACGATAACGACAACACGACAGCAACAGCAACAGCAACAGCAACAACAATCAACAACCAGCCAGCTAGTCAACCAGCTAATGAAGTAACCAACCAACCAGTCAACTAACTATGTATGCAAATCCAAAAGGAAAAACCAACCAACCAGTCAGTCAATATGCGTGCACAGCCAAAGGAAAAACCAACCAACCAACCAACCAATACAACCGATAACAACATAAAAAACAACAGCACAACCATTTACCGATAGGGTACGTGATGTTGATATCACATTGAGTGTACAGTTCGTCCTTGAGGGTGTCCGGACCCTCAGGGTAGGCAGGCGTCAGACGGCCATCCATGTGCTTATGCAGGTAGGCCAGGTAAGACTGTCCCACTTCGAAGCT
>CM060312.1:81559860-81574860 GCA_030674185.1 Monoplex corrugatus
GCAGTGCATCTTTCCGAAAATGTTATTCTGCTTGCAATGCATTTTTCCAAAGACGTCATTTTCTTTGTAATGCATTTTCCAAAGACGTCATTTTCTTTGTAATGCATTTTCCAAAGATGTCATTCTGCTTGTAACGCATCTTTCCAAGAGACGCCATTCTGCTTGTATCTTTCCAAGAGACGCCATTCTGCTTGTAATGTATCTTTCTAACAGACGCCATTCTGCTTGTAATGTATCTTTCCAAGAGACGCCATTCTGCTTGTATCTTTCCAAGAGACGCCATTCTGCTTGTATCTTTCCAAGAGACGCCATTCTGTTTGTAATGTATCTTTCTAAGAGACGCCATTCTGCTTGTATCTTTCCAAGAGACGCCATTCTGCTTGTAGTGCATCTTTCCAAGAGACGCCATTCTGCTTGTCATGCATCTTTTCGAGACGCCATTCTGCTTGTAGTGTATCTTTCCAAGAGACGCCATTCTGCTTGTAGTGCATCTTTCTAAGAGACGCCATTCTGCTTGTAGTGTATCTTTCTAAGAGACGCCATTCTGCTTGTAGTGTATCTTTCCAAGAGACGCCATTCTGCTTGTAGTGTATCTTTCCAAGAGACGCCATTCTGCTTGTAGTGTATCTTTCCAAGAGACGCCGTTCTGCTTGTATCTTTCCAAGAGACGCCATTCTGCTTGTAATGTATCTTTCCAAAGACGCCATTCTGCTTGTAGTGCATCTTTCTAAGAGACGCCATTCTGCTTGTAGTGTATCTTTCCAAGAGACGCCTTCTGCTTGTATCTTTCCAAGAGACGCCATTCTACTTGTAATGTATCTTTCCAAAGACGCCATTCTGCTTGTAGTGCATCTTTCTAAGAGACGTCATTCTGCTTGTAGTGTATCTTTCTAAGAGACGCCATTCTGCTTGTAGTGTATCTTTTCAAGAGACGCCATTCTGCTTGTAGTGTATCTTTCCAAGAGACGCCATTCTGCTTGTAATGTATCTTTCCAAGAGACGCCATTCTGCTTGTAGTGTATCTTTCCAAGAGACGCCATTCTGCTTGTAGTGTATCTTTCCAAGAGACGCCATTCTGCTTGTAGTGTATCTTTCCAAGAGACGCCATTCTGCTTGCAATGTATCTTTCCAAGAGACGCCATTCTGCTTGTAGTGTATCTTTCCAAGAGACGCCATTCTGCTAGCAATGTATCTTTCCAAGAGACGCCATTCTGCTAGCAATGTAGCTTTCCAAGAGACGCCATTCTGCTGGCAATGTATCTTTCCAAGAGACGTCATTCTGCTAGCAATGTATTTTTCCAAGTGACGCCATTCTGCTAGCAATGTATCTTTCCAAGTGACGCCATTCTGCTAGCAATGTATTTTTCCAAGTGACGCCATTCTGCTAGCAATGTATCTTTCCAAGTGACGCCATTCTGCTAGCAATGTATCTTTCCAAGTGACGCCATTCTGCTAGCAATGTATCTTTCCAAGTGACGCCATTCTGCTAGCAATGTATCTTTCCAAGTGACGCCATTCTGCTAGCAATGTATTTTTCCAAAGACGTCACTCTGCTTTCCATGCATCTTTCCAAACGATGTCATTCCGCAAAGATTAATCTTGCCACAGAGAAACGTATCAATTCGCAGGCAGCGTCCCTCATGTACATGTCTATACATATATACATGAGACAGAGCAGAGCCACGAAGCCATGAACAATGAGCCCCCTGCATATCAAGTGAGATGGAAAGAGTTCGGTGTTTGTTCAAACGGGATTCATCGCGCTCGGACCATTCCGTATGCGTTCCCACCCAAATTTGCCATCAATTACCGGCAGACTCCAAGAGCCTACCTTATATTGTGCTGGTAAGGCCTTGAAATGGGGCGAAGAGGAATAGACACAATGAAGCACTACGCTGACATCACCTAAAGGATTGGATCATTGAAGATGGAAACAGGCCAGCTTTCATGTTTCGGGCTGGGGTTAAACTCGAGATAGCAACTCGAGTCCATCATCATCATCATCATCATCATCATCATCATCATCATCATCATCATCATCATCATCATCATCATCATCATCATCATCATCATCATCATCATCATCATTATCATCATCATGATGTGCCCTGCCGCATGGCGTTGGCGATCATAGCCCTTCATATGTATCTATCCCTTGTCGCTGCAAGTACATCTTCCACCTCTCTGGTCCTCAGCCACCCTGCAAGTCCGTCCAACATTTTCTCCCTGGTTCTACCTGGTGCTCTCTTTCCCTCCAGCTTTTTTTTCCTGTTGTGACCGGGTGCTCTAATTCCCCTTTCCTCATAAAAAAAGTCATATAAATGTTCCTTGTCTTTTCCTCACCTTCTTTATCAATGTTCTTCTTGTGTCTGTCTCCATCAAGACTGTCTCGTTTGTTTTCTTCGCTGTCCATGGAATTCTCAACATTCTTCTTAGAAACCACACTTCAGTTGTCTCAATCTTGTTCTGGCTTTGCGTGTTGAGTGTCCACGCCTCACAAGCGTACAACAGTATCGGTTCTAAATAACTTGGAATCGATGGCTCTGTCAAAAGAATCAACGGAGCCGGCAATTTGAACTCCTTCCTACATCCAAAGAATATCTTTAGAGATAAAAATATGCTGACTGTATTAAAACGCCGAATGTACGACGCACGCATAACGCCGACAGTGACATATGGAGCCGAAACATGGAACCCGACGAAACGTCAGCTCCTAAAACTGTGAACCATGCAAAGGGCCCACGAACGGATAATGATGGGAATCACATGGAAGGACCGGAAAACGGCGGCATGGATAAGAGGAAAAACGAAGGCCCAAGACATAACAGACACAGTTTGTGAACGAAAGTGGAACTGGGCTGGTCATGTCATTAGGAGATCTGACAACAGATGGACCATCAAAGTGACGCACTGGATCCCTCGAAGCCAAAAAAAGGAACAGAGGTCGTTGGAGAACCAGATGGCGAGACGATCTAGAAACAGTTCGACAAACAATGGACCAGAACAGCAGTTAACCGGTAGCAGTGGTGTGCGATGGAATGGAATGGAATCTTTATTTAATGTCTGTTCACAATAGTGATTTTAGACACACACACACACACACACACACACACACACACACACACACACACCACACACACACACACACACACACACACACACACACACACACACACACACACACACACACACACAGAGGGAGAGAGAGAGAGAAAAAAAAAAAAGGGTGGGGGACGGGAATGGGAAGGGGTAGTGATTGTTTGAATGTAAGAAGGGGAACAATTACAATTAAGAATTCAGAACATTAAGTAAACAGTGTCAATTAATAACAGACAACAATTAATTAACTCTTCATAACAATCTGCCAACAGGGGATCTGAGAATCAGCTGGACTACCGAAATAATATCATTATTTTTGTTGTAAAGGAATCTCTAGAGTCAGTACAGAGTGGTGTGCGATGAGGAAGGCTTATGTCCAACAAGGGACCCAAACAAATCGAAGGAAGGTCTACATCCAAAGAATACGTTTTTCACTCCATTGCTCTTGTCTCTTGTCCGTTGAACTGTCTGTGATGATGTTTCATTATCGTAATTATTGATTTTCTTGTCAGGTCTTCTTCTGTGTTTGTCTTTTCCTTCTTCTTCTACTTGAGCTCTTCTTCTTCTGTTTCTGTCTTTCTGTCTGTCTGTCTGTCTCTGTCCGTCTGTCTGTCTCTCTATAAGTGTGTGTGCGTGTAGTGTGTATGTGTGTGTGTACGTGTGCGTGTGTGTGTGTGTGTGTGTGTGTGTGTGTGTGGGCGCGCGCGCCGTGTGTTGTGTGTGTGTGTGTCTGTCTCTGTGTGTGTAAACAATATCAATACGTTGGTGAACTGTGCTGGCATTGTTCAACTACTGAAGCGACAATTGTATAAGATAATGTCATTTGTGACGAACGACTGGCTGGCGTTGCTGTCCTCGTGGGTTTCAAAAAATTAATTTACAGAAATTTATTAAAGCGTCCCGATTTTTCTCTAATGCCTGTACACACTTTGTTGGATTGTTTGTTTTGCTGTTGTTTGTTTGTTGTTGCTGTTGTTGTTGTTTTGTTGTTGTTGTTGTTGTTGTGGTTTGTGTTGTGTTGTGTTGTGTTGTTGTGTTGCTGTTGTTGTTGTGTTGTGTTGTTGTTGTTGCTGTTGTTTGTTGTTGTTTGTGCTGTTGTTGTTGTTGTTGTTGTGTTGTTGTTTGTTGCTGTTGTGTTGTTGTGTGTTGTTGCTGTTGTGTTGTTGCTGTTGCTTGTTTGCTTGTTGTTGTTGTTGTTGTTGCTGTTGTTGTTGTTGCTTGTTGCTGTTGTTGTTGTGTTGTGTTGCTGTTGTTGTTGTTGTTGTTGTTGCTGTTGTTGTTGTTGTTTGTTGTTGTTGTTGTTTGTTGCTGTTGTTGTTGTTGTTGTTGTTGCTGTTGTGTTGCTGTGTTGTTGTTGTTGCTGTTGTTGTTTGTTGTTGTGCTGTGTGTTGTTCGTTGTGTTGTTGTTCTGTTGTTACTGTTGTTGTTGTTGTTATTGTTGCTGTTGTTGTTGTTGTTGCAGCTGTTGTTGTCGTTGCTGTTGTTATTGTTGTTGTTGTTGTTGCTGTTGTTGTTGTTGTTGTTGCTGTTGTTGTTGCTGTTGTTGTTGTTGTTATTGTTGCTGCTGTTGTTGTGTTGTTGTTGCTGTTGTTATGTTGTTGTTGTTGTTATTGTTGCTGCTGTTGTTGTTGTTGTTGTTGCTGTTGTTATGTTGTTGTTGTTGTTATGTTGCTGCTGTTGCTTTTTTTCTTTTTTTTTACTTTGTGCAGGTGCTATGTTACTGCACAGTCTGCATACCCCGTCTGCGGAGGCGTGCATGCTAGAGAGTTTTCATGCTTCCGTAAGCCAGGCACTGACACCAACAGTCATGGCTTATATGCTTTCTAACCAGCATATTTGGCTTTTGCTATGCCTACACACACGGAGAAAATTTACCCATTGGCAGGTCTGTGTTCATATTGATCTCAGATAAATAGGAGAAATTCCTCCCCATGGAAGGTCGGGAAAATAAAAATCTGTCACCCTTCATCCAGCAGACGGAGATGCCTTGGTGGATCGAACCTAGGACTTTCCAACGATTTTACCTACTTGACTACCGCACCACCTATGTTGATCAAATCGCGCCGGTTTGGCTTTCTTCAAATAGTGATGTAGAAATTATAGAAACCTATGTCCATCGTGATGAATGATCGACCGGCCGGCGTTGCCGTCATCATCATCATCATCAGGTGCCCTGCCGCATGGCGTTGGCGATCATGGACTTCCATCTGCCTCTGTCTCTCGATGCCCATAGCATCTCCCCCACCTTCCTCGTCCCCAGCCTCTCTGCAAGTCCGTCCAGCATTTTCTCCCTGGGTCTACCCGGTGCTCTCTTGCCCTCCAGCTTTCCCGTTGTGACCAGGTGCTCCAAATCCCCCTTCCTCATAAAATGGCCTGTAAATTTGCCTGTCTTTTCCTAATCTTCCTTATGAGTGATCTACTTGTGTCTGCCTCCATCAAGACTGTCTCGTTTGTTTTCTTTGCTGTCCATGGAACTCTCAACATTCTTCTTAGAAACCACGTCTCGGCTGCCTCAATCTTGTTCTGGCTTTGTTTGTTGACTGTCCACGCCTCACATCCGTACAACAGTATTGGTTCTATATAACATTCAAGAACTCTCGTCCTAATGTTAACTGATAGGCATTTGTTGGTAAGGATGCTTTTCATCTTCTTGAATGCTGGTTTGGCTTGGCCGATTCTGCCGGCTATTTCTGGGCGTTGCCGTGCTCGTGGATATTTTGACAGAGAAGAGCAGACATGTCTACTGTGCTTGACTGACCGACTGATCGAATTCAGTTTTACGTCAGCGTGTGTGTGTGAGTGTGTGTGTGTGTGTGTGTGTGTGTGTGTGTGTGTGTGTGTGTGTGTGTGTGTGTGTGTGTGTGTGTGTGTGTGTGTGTGTGTGTGTGTGTGTGTGTGACTACCTGATCCTTATTTTTTATTCGTACTGTTGTTTAAAGCCCAGCCGACTGCGTAGAGCCATATCAGAGCTATAACCGTTTCAATGCAATGAATTCGCGCAAATAACCTAAGGAGATGTCTCAGGCGTTGACCACTCCGTCCAATTTATCACACAAGGGATTTAAAAAAATATACCTGAATACAAATTTAAACATAACTAAGGACACTAAAACATAAAAACGGGCCTAAATGACCTAAAATTGCTCCCGCATATCTTATTTTCCTAGAGCCAAAAATGCACTTAATAATATGCACCCAACTATATATCCTAAAAGTACGTAAGACTTTATGAACACATACAGGTGAATGGATCAGTAAGGCAGAAAATGACAGGAAGAAATGACAGAAAACAAAGCAGAAAGAAAGAGAGTGACGGAAAAGAGGACATTTCTAGCACAGAATTTCAACAAGGTGGGGATACTATTTCTACTGAAAGAGCCCCCAGCATCCCTACGGGGGGGGGGGGGGGGGGTACGGAGGGGGCTGATCCTACACTGACACCAGCAGAACCGAGAACAATTATGTTAAGAAGGCCGGTCACTGTAATGTAGCGCACCGAGTTTCGAACCCAGAACCACTGGTATGTGAATTCCACGCTCAACCGATTGAACTGCTGAAGCCCTCTAGTCTGTTGTAATGCTATCTGCCATATTTATACAGTCCTGAGGGACCAGGACTGTTACAGTGTGTATGCCCCCAAGGCCTCTTGGCATTTGACAAGCGAGGTTGTGGCTCTATGTGATATGCGAGAGTTCGATTACAATACAATACAATACAATACAATACAATACAATACGATACGATACGATACGATCCGATACGATACGATACGATACAATACAATACAATACAATACAATACAATACAATAGAACAGAATAGAACAGAACACAACGCAACGCAACGCAACGCGAGACGACACGACACGACACGACACGACACAACGACACGACACGACACGACACAACACGACACGACACGACACGACACAACACAACATAACACAACACAACACAACACAACACAACACAACACAACCGAATACAATACAATCGAACACATATCAACACATTCCAGAATACCCGCTAAAGTCCAATATAAACCGACACATCCCAACCCAACACGATCCAACACAACCAAACACAATCCAACACATCCCAACACAACCCAATATAATCCAACAGAATCCAAACCCAACTCAACCGAATCCAACCGAACACAATCCAACTCAACCCAACAGATTGCAACCAACCCTATCCAACACAACCCAATATAATCCAACAGAATCCAAACCCGACTCAACCGAATACAACCGAACACAATCCAACTCAACCCAACAGATTGCAACCCAACCCTATCCAACACAACCCAACACAACCCATATAATCCAACAGAATCCAAACCCGACTCAACCGAATACAACCGAACACAATCAACTCAACCCAACAATTGCAACCCAACCCTATCCAACACACCAACACAACCAATATAATCCAACAGAATCCAAACCCGACTCACCGAATACAACCGAACACAATCCAACTCAACCCAACAGATTGCAACCAACTCTATCCAATACAACCAACACAACCCAACACAACCCAACAACAAAACCCAGCCAAGAGCAGTAGCTGAACATTTGGCAGATGGATTTCTCTGATACTCTGTCTCCGTATGTTGTCTCTGATACTCTGTCTCCGTATTGTTGTCTCTGATACTCTGTCTCCGTATGTTGTCTCTGATACTCTGTCTCCGTATTGTTTCTCTGATACTCTGTCTCCGTATTGTTGTCTCTGATACTCTGTCTCCGTATTGTTGTCTCTGATACTCTGTCTCCGTATTGTTGTCTCTGATACTCTGTCTCCGTATTGTTGTCTCTGATACTCTGTCTCCGTATTGTTGTCTCTGATACTCTGTCTCCGTATTGTTGTCTCTGACGGCCATCTTCTGTATTCATGTCACGTCTCTCATCATCATCATCATCATCATCATCATCATCATCATCATCATCATCATCATCATCATCATCATCATCAGGTGCCCTGCCGCATGGCGTTGGCGACCATGGACTTCCAACCATCTCTATCTCTCGTTGCCCCTAGCATCTCCCCCACCCTCCTCATCCCCAGCCACTCTGCAAGTCCGTCCAGCATTCTCTCCCTGGGTCTACCCGGTGCTCTCTTTCCCTCCAGCTTTCCCGTTGTGACCAGGTGCTCCAAATCCCCCTTCCTCATAAAATGGCCTATAAATGTTGCCTGTCTTTTCCTAATCTTCATTATGAGTGATCTACTTGTGTCTGCCTCCATCAAGACTGTCTCGTTTGTTTGCTTTGCTGTCCATGGAACTCTCAACGTTCTTCTGAGAAACCACTGCTCGGCTGCCTCAATCTTGCTGTGGCTCAATCTGCTGTGGCTCATCTTGCTGTGGCTCAATCTTGCTGATATGATATCTCTATGATACAGAAAAACCCATATACATGTACTTTATGTAAATTCTTCGATCGTGTTATGAAAGACAACTAGCTAAGCAAGATGCCGACACACTTCTGACCCTGTTTGAGTTCGCTTGTTTTGATCGATGAAATATGAACCAGAAACACACGAAAACAGAAAGAGAACATTTGTGTGTGTGAAATTATTACAGAGTTACTCTTTTTTTCGGATATCTGTGTGCATTTTTAAAAAATTCTTTTTTACTGTTTTTGTCTACACTGCGTTGACAGTATGCCGCTGCACAGTGTGCAGACTCTGTCTTTGGTGGACGTGCTTGCTGGGTGACTTACTCCATCGATGAAGTAAGAAGATACAAGAAGCAAGTAGATACAAGTTATCAGCTTCATCTGCAAATGGGGACTGAGTCTGCTGGGCCATGATTGATTGACTGATTTGGTTCAGTTTTTACGTCGACAGGTGATATGACCGATGGGGATAACCATCCCAGGGAAGTGGGGAAGGGGGACTTATCTAATCCTACACTGACACCACCAGAACACCAATGATTTTAAGATGGGACAGTGAGAAGGCCAGTTTTAGTGTAGCGCACCCCGGAAATCGAACCCGTAACCATTAGCATGTGAATCCCACGCTCAAATGAACTGAGCCACTGAGGCCCGCCGCTGCTGCACTATGCCGCTAGACTGCTGTCTTAAAGACCCTACCAACCAAGTCTTGAACTGGAACTCAGAAGGACAACACAGGAATTCCCTCTACTAGACCCCAGAAGGAAGATACAGACGAAGAACCAAGAGCATCTGATAACGAACAGTAATAAAAAATACTCAAAGCCCCAAAACATACCCAAGGTACCAAGCAGAGGCTGGTCCAGACAGACAAGAGTGGCGGATCTTCGTTGCTGCGCTGTATGCCACACACACACACACACACACACACACACACACACACACACACACACACACACACACACACACACACACACACACACATACATACATACACACACACTCACACGAGTGCACACACACACACACACACACACACACACACACACACACACACACACACACACACACACACACACACACACCCGCCCACACACCCCACCACCCCACACACATTATAACAAAACAAGCGGAGACAGAAGAAAAACAGGCAGGTCTGTCTCTCTTCCTATGTCTTACTCCTCTTCTTTTCTCTTTCCCGTCTGTCTGTCTGTTTTCCTATTTCTCATATATAATATGTTATGCAATATGATAGCATTTGTAATACAACTTTCCAAATGAAATAGTTTTTCTGTCCTTTTCAAACCGTCTGTCACTGTCTATTTATTTTTCTTTTACTGCTTACTCTATGTACCTACCTATCTAGCTTGTAGAGGACGACAACAACAATAACAACACTACATTCCTTCTACAACAACACGACTCTAAGTTGCCAGAGTGAGTGGTATTATGTACATGCCATACAATGATATTTGCATTTTTATAGACTGCAGACTATCTTGAGTTCAGTCCTATCCCACAGTATGTTAAAAGCTAATTTTGTCAGCTGATGGTTTTATATAGGACATACATACACATCTCCAGCCCTCGTCTCTGATTACAAGACCCCACCAGCACAAAACAAAACAAAACAAAACAAAAAACCTGGTTTGCGTAGGCTCAAGGAGTCTGTTGAATAACTACTGGCAGATCTGGCTAATCCATATGCCATACAGTGGTATTTGCATTTTCATAGATTGTAGTCTATCTCGAATTCAGACCTATCCGCAATATGTAAAAAGCTGGTAGCATCACCTGATGGTGTCATATACAACATACATACACCTATTATCCCTCGTCTCTGATTACCAGACCCCACTAGCACAAAAACAGGGTTTGTGTAGGCCCAAGGAGTCTGTTAAACAACTGCTGGCAGATCTTGTTGACGGCGTACACTTGGAACTGTCCGAAGTGTAACGAATCTTCCTTGAAGCAAAGTCCAGCTCCAAATCATAAGACAGAAAGAACACTCTGGGAAGAATCACGTGAGACGTCATATCACAGAACGCCATTGGCTGATTTGAGTCACGTGTGTCAGTGAAACATCAGGCCACATGAACCGTTTCATGAATAATTCATTTCTTTAGCTCTGCTGACTTTAGCTTGCATGGCAAATTCTCTGCAGAAAATCTTGTCGAGCCGTTGGATTATCATTTTGTATTTATAGCGTATACTGGTCATTTGCATATCAGCGCTTTTATCATTAAAACAATTCATTGTTTTGCGGTTGTCTTTCCATACATGAAGTCTGTCATCGCAGGATGGCCATGCCTGATAAACTTCCATGGAAGGAATTCGCAGAGGAGTCAGTCTTTTTGACAAAAGGCACGCGCGCGCGCGCGCACACACACACACACACACACACACATACATACACACACATATGCACACGCACGCACACACACACACACACAAACACACACGCACATACACACACATACACAGACACACGAACACATACATACACACACACCACACAACACACAAACAACACACACACACACAGACACAGACACACACAGACACACACACAGACACAGACACGTACACACACACACACACACACGCACACGCACCAACACACACACACACACACACACACACACACACACACACACACACACACAAGCCATTGTCCAAATCAATAAATGCTTTTTCTTTGGACTAAAAATCAGCCTGTAAGATTTGGACATGTAGACTGTAACCCAATTCCGCCATACTTGACGAAACGGCTAGATCTTTAGCAGAGTCGGTCTTCTTTTTGTTGTTGTTTGTTTTGGGGTGTCGTCTACCAACATGATAGGGAGAACTCTTTAAACAAACAAAACATCCATAACAACACAAACATTATGACCCCTGACAGTCAACATAAACATTCTGACCCCTGACAGTCAAACATAAACATTCTGACCTCTGACAGTCAACATAAACATTCTGACCCCTGACAGACAACATAAACATTCTGACCTCTGACAGTCAAACATAAACATTCTGACCCCTGACAGACAACATAAACATTCTGACCCCTGACAGTCAAACATAAACATTCTGACCCCTGACAGTCAACATAAACATTCTGACCTCTGACAGTCAACATAAACATTCTGACCCCTGACAGTCAACATAAACATTTTGACCTCTGACAGTCAACATAAACATTCTGACCTCTGACAATCAACATAAACATTCTGACCCCTGACAGACAACATAAACATTCTGACCTCTGACAGTCAAACATAAACATTCTGACCCCTGACAGACAACATAAACATTCTGACCTCTGACAGTCAACATAAACATTCTGACCTCTGACAGTCAACATAAACATTCTGACCCTGACAATCAACATAAACATTCTGACCTCTGACAGTCAACATAAACATTCTGACCCCTGACAGTCAACATAAACATTTTGACCTCTGACAGTCAACATAAACATTCTGACCCTGACAGTCAACATAAACATTTGACCCCTGACAGTCAACATAAACATTCTGACCCCTGACAGTCAACATAAACATTCTGACCCCTGACAGTCAACATAAACATTTTGACCCCTGACAGTCAACATAAACATTTTGACCCCTGACAGTCAACATAAACATTCTGACCTCTGACAGTCAACATAAACATTTGACCTCTGACAGTCAACATAAATATTCATATATATATCATATATATAATGTGTGTGTGTGTATGTACAAACTCGCGCGGTCGCACACATGCACCGCAACCACAACACACCACACACACAAACACACACACACACAGCACACACACACCACACCACACACATACACAAACAAACAAACACTACGCACGCACGCATGCACCCGCACGCGCTTGCGCGCACACACATACACAGACACACACACATGCATACACACACACATACATACACTCACACACACACACATACACGCACCCCCGCACACACACACACACACACACAACACACACACACACACACACACGCACCACACATGACACGCACACATACACAGACACACACGCACCCCCCCCCCCACATACACCCCCCACATTATAACAAAACTGGCGGAAGCGGAAACTGAGTGTAACGAACCAATCAAAATCTGTGCCGAAAAACCTTACTGCAAAATGCTCTCCATGGCCGAGACAGCAAACACACAACATATAGCAGGCACACAACTACTGACAAAGCCAGCTTTATGTACGGGTGTTCATCCCCCCATGCAAAATCAGGGCTGACAATGCCAAGAACAGCAGTTAGCTGGCTCTCTCTCTCTCTCTTTGCCTCCAGTCACGTCTTCTCCATAATGCTGTCCACATGGTGTTGTTGGGGGTGTGTATAGACCAGCTGAATAGGAATCCATTATCCAGAACTAAAAACAAAGTAACGAGCTAACGTCGTGCGACACGGTGGTGCCCCACCGCACTAAGAATAACAAACAACAGAAAAAAAGAAGGAAGAGAGGAAGAAGAAGGAAGGAAGAAAGAAAGGAGAGGAAAGGAAGGAAGACAAGAAGGAAGAGAAGGATCAAGAAGGAAGGAAGTAAAGAAGAAGAGGAAGGAAGGAGGAAGGAAAGGAAGGAAGGAGAAAGAGGAAGGAGGAGAGAAGAAAGGAAAGAAGGAAGGAAGAAGGAAGGAAAGCAGGAACGGAAGAAAGGAAGGAAGGAAGGAAGAGAAAGGAAGGAAGGAAGGAAGGAAGGAAGAAGGAAGAAGGAGAAGAAGAAAGGAAGGTAGAAGGAAGGGAAGGAAGGAAGAAAGGAAGGAAGGAGGAAGGAAGGAGGAAGGAGAAGAAGGAAAGAAGGAAGGAAGGAAGGAAGGAAGGAGGAAGAGGAAGGAAGGAAGAGAAGGAAGAAGAAGGAAGAGGAAGAAGAAGAAGAAGAAAGGAAGAAGGAAGGAAGAAGGAAGAGACAAAGGAGGAAGAAAGGAGGGCAGAAAGGACGGAAGAAAATAAGAAAGGAAGGAAGGAAGAAAGAAATAAAGAAAGAACGAATAAACGAAGGAAGGAAGGATGGAACGAACGAACGAATAAACGAACGAAGTAACTGATAATGTTTTGATTCTTGGGGCAAAATCCCCCAAATAGGCAAACAACAAGATCAAGAATATTACAACAACACAACAACAACAACACAACACAACAACATCATACTAGCCCTCCCTAGCCCCCCCCCCCCCCATCCCCCCTTCCCTTCACAATGACAATCAACAGGGCAATCACCGTTCAAAGGAAACACAAGCAAATGTGCACATCAAAAACGATCACACCCACCGTTTATCCCCCCCCTTTTTTTTTTTTCTTTTTTTCTTCTCTTTTACCAGTGCGATATTGACGATTTTGTTATATACGCTCTGGCATTTCCTCTCAGCCAACACCACAGGTGTCACAACATGCCAAGCTTTAGAAAGATGCTACCAGCAGAACATACAGCACACAGAGCCACAAATGTCACACACACAAAAAAAGCGCCGAATTTAAGAAATGCTCTACCAGCAAAGCCCTATTACCAAATTACTTTCGCGTACACAGAAAAAAAAAAGCGTTCAGATATGATCGGCATACCCATCAACTGCTCTATTAATGTCAATGTCACGCTTAGCAGTAAAAAAAAAAAAAAAAACGTCCTTTAATGGCACACTGGGTCAAAAACTGCATATCAGTGGCATATTCAGTCAAAAATTACCCATTACAAGCACGCTCAGTCAAGAACTGACCATCGTAGCACGCCAAATCAAAAACTGCCCATCAGTAGCATGCTCAGTCAAAAATTATCCGTTAATGGCACGCTCAGTCAAAAATTACCCATTAATGACATACTCGGTCAAAAACGGCCCATTATTGGCACACTCGATCAAAAACTGCCCATTAATGGCACAGTTGGTCAAAAACGGCCCACTAATGGCACAGTCAGTCAAAAACGGCCCATTAATGGCACACTCGGTCAAAAACTGCCCATTAATGGCACAGTCAGTCAAAAACGGCCCACTAATGGCACAGTCAGTCAAAAACTGCCCATTAATGGCACAGCCGGTCAAAAACTGCCCATTAATGGCACAGTCGGTCAAAGTTGCCCATTAATGGCACACTCAGTCAAAAACTGCCTATTAATGGCACACTCAGTCAAAAACTGCCTATTAATGGCACAGTCGGTCAAAAATTGCCCATTAATGGCACAGTCGGTCAAAAACGGCCCATTAATGGCACAGTCAGTCAAAAACTGCCTATTAATGGCACACTCAGTCAAAAACAGCCCATTATTGGCACACTCAGTCAAAGACTGCTCATCAAAAGCACACTCAGTAAAAAACGGCCCTTAACTGCCACGCTCAGTCAAAAAGGGAACATCAGTGGCACACTCATTCTCAAACTACCCATTAATGGCACACTTAATCAAAAACTGGCCATCAATTGCACGTTCAGTCTGTTTCCTTATTGAGGGAAGAAGTTCAAACCCCTTTTCCGTTCAAAGTGACTAC
>CM060312.1:81602360-81607360 GCA_030674185.1 Monoplex corrugatus
AACATTGGGTCGATTGAAGGCATAAACACATAAAATTCTACAGGAGACAGAAAATCAACAGATGATATGAAGTCAAATAGACAAATGTATAGATAGATAAATAAAGTAAATGTTACTTTCGACAATAGGAAATTACAGTAATGATAAACGCATATGTAGGCTATAATAGAAATATCATACATTTGTAAACAAATCAATAATTCATGTAATAAGACATAAATAAATCAAGAATAGTAACCATAATCAAGCGCCGTTTTTCTTGATAGGAGAAGAGAGATACAAGCATGATACGGATAACAGTTGGAGAAAAGTGACAAATACAGACAGCAGATAAGAACCAACCAAACAAACAGACAATATGGCTAACAGATAAGATGGGCAAGCAAGCAAAGCAAAAAACAAACAGACAAACAAAATGAACAAAGGCAATGAGAAATAAAGAAGAAGCAAGACAGAATCAAACACGTCATAGAGTCATCAACAAATCATCGCATATAATACAGAAATAAATACTGGTTGGCAGTTTGAACTGTTAAAATATCAATAATGTTAAAGAGAGAAAAAAAAAAAAAAAAAAAAAAAAAAAAAAAAAAAAAAAAAAAAGAACACGAATTATCATTGTGCATACACACACACACACACACACACACACACACACACACACACACACACACACACACACACACACACACACACACACACACACACATTGACTAGATTAGATGTCATAGGTTGAAAGGCAGCTGACGTTATTGTTGCTAACTGAGGTAATCTACGACACTGACGTAAGGTATTTAAATAAAGTAACTTTGAAGGAAGAGAGTGATTGAGTGTTTGTGATATTTGGGGGGAGGGTGTTCCATAGTTGTGCACCAGAAAACGATAAACTATTTTTATATATGTCAATTCTTGGACGGATAATTTTGAATTGATTTTGTCTTGAGTTTGAGTATGATCGCACATTCTGATTAAACAAATTGAGAAGATATTGCGGAACATTCCTTTTTGATACTTTAAACATTGTGATACCTTTATTGAACATTAAGTGTGACTTTAGAGGGAGGATTCCTAACTGTTTAAGTTTTTCATCTGTTGTTAAAGTGGGATCTGGCATGATAAGTTTTGCTGCCCTCCTATGTAAGGTGTTCAATTTTTTTAGATGAACTTCACATGAGCTATCCCACAGTGTAGAGGCATAATCTATGTGCGATTTAATATGAGCATTATAAAATAATTGGCGTGTGTTTGTATCTGTTAGATATCTTAATTTGGACAGAATAAATAAGTTCTTGGAGATAATCCTGCATAAATAATCAATGTGGTTTTGCCAGGTAAGATTATGATCAATGAGAACTCCCAGTAGACGGTGTTCAGGTATTTGTGCAATAGAATTACCTCTCAAAGACAGATTGAGTGACAGAGGGCCAAGCTGCCGTTTTTGGCGTGTGCATATAACCATACATTCAGTTTTCGTAGGGTTCAAAGCCATGGCGTTTTTAGCACACCAATCAGAAATTTCATTTAGGCTCTTTTGTAAACGTGTGTTTACAGTCGCTATGCTTGTGTCTTGTGTATGGATTGTTCCGTCATCAGCGAACATATCACAGTGAACTGTGGGATCAGATATATGAAGTGGTAAGTCATTTATGAATACAGAAAACAGAATGGGTCCTAAGATTGATCCTTGAGGAACGCCACATTTCACATGACCCTCGGATGAATATGATCCATTAAGATGTACTTTTTGTTTGCGTTCATGAAAGTAGGAATTGAAAAATGAAACTGTTGAGTCGTTGGCAAGGTACGTTCGTAATTTAGCTAGTAAGATATCATGATCAACGAGATCAAAAGCCTTTTTAAAGTCTAGAAATACTGCTCCAGTTAATTTGCAGTCATTCATGGCTAATAACCAGGTGTCAGCAAGCCGTGTTAGGGCTGTATGACAAGAGTGGTTCTGACGGAAACCAGATTGCAGTGGGTGAAGAATACTTTTGGTTTCCAGGTAGTCTGAAAGATGTTTATGGATATGTTTTTCTAAAGGCTTTGACAGGACAGAGAGAAGAGAAATTGGCCTGTAATTATTTATTTGTGAAAGATCTTTTGTTTTTGGTAAGGGTACAACTTTGGCCTGTTTTAGAGCTCTGGGGAATACGTTGTTTTTTATGCTGATGTTGTAAATATATGTAAGTGGTTCCGTGATGTAGGGCAGAGACAGTTTTAGTATTTTGGGACTGATTTCATCTGGTCCTGATGATTTTTTATTATTCATTTTATTTATATACATTCCAGTTTCATGGACTGCTATACTGGGAATACTAAATGAACTTGTATTATTGGTCCTCTCTTTGCAAAAGTTAATCAGATTTTCAGAGGGGACATATTGATCACAGTTAGAAATAGGACGGGTTAGTAGTTCTGATACTGACAGAAAATGATCATTGAATTTGTTTGCTGTGAAACTGAGAGGCGTGCCTGGGAGCTTTTTCCCACTTCCCTTAATAACTAAGTTCATTGCTCTCCACAGTGATGATACATCTTTATTGTTTTTTACCAGTCGATCAAAGAGAGACTTCTTGGCTTGACGGACCATTGATTTTACCTTATTACGCATCGTTTTGTATTCAATGAAGCGTTTTTCTTTCTTGAGTTTATCTCGTAATGACATCGCATTGATAATGTCTGTTGACAGCCATGGGGGCATTGTTGGATGCTTTACTCTTTTCCGTCGTAGTGGGGCATGTTTATTTAGGACAGTCGTGAACAAGTTGTACCAAATGTCTAGGGCTTCGTTAGGATTACTAGTACTAAACACACTACTGAACTCTACTCTACCAAGATCAGAGAGGAATGCATCCTCATCAAAGTGTTTGAATGATCTATATGTTATACATGTATGATTATTCTTTTTTATTTTTTGAACTTTGGCTGACCAGGTGCAGTTTACAGGTTGATGATCACTTATGCTTAAATCATCTACAGCTGCATTAATTATTGCCTCTGGTTTGTTTGTATAGATATGATCTAAGAGTGTTTCTGATGTTGCTGTGATTCTTGTTGGATCTTTGATTAATTGTTTTAGGCCAACCAGGGTGGTCGTTGACTGCCATGCGGGTTGTGGAGTGAGTAGGTCAAAATTAAAGTCACCTAACATTAGAATGTCTGTATGTCGTTGACACAATTTGTCCATCATCTTTAGAAAGTGGTCATGCCATTCGTATGTGCTCCTGGGATTTCTATATAAAATACCGATAAGTAAAGGTGGAGTTGTTGCAGAAGGCTTTAGCTCCACCCAGATACATTCAACTTCTTTGGTTTCTAAGTCATAACGTCTGTTGGTTATTTGTTGAATATCTCGGTGGATGTAAAGCGCAACTCCAGTTTCTCCATGGCATGAGGGATCTCGCCTGATTACAGAATAGTCTGGGATTGCTATAGCTTCATCTGTAATATGAGGTGCTAGTCGTGTCTCGGTCACACCGTACAAATGGTAATAATTTTGTTTGTGTAGGAACACGCACAGGTCTGATACTTTGTTTTGGAGATGATAGACATTAACATGACCAACACGCAGATCCTGTTTTTTTCGAGTGAATGTGGTCATTGGTGATTTCAACACTGCGTCTGCACGCTGAAGTGAAATATATGAAGAGAGGGTAGAAAAAAAAAAATTGGTCTACCCCTAATACAAAGTGTGAACAATGATATTATACACTGATGAAAACAAAATGTAACAGTGCAGAGTCTGTTTTTTTTCTTGACAGTTCAGCCAAGACTGACTACAGGTATACACACTGTCAGTCTTCAGAGAAAAACAAAACAAAATCAGAACAAAAAGATAAGTAAGTAAACTAAAATAAAATAAAGGCTGCACTGAGGATATACTGAGCGTCTCTCGCAGTGCAATACTTGTCTCCACCTAACACTGGGCACAGGCAGACACAGCTGTAGAAAATTAGGTGGTATTAACACCACCCAAAACAAGTCAGTTTCAACCGTCGGTTGAACTGACCAAGTCAATTAAATAATTATGTCTGTAAGTCTCAGTGTCAATCTCATTCAAAGTTATAGCACAACACAGTATCAATGTAAATAAGTTGTCCCCAGGTAATATGCGACACCAACAAGGTGGAGATGGCAGCAGGTCACAACACAGCAGAAGCAAATAAATATTAAGAACGTGGAGAAGAGGTATAGAAAGATATTTAAAAGTAAGAAAGTAAACTAAGTAGCTAAATAGCTAAATAAATAAGTGAATAAATGAATAAACAAATAGGTAGAGAAATGAAAATAATAAAAGAAGATTAGTTCATAAAAGGTTTTAACACCTGCACCAATGCACTGATGATAGATGCAGGATCTACACAATTCTGTTGGGAAGTTATTGCTGTAGCACTTGATCCCAGCATTTGTTGAACTGCAGGTGATTTGGGGTGTCTTGTAGTCATGCAGGGGAATTCAGCATGATACTGTGTGTTGTTCTGCTCCGCACTGACACCAGCGGGGACTGCAGGTGGGTGTTGTAGATGGCTGGAGCTGGGGACTGCAGGTGGGTGTTGTGGGTGGCTGGATATTAGAGATGGGTGCTGTAGACGGCTGGGGACTGCACATGGGAGTTGTAGATGGCTGTAAACTGGAGACAGGTGCTGGAGATTTTTGGAGTTTGGAGATGGATGTTGTAGGTGATTGTAGACTGGAGATTGGTGTTGTCGATGGTTGGAGACTGCAGGTGGGTATTGTAGATTGTTAGAGATTGGAGATGGGTGTTGGTAATGCAGGGGTTTGGGGGCTGTTGGGGGGGTTGAGATAAGAGGTGGGCGTATTGGAGAATTGGGGCCATAACAGGGGTTTTGAACATCATAGGAACGGATGTTTAGTGCAAGAGATTTAGATCCTTTAGCACTTGGGTGAACTGAATCACGGTACATATCTTTTCTTGGTGCACCTGATTTGGTTAGGAAGGAAGGGTGTTGTTGATGAACAGTATTCCTTCTTGTTCACAG
>CM060312.1:81612360-81617360 GCA_030674185.1 Monoplex corrugatus
AGCAAGGTCTGACATGCCCCGAACGGGATCCCCCAAAATAACGAATATGCCGTGAAACAATAATTAACACACTCCCTGCTTAACAACCTATCTCCATTTGTTGTTTATGACAATTTAAGAGGCCTCGTTAGCAACAGTTAGTAAGAGCACTATTTTCTCAAACTGGACAGAGCAGCAGGGACGTTTCAGTCTTTTTCTCTTAATTCTTGTATCTGGTGTTTGTTTGTTTGTTTGTTTGTTTGTTTGTGATCTTACGCTTGACAAAGGCCAGTTGGCCGAAAATTTGCGCCAGTCTTGTCTTGTTATATTAAATACGCGTTCTTACTTTTTTTTTTTTTCGTGTTTTTTTTTTTCTGGTTCCACCATGCTCTTGGCAAGAGAGTGGTGGGTTCAACCCCGTAGCGTACCACAGCTTTTATTTTTCCTTTTCTTTTTCTTGGAATAACCCCAAGTCTTTGCCAGCGCCTAGGGTTTACGCTCAGGCTAATGTCTTACGCCATGATTATCATTTTGGATCGTCTCCATCACAAGGCGTCTGTGGTCGCAGCGCATATGGGACTGATTCGGTACGTGAAAACGTTACTTGAGAAATTCAAGCTTGTGATAAAAGTCTAAAAGTCTAGCAGGTAAGCGAATACACTATTGTCTTCTGGTTTTACTTGACTACTGTTTCCCCCCCTCACCCCCCCCTCCCCCGCGAGGACTAAACATACGAGTAGGCAATATCTATATCTTTCTTGTTTTGATCTGTTAAGTACTCTTTGGACATCAAATATGTCGACAAATTACCAGCAAAATGTGCCTAAATGCAAAATGTTCCTCAGCAAACGTTGTTTTTTTTTACACCCAGCCTCGATAAATAAGCTAGTGAAAAACATGTGCCATTAATTACGATCAAATTACTAAATCAAAGAGAATGGAAGACATTATGTTGATGAATGAATAAATAGATGAACTAATCCATGAAAACAAACGTAACTGAATACAGAAACAAACAGAAAACAAACAAACAAACAAACAAACAAACCAACCAACCAACCAACCAACTAACTAACTAACAAACTAACAAACAAACTAACTAACTAACTGACTGACTAAGCAACTAACTCACTGACCGACCGACCGACCGACCAACCAACCAACCAACCAACCAACCAACCAGCCAACCAATTAACTGAGTAATTAGCCTAGCTAACAAACAATACAAACAAACAAGCATGAGCAGATTTGGCGTAAGGCCACTCATGCCCTATTGCATCTTCACCAGAGAGTCTTCTATCCCTGTTTGCCTGCTTGCCAGCTAAACAGACAGGCTGTTATTATGTCACTGTATTTCATTGGCGTTCCCATGCTCTCGAATGCGTGTATGCACGTCGATTTGCCCACACTGCGCAGGCGGTATGCTGATGCACAGTCTGCATACTCCATCTTCGGTAGGCATATAAGCTGGTTGTTATCATGATTCCATGAGTCATGGGACACTGTCATGCTTACAAGATGATGGGACACTGTCATGACTTACAAGATGATGGGACACTGTCATGACTTACAAGATGATGGGACTCTGTCATAACTTACAAGATGATGGGACACTGTCATGACTTACAAGATGATGGGACACTGTGATGACTTACAAGATGATGGGACAATGTCATGACTTACAAGATGATGGGACACTGTGATGACTTACAAGATGATGGGACACTGTGATGACTTACAAGATGATGGGACACTGTGATGACTTACAAGATGATGGGACACTGTCATGACTTACAAGATGATGGGACACTGTCATGACTTACAAGATGATGGGACACTGTGATGACTTACAAGATGATGGGACACTGTGATGACTTACAAGATGATGGGACACTGTGATGACTTACAAGATGATGGGACACTGTGATGATTTACAAGATGATGGGACTCTGTCATGACTTACACAAGATGATGGGACTCTGTCATGACTTACAAGATGATGGGACTCTGTCATGACTTACACAAGATGATGGGACTCTGTCATGACTTACACAAGATGATGGGACACTGTCATGACTTACAAGATGATGGGACACTGTCATGACTTACAAGATGACGGGACACTGTCATGACTTACAAGATGATGGGGCTGACTTACAAGATGATGGGACACTGTCATGACTTACTTACAAGATGATGGGGCTGACTTACAAGATGATGGGACACTGTCATGACTTACAAGATGATGGGACACTGTCATGACTTACAAGATGATGGGACACTGTCATGTGTCATGACTTACAAGATGATGGGACACTGTCTTGACTTACAAGATGATGGGACAATGTCATGACTTACAAGATGATGGGACACTGTCATGTGTCATGACTTACAAGATGATGGGACACTGTCATGACTTACAAGATGATGGGACACTGTCATGACTTACAAGATGATGGGACATTGTGATGACTTACAAGATGATGGGACACTGTGATGACTTACAAGATGATGGGACACTGTGATGACTTACAAGATGATGGGACACTGTGATGACTTACAAGATGATGGGACTCTGTCATGACTTACAAGATGATGGGACACTGTGATGTGTCATGACTTACAAGATGATGGGACACTGTCATGACTTACAAGATGATGGGACACTGTCATGTGTCATGACTTACAAGATGATGGGACACTGTCATGACTTACAAGATGATGGGACACTGTCATGTGTCATGACTTACAAGATGATGGGACACTGTCATGACTTACAAGATTATGGGACACTGTCATGACTTACTTACAAGATGATGGGACACTGTCATGACTTACAAGATGATGGGACACTGTCATGACTTACAAGATGATGGGACACTGTCATGTGTCATGACTTACAAGATGATGGGACACTGTCATGACTTACAAGATGATGGGACACTGTCATGACTTACAAGATGATAGGACACTGTGATGACTTACAAGATAATGGGACACTGTCATGACTTACAGGATCTTTAACGTGCATATTTGATGTTCTACATGCGTGCATATACACACAAAAAGGGGGTTAGGCACTGGAAGGTCTGGACACGTGTTGACGCAGAGATCGGAAAAAAATCTCCCCATCCTCTACCCACCATGCTAGAGAACACTTAGACAGGATCGAACCCAGACCAGACCACACCCACTTGGCTATCGTGCCAGTCACACAGACAGGTTGGAGCAGAAGGTCACAAAGACAATTAGAACCAAACCATTCTCAGGGTAACTAACCCGTGGTCCCTGGAGGAGACAGGTGGGGTGGAGGGGGAGGGGTCGGCACACTAACGGCCCATTGTCTGGTCAGGCAATGGGATTAACCCTTCCATGACTCCTCTTTATGCACACTGGACATCCCGCATGCAAATTGACCATCTGAGATGCAAATGTGCTATCTGATGCCATTGTTCAATCTGATGCACATTTCCTATCTGATATAAATTTTCTATCTGATGCAAACGTCTTATCTGATGCAAATTTCCTATCTGATACACACAGCCTATCTGATACACACAGCCTATCTGATACACACAGCCTATCTGATACACATAGCCTATCTGATACACACAGCCTATCTGATACACACAGCCTATCTGATACAAATTTTCTATCTGAAACAAATTTTCTATCTGATACAAATTTTCTATCTGATACAAACATTCTATCTGATACAAATTTTCTATCTGATACAAACATTCTATCTGATACAAATTTTCTATCTGATACAAACATATCTGATACAAATTTTCTATCTGATGCAAACATCCTATCTGATAAAATTTTCTATCTGATAAAATTTTCTATCTGATGCAAACATCCTATCTGATAAAATTTTCTATCTGATGCAAATTTCCTATCTGATACAAATTTTCTATCTGATACAAACATCCTATCTGATACAAATTTTCTATCTGATACACACAGCCTATCTGATACAAATTTTCTATCTGATACACACAGCCTATCTGATGCAAATAACCTATCTGATACAAATTTCCTATCTGATGCAAATAACCTATCTGATACAAATAACCTATCTGATACAAATAACCTATCTGATGCAAATAACCTATCTGATACAAATTTCCTATCTGATGCAAATAACCTATCTGATACAAATTTTCTATCTGATGCAAATAACCTATCTGATACAAATTTCCTATCTGATGCAAATAACCTATCTGATACAAATAACCTATCTGATACAAATAACCTATCTGATACAAATAACCTATCTGATACAAATTTCCTATCTGATGCAAATAACCTATCTGATACAAATAACCTATCTGATACAAATAACCTATCTGATACAAATAACCTATCTGATACAAATAACCTATCTGATACAAATAACCTATCTGATACAAATTTCCTATCTGATGCAAATAACCTATCTGATACAAATAACCTATCTGATACAAATAACCTATCTGATACAAATTTCCTATCTGATACAAATAACCTATCTGATACAAATAACCTATCTGATGCAAATAACCTATCTGATACAAATTTCCTATCTGATACAAATAACCTATCTGATACAAATAACCTATCTGATACAAATTTCCTATCTGATACAAATAACCTATCTGATACAAATAACCTATCTGATGCAAATAACCTATCTGATACAAATAACCTATCTGATACAAACATCCTAACTGAAGCAAATGACCTATCTGATGCAAACATCCTAACTGAAGCAAATGACCTATCTGATGCAAACATCCTAACTGAAGCAAATAACCTGTCTGATGCAAACATCCTAACTGAAGCAAATGACCTATCTGATGCAAACATCCTAACTGAAGCAAATGACCTATCTGATGCAAACATCCTAACTGAAGCAAATGACCTATCTGATGCAAACATCCTAACTGAAGCAAATAACCTATCTGATGCAAACATCCTAACTGAAGCAAATAACCTATCTGATGCAAACATCCTAACTGAAGCAAATGACCTATCTG
>CM060312.1:81622360-81634860 GCA_030674185.1 Monoplex corrugatus
GTATTACCCCTTGTGTCTGCTAAATGCGTAATACACGGTGAATCCAAATGAGACTGGAGTACAGTGCTATAATTATAAGAATGAATCATCACCATCATCTTCATCATCTTCATCATCATCATCATCATCATCATCATCATCATCGTCGTCGTCGTCGTCATCATCATCATCACCATCACCACCACCACCACCACCATCATCATCATCATCATCATCATCATCATCATCATCATCATCATCACCATCATCATCATCAGTTATTTTTGTTTTCATAATATATGACACTCAAAAGACTGAAGATCTGTGAAATGCAGTCAGTCTGTACCATCGTCAGCCACAATGATTGATCCACTCTCACCTCCATCCACCATTATCCCCATCTCCGCCCACGCCTGCATGTAATACATAACTTAAATCCGTGTCCCCATCATCACGCGTAGAGTTAACGGTAGTGTTACCATACAATTATGGAAGACAGACAACAAGAGTATGGCGCATTTCTTGTGTTAAAAGAGGCAAACACTACAAGTTGGTCAAGTCGTCTTTTGGGGACTGGATAATATTGTCGCCTACTTTACGTGACGAATGAGTCTGTCTCATACAAGATGAGTGTCCGTGCCAGACAGGGCCACAGTCTCCAGAAATCATTCTACAGCTGTGTCCGCTGTTTAGAAACGTAAGAAATGAGCAGAGGCCAATTAGAGCTTAGCTGGAACAGCAACTCCGGGGCACCAAAAGAGGACATTGATATAAACCACATCCTTATTCCAGACTACCAGAATATCTGAAGCGTAATCATGCTCGAAATCAAAACCAAACCAAAACAAAAAGCAAAGCAAAGCAAAGCAAAGCAAAGCAAAGCAAAGCAAAGCAAAACAAAGCAAAACAAAGCAAAACAAAACGAAAGCAGAGCAGAGCAAAGCAAAGCAAAGCAAAGGAAAGCAAAGCAAAGCAAAGCAAAGCAAAGCAAACCAAACCCAATCCAACCCAACCCAACCCAACCCAACCCAAACCAAACCAAACCAAACCAAACCAAACCAAACCAAAACAAAAACCAAACAAAAACAAAACCAAAAACAAAACAAAACACCACAAACATGAAAACAAAAGAAAACCCCACGCCGTCCCATCAAAATACATCCTCCCATAACAAACAAACCAAAACAAAGACAAAAGTTAACAAAAGGGTCATCTATAAATTCTTACGATAAGCGTGATCTACACAAGTAGATCACTCATAAGGAAGATTAGGAAAAGACAGGCAACATTTATAGGCCATTTTATGAGGAAGGGGGATTTGGAGCACCTGGTCACAACGGGAAAGCTGGAGGGAAAGAGAGCACCAGGTAGACCCAGGGAGAAAATGCTGGACGGCCTTGCAGAGAGATAGAGATGGTTGGAAGTCCATGGTCGCCAACGCCATGCGGCAGGGCACCTGATGATGATGATGATCAACTATCAACAATAGATAGTTTCTTAGCTAGATAGCTAGATAGATATATATATATACATATATAACTAGATAACTAAACAAACAAATAAATAAATAAATAAATAAATGAATAAAATAATAAATGAATAATGAATGAATGAATGAATGAGTCAATGAATGAATGAATGAATCACTCAATGAGTGAGGGAATGAATGAATGAATAAATAAACAAATAAAGAAAAACTAGCGATTCTCAGTCAAACATATCTATTGCTGTGAAATTCGCTACACATTTTTCCCAAGCCAAGTTTTGATACAAATTTCTAGTTTTCCTCTAAAGAGCAAAACAGTCCTCTATACACAGAACAATTACCGTGTGATCCTGATACTGTTCACATTCCTTTGTAGGAAGGATAATTACACACATAATGCTACATAGTTTAGCGTCTGATCGTCTGACGTGTCCTTGAGGAGTGTGTCTGAGCTGTGCCATTAACTGTGTATGCCCGTGTTCCAAGTAGTTCCACTCACTATCTTGCTGACGTTTGTATATTGCCATAATGAAGGTGTGGATATCATAATTGATAAATTAGTTTATTATTTTATCAGTGTCACTACCTCTGCTGCTGCCACTTCTACTCCTGCTGTATTCACATCCTACAGCGCATTCAAAACAATGCTGCACGCCTTGTACTCAAAAAGAAAAAAGCTGACCAAATATCTCCTCTCCTGGCACAACTTCACTGGCTCACTGTATCAAAGCGCATACAGTACAAACTAGACACCATGTGCTACAAAAGCCTCAATAACGCAGCCCCCGATTACCTGTCAAGCCTACTTGAGATCTATCTTCCCTCACGTACCCTCCACTCTGCCTCCGATCCTCTGACTCTTCGCTTTCCACGCACTAAGCTCAATACCTATGGTCCACGAACCTTCTCTGTTTCTGGTCCACTCTCCTGGAACAAACTTCCTCTCTCAGTCCGTCAGCAACCTACTTTTGTCTCCTTCAAGTCCGCTCTCAAAACTCACCTTTTCTCCTCTGCATAAAATCCTGACCTCACTCAACCCCCTCTGCAGCCTGTCTCCGCTCGGTGTGGAATCACATTGTAATATATATTTGTATATAATATGTTCTCTATAAGTTTTCCCCATTTATAGCCATGAGTGTGTGTGTGTGTGTGTGTGTGTGTGTGTGTGTGTGTGTGTGTGTGTGTGTGTGTGTGTGTGTGTGTTGTGTGTGCGTGTGTGTGCATGCGTGTGTATGTGTATGTTCAGCGCTTAGATTTGATTTCTATCAAGATTTTGCGCTATACAAATACTGTAATTATTATTATTATTATTATTATAATTATTATTATTATTACTTTTTTCAGGACTTTATCTGAGAGATTACGTGCATGCTTATAGTGTATATATGATATGAATGTCAATATATTACTACAGGTCGTTTTTACAATTTCTCTCACGTCGTATGTGATGTGGTTCATCTGTTGTTGTTGTTTTTTTCCTTCTTCTTTTAGTATGCTTATATTATAGTGTGTAGAGTAGCTAGCAATAGCTCTAAGGCAAATCCGTTCATAGTATAGCATAGCATAGCAAAGCATAGCATAGCATCCCATCCCATCCAATACCATACCATACCATATCATGCCCTACCATACCATACCATACCATGCCATGCCATACCATACCATACCATACCATATACCATACCATACCATACCATACCATACCATACCATACCATACCATCCAATACCATACCATACCATATCATGCCCTACCATACCATCCCATACCATACCATACCATACCATACCATACCATACCATACCATACCATACCATACCATACCATCCCATCCCATCCCATACCATACCATACCATACCATACCAATACCATCCCATCCCATCCCATCCCATCCCATACCATACCATACCATACCATACCATACCATACCATACCATACCATACCATACAACACAGCACGGCACGACACGACACGACACGACACGACAGGATACCATACAATACAATACAATACAATACGATACGATACGAAACAACGCAACGCAACACAACACATGCACAACACAACACAACACAACACACAAACACAACACAACACAACACAACACAACACAACACAACACAACACAACACAACACAACACAACACAAACAATACAAACACAACACAACACAACACAACACAACACAACACAGAACAGCACAGCACAACGCAACACAACTCAATACAATGCGATGCAATGTGACCCAACCCAACCCAACCCAACCAACAACAACCCAACCCAACCGAAACACAACCCCACCCAACCCAACACAACAACAACCCAACCCAACACAACCCAACCCAACACAACAACAACCCAACCCAACACAACCCAACCCAAACACAACACAACACAACACAACACAACACAACATAACACAACAACAACCCAACCCTGCCCAACCCAACCCAAGTCCCCCTCCGCAGACACAATGTGACAGGGTTAATTTCAAGCCCCAGACAGCTGACACACCATCACAGTGGTTTATCTAGATGGGAAAATGTCCACATGTCCACACAGAGTAACAGCCACATGTGACTTCCATCACTGTGTGGAGTCCTGCCGTGAGGCCAATTCCATGTGCCCCCCCCCCCCCCCCACCCCTCAACCCTGTAATTTCTAGTCAGTGGAAACTAGTTCAGCTCTGTGCATGCAGAAGTGCGTGTTTTTTGTTGTTGTTATTGTTGTTCTTTGAAGTTTTTAGGAAGCTATAATTTCAGCGCACATCAAAAAGTTACTCGGTTAAATTAAATCATCTACAAGGGAAAAATCGTTATCCATCGCTTCTATCTGTTTCTGTCTGTGTGTCTGTCTGTCTCTGTCTCTCTGTCTGTCTGTCTGTCTGTCTGTGTCTGTGTCTGTGTCTGTCTGTCTGTGTCTGTGTCTGTCTGTGTCTGTGTCTGTGTGTCTGTCTGTCTCTGTCTCTCTCTCCGTCTCTCTCTCTGTCTGTCTGTCTGTGTCTGTGTGTGTCCTCTCTGTCGTCTGTGTCTCTGTCTGTCTGTGTCTCTGTCTGTCTGTCTGTCTCTCCCCCTCTCTCTCACGCATAACACACGTACACACGCACGCTCAAACACACGCATACACATATACACGCACGCACGCACGCGCACACACACCATCACCACCACCATCACCACCACCACCACCACCATCATAATATACCAATTATTACCAAGCTAACGTTAACCTCTCTCTCTGTGTCTCTGTCTCTGTCTGTGTCTGTCTGTCTGTCTGTCTGTCTGTCTGTCTTCTGTCTCACTCTTCCTCTCTCTCTCCGACACAGACATCCTCGAGATCTCGAGACTATGCAACGACCTGATTTTCCTTTTTCAGTTTCTTCTTCATTTCTCATTCTCATAACTTATTTCACAATGTATGTGTTAGGATTCGTCTGTTTTTATAGTGCGTTTGTGGAGTAACAATGACTAACTGTAAGACAGGTCCAATGGGACCTAATGCTACTATTCTTGAGTAAGAATGTGTACTGAAGACTGAAGCTCTCTCTGTATATATATATATATATATATATATATATATATATATATAACTCCTCTCTATATATATATACATATATCTTCTCACTCACTCAGTCACTCAGTCACTCAGTCACTTACTCACTCACTCTCTCTCTCTCTATATATATATCTTCTCACTCACTCTCTATCCATCCATCCATCCATCCATCCATCCATCCATCTATGTATGTATGTATGTATGTATGTATGTATGTATGTATGTATGTATGTATGTATGTATATATGTACAATGTATGTATGCATGTATGTATGTATGTATGTATGTATGTATGTATGTATGTATGTATGTATGTGTCTGTCTGTCTGTCTGTTTGTCTATCTATCTATCTTCTCACTCACTATCTCTATCTATCGATTTATCTTTTCTCTCTCTCTCTCTATCTCTCTCTCTCTTTATCCGCCCACGTTCCCCTCCTCTCTTGTGGCTGAACAAGACTGACAATTCTGGTAAGTACCCTTGAGCTTTAAATCCACATTAGTTTGTCCAAGTTTTCCTAGTCTGATCCACCCCATTTCTTTCTGACAATGTGAAAAAGGGCTGTTGGCCAAAGTATCAGTTCCATCCCCTCTCCCCTCCTCTCTCTCTCCCCCCTTTCTCCCCCTCCTCTCTCTCTCCCCCCTTTCTCTCAATGTCTGTCTTTCTGTCTCTTTGTTCTCCTTTGCTTTTCTTTCTCTCTGTCTGTCTGTTTGTTTGTCTGTTTCTGTCTGTCTGTCTTCTCTCTCTGTCAATGTTTCTGCATCTCTGTCTGTCTTACTGTCTGTCTCTGTGTGTCTCTCTTTGTCTCTCTGTTTTCTCTCTGTGTGTCTCTCTTTGTCTCTCTGTCTCTCTGTGTGTCTCTGTCTGTTCTGTCTGTCTGTCTGCCTGTCTGTCTCTCTCTGTCTCCGTGTGTGTCTCTGTCTGTCTATCTGTCTGTCTGTCTGTCTGTCTCTCTCTCTCCCCTCACCCCCCCTCTCTTTCTCATCGTCGTAATTTGAGATACTTGACAGAACAGTGGAAATATTGCTACACATTTCTTACACTTCTTCTCCAAAATGTAAAATACCAACGCACTTCTGTGAAACAAGGATAGACATTGAACGCCCCCATACCCCACCCCCACCCCACCCTCTCAAGCCCGCACTATAAAGTCTAGATCCCCTCCATCGGACAGACTTCCAACGGGAGGGCTGTCAAGCTCAGGACTTAGCTAGCCATCATTGAATTGTCATGCACAATGCGTCAGTGACGTCAGTCAGTGCATGCGTAATTCAGTCCGAGCGTAGAAGTACTATCCTCGAGAACATGGAACTGATACTGCGTGGACACGAACAGAAATACAGCGGCACTGATATGACAGACGATGTCAAAGAACAAAAAGCTAACTATAGAAAACACGCGAAGCCCCATCCGTCAGACCAATCAGATTACACGTCTGATTGTTCAAACTGAGGCGGCATAGAGAGAGAGAGAGAGAGAGAGAGAGAGAGAGAGAGAGAGAGAGAGAGAGAGAGAGACAGACAGACAGACACACAGACACAGATACAGACACACACACGCACACACATGCACACACACACACACACATACACACACACACACACACAGAGCACACACACACACACAGAGCACACACACACACACACACGCACAAACTCACACACACACATACACTCACACGCACGCACACACACACACAAACTCACACACAACACACAACCACACAACACACACACATACACACAAACTCACACACACACACAGACACACACAACACACACACACACACACACACACACACACACAAACAAACACACACACACACATCAATCAAACAAACAAACAAACAAACAAACAAAAAAGACCGGCAGCGCTATCGTAGCGAACGGACCATTACCATGTACATAGCTGCCATATAATGGCATTGGACGGCCCTGTTTGTTTCTGAGGAAATCGCTGCGCAGGGAATTAAGGGAAGTGCTTGTTTCTAGTATACACGCTGGCAAGCAGGGTGACCTCCCCTTCTTTCTCTCTCTCTCCCTCTCTCTTTCTCTTTCTGTCTCTCTCTCTGTCTCTCCTCTTGCTCGAATATGAGTAGATGTTTGTATCTTATGTTCTTTTTGCTTATTTGTTATGCACGTGTACAAAATATTTCAAATCAGAAATAATATGGTTATTGCCTAGTTAATGTTTATATTATGATTGTGAGAACGCATAATTATGTACATCCCCCTTTTAAGGGCTGTGACCTATTTGAATAAACCACCTGAAGTCTGAAGTCTCTCTCTCTCCTCTCTCTCTCTCCTACATTGTCTCTCTCTTTCTCACCCCCTTTCTCTCTCTCTCTGTCTTCTCCCCCTCCTCTCTCTCTTTCTCACCCCCTTTTCTCTCTATCTCTCTGTCTTCTCCCCCTCCTCTCTCTCTCTTCTCACCCCCTTTTTCTCTCTATCTCTCAGTCTTCTCCCCCTCCTCTCTCTCTCTTTCTTACTCCTTTCTCTTTCTCTCTCTCTCTTCTCCCCCTCCTCTCTCTCTCTTTCTTACCCCTTTCTCTCTCTCTGTCTTTCCCCTCCTCTCTCTCTCTTTCTTACCCCTTTCTCTCTCTCTGTCTTCTCCCCTTCCTCTCTCTCTCTCTTTCTTACCCCTTTCTCTCTCTCTGTCCTCTCCCCCTCCTCTCTCTCTCTTTCTTACCCCTTTCTCTTCTCTCTTCTTCTCCCCCCTCCTCTCTCTCCTTCTTCTCTCTCTCATTCCCCCCTTCTTCTCTCTCTCTCTCTTCCTTCCTCCTCTCTCTCTTTCTTACCCCTTTCTCTCTCTCTCTCTGTCTTCTCCCCCTCCTCTCTCTCTTTCTTACCCCCTTTCTCTCTCTCTCTCTGTCTTCCTCCCCTCCTCTCTCTCTTTCTACCCCCTTCTCTCTCTCTCTTGTCTTCTCCCCTCCTCTCTCTCTCTTTCTTACCCCTTTCTCTCTCTCTCTGTCTTCCTCCCCCCCCTCCCTCTCTCTTTCTACCCCTTCTCTCTCTCTCTGTCTTCTCCCCCTCCTCCCTCTCTCTTTCTTACCCCTTTCTCTCTCTCTCTCTTTCTTCTCCCCCACCTCTCTCTCTTTTTCTCACCCCTTTCTCTCTCTCTCTGTCCTCTCCCCTCCTCTCTCTCTTCTCGCCCCTTTCTCTCTCCTTCTCTCTCTCTCTCTGTCTCTCCCCTCTCCTCTCTCTCTTTCTTCACCCCTTTCTCTCTCTCTCTGTCTTCTCCCCTCCTCTCCTCTCTTTCTTACCCCTTCTCTCTCTCTCTGTCTTCTCCCCCTCCTCTCTCTCTCTTTCTCTACCCCTTTCTCTCTCTCTCTGTCTTCTCCCCTCTCTCTCTCTCTTTTCTACCCCTTCTCTCTCTCTCTGTCTTCTCTCTTTCTCCCCTCCTCTCTCTCCTTTTTCTTCTCACCCCTTTCTCTCTCTCTCTGTCTTCTCCCCCTCCTCTCTCTCTCTTTCTTACCCCTTTCTCTCTCCTCTTTTCTACCCCTTTCTCTCTCTCTCTCTGTCTTCTCCCCCTCCTCTCTCTCTCTCTTCTTACCCCTCTTTCTCTCTCTCTCTGTCTCTCCCCCTCCTCTCTCTCTCTTTCTTACCCCTTTCTCTCTCTCTCTCTGTCTTCTCCCCTCTCCTCTCTCTCTTTTCCTCTCCCTCTCTCCTCTTTTTTTCTTCTTTCTTCTCTCTCTGCTTTCTCCCCCTCTCTCTCTTCTTCTTACCCCTTTCTCTCTCTCTTCTGTCTTCTCCCCCTCCTCTCTCTCTTTCTTACCCTTCTTCTCTCTTTCTCCCCCTCCTCTCTCTCTCTTTCTTACCCTCCTTTCTTTCTCTTTGTCTCTCCTCCTCTCTCTCTCTTCTTCCCCCTTCTCTTCTCTCCTCTCTCTTTCTTCACCCCTCTCTCTCTCTCTCTTTCTTACCCCTTCTTTCTCTCTCGTCTCTTCTCCCCTCTCTCTCTCTCTTTCTTACCCCTTTCTCTCTCTCTCTCTGTCTTCTCCCCCTCCCTCTCTCTCTTTCTTACCCCCTTTCTCTCTCTCTCTCTGTCTCTCCCCCCTCTCTCTCTTTCTACCCCTTTCTCTCTCTCCTGTCTCTCCCCCCTCTCCTCTCTTTCTTACCCTCCTCTCTCTTCCTCCCTCCTCTCTCTCTTTCTTACCCCTTTCTCTCTCTCCTGTCTCTCCCCTCCTCTCTCTCTCTCTTTCTCTCCTCTCTCTTCCCTCTCCTTCCTCTCTCCTTCTCTCTCTGTCTTCTCCCCCTCCTCTCTCTCCTTTCTACCTCTCTCTCTCTTCTTCCACCTTTCTCTCTCTCTCTCTGTCCTCTCTCCCTTCCTCTCTCTCTTCTCATTCTTCTTTCTACCCTTTCTCTCTCTCTCTCTGTCCTCTCCCTTCTCTCCTCTCTCTCTCCTTTCTTACCCCTTTCTTCTCTCTCTGTCCTCTCCCCCTCCTCTCTCTCTCTTTCTTACCCTTTCTTATCTCTCTCTTTCTCCCCCTCTCCTCCTCTTCTCTTTTCTCTCTCCCCTCTCCCTCTCTCTCTCTTTCTTACCCCCTGTTCTCTTCCTCTCTCCTTCCTGTCTCTCTCTCTCTCCTCCCTTTCTCTCTCTCTTCTTCTCACCCTCTTCTCTCTCTCTTTCTCACCCTTCCTCTCTCTTTCTTCTCCCCCTTCTCTCTCTCTCTTTCTTCCCCCACCCCCCATCTCCTTTTTCCTCCCATATCCTTGTTGCATTCCTATCCATTTCTTCCACCTTCCCTGCTTTCCTGGACAGCCAGCGTTTTGTGCAGAGCTGCCAGAATCGATCCATCTTCGTCTGTCAAGAGTACTCGTGGTACATGTGAAGCATTTGAATGGTATTGATACAGCGTATGCGTTGCGTGGACATATTTATCCATTTTCTAGCTAAAGACTTAGGAAAAAACAAGCACAAGTAAAACAAATAGCATACGTACACGAAGTAAATAGCTTCTGCAGATCGAGAAAACTAGTTAAAACACTTTCCATACTGGTCGAATCTTCCGTTCCATGCATGCGCGCAAACATTTGCTCGCGTACGCGCACGCGCACGCGCTCGCACACACACACACACACACACACACACACACACACACACACACACACACACAGAGGCACACACATACACACACACACCAGACAGACAGACAGACAGAAACACACCACAACACACACACACACACACACACACACACACACACACACACACACACACACACACACAACACACAACACACACACACACACCACACACACACACACAAACAAACAACACAACACAACACAACACGCCTGCATCTCCGGTTAAATTGGTAACAACACCTTAATCCTAAAAGACAAATAAACAAAGCTAACATAGTACCTTTGAAAAGCACGTCAGTAGAAACAAAACAACCAACCAACCAACAACCAACCAACAAAGAAACAAACAACAACAACAACATTAAAACAACAAACAAACAAACAACCTACCCTACTTAAGTGTCACAAAAAACTTACCAACTCAAATGACCAAGTCATGTGTCTTATCGTACCTAAAGTACTCAGGGCTGTCGGCAATAGGAGAAAGGAAAGAGATGATCGATGGAAATATTGCAGGGGATATTCATACGATCCAGCGTGCGGGCAGACTGGATGTCCCACCCAAAGAGGTCAAGACAAGTCCGACAACGATAGCTGATCTAAGCTTCCAGGGATCAGTTGCTGATGCTTGCAAGAAAATGCGAAGCATTGTGGAGTACACTTCTTTATAAATCACTCTTTTGTCGCGTTGCCTGTTTCTCATTCATAACCATTGTGGTTGACTGGAACAAAATATTACAATTTCATGTAAATTTCAAACAGTGGCGGCAAAACTTGTCTTGTTTGTTTTTGGTTTTCCTCATAATTTCGTGGAATATCATTTCACCAGAAGGCAGATGCACACCAGAAATAGCCAGCAGAATCGGCCAAGCCAAAACAACATTCAAGACGACGGAGAGCATTTTTACCAACAAATGCCTATCAATTGGCATCAGGAAGAGAGTTCTTGAATGTTATATAGAACCAATACTGTTGTACGGTTGCGAGGCGTGGACAATCAACAAACAGGGCCAGAGAGGATTGAGGCAGCCGAGATGTAGTTTCTGAGAAGGATGTTGAGAGTTCCATGGACAGCAAAGAAAACAAACGAGACAGTCTTGATGGAAGCAGACACAAGTAGATCATTCATAAGGAAGATAAGGAAAAGGCAGGCAACATTCATAGGCCATTTTATGAGGAAAGGGGAATTGGAACACCTGGTCACAACGGAAAGCTGGAGGGAAGGAGAGACCGGGTAGACCCAGGGAGAAGATACTAGACGGATTGCAGAGTGGCTGAAGACAGGGAGGGTGGAAGAGATGCTTGAGGCAACGAGAGATAGAGACAGATGGAAGTCCATAATCGCCAACGCCATGCGGCAAGGCACCTGATGATGATGATCATGGAAGTGGGAAAGAAGTGTACCTGCGCCTTATCTAGAATTCATTCTTTCCTCAAGTTATGATTTTCTTAACTGTAATGTATAACTGAGCAAAATACATTGTATGCACTTCTTCTCAGAGTTTATAAAGCCTGTCTCCTCTCTTCATCTGTAAGTGTTGTGTCTGACTCAAAATATACCACAGTTCATAATTCTCATGAAGGGGTACAAATACAATGTCAGCACTATCACCAATATGACTAGTGTTCAGAAAACCAACATGAATATTGATACTCCAAAGTATGTCAAGATATTGCTTCCGCATACCTCAATTTTCTAGAGCCGAAAATGTATTTAAATACTGTACCCAATTATCAATCCTAACAGAAAGTACGTAGGACTTGATCGAAACATGCAGGTGAATGGACCATCAAAGCAAACAAACGATAGGAAGAAATGACAGAAAGCAAAGGAAGAAGGCAGAAACAAAGACAGTGACAGAAAAGAGGAAATTCTAGCACAGAATATCCAGAAGATGGAGGATACTATTCATACTGAAAGAGCCTCCGGCATCCCCACGAGGGCTGTCTTATTTCCTGGTATCCTGACTGTTCTGGGCCAGCCTCTGTACCGAAGGTGTCTTTCAAGGCCTTGAACCGTCCCACTGTTCATCGCCAAGTGTTCTTCTATTACGTTTTCTCTCAAATGTCTAGTGAAGGGCACTTTGGTGATGTTATAATTGTGGCCCTGTTAGTTCAAAGTCACAGGCAAAAAGTTTTTTTAAAAATTTTATTGAAAAGGTCTGTAGCCATTACAATAGGAGGCAAAGAAAAGAAAACAGAAATCAATTAACTAAGTCATCATCATCATCATCATCATCGTCGTCGTCGTCGTTGTCGTCGTCGTCATCATCATCATCATCATCATCATCATCATCATCATCATCATCATCATCATCATCATCATCATCATCATCATCATCATCATGTGTGCCCCGCCGCATGGCGTTGGCGATCATGGCCCTCCATATGCAT
>CM060312.1:81639860-81647360 GCA_030674185.1 Monoplex corrugatus
TACGCTTATTAACCCCTTGACTCCCCGCACCCTGTCTGTCAGCATCCTGCATTGTCATCTATCCTTGCAAAGCAAAAACTTTAGACTCCCTCACCCTATCCACCAGCTTCCTGCAGGAAGCTGGTGGATAGGGTGAGGGAGTCAAAGGTTAAAATTTTTGCATTTGGTGGACAGGGTGCGGTAGTCAAAGGGTTAACTCTTTCCGTGCCGATCGACGATATATCGTCGATATAGGTGGCTGCAGTTGTGCCAGGCAACGATATATCGTTGATATGACTTTGTGTGCTTCATTTAGTTTCCGATGATAGCCGATCCGACTTTTTACTGTAGCCACACGACCGATAACTCTTGTAGTTTCCGTCGCTTCTGCCCTGAGCAGTTCTTGTGTGTTTACGTTTGTTTTGACCGTGTTTTTCGGATCTTTTTCAACAAAACAATGGAGGTACGTCGGGCGTTGCCAGTGAACGTTTTAGACAAAAATGTGCACAGAACAGTGACTAACTGGAATATTTTCAAGCTGTAAAAAGCATTCATATCACAACTGGATGTGCCTTTTGGAGTATTCATCTGATTTTGTAAGGGAATCTGCACAGACGATAGGCAGTCTGATTTGTATGAAAAATGTGCATGACTTTTTTTTTTTTTTTTGTCCTCATTTTATAACCCATATAATCCTAATTTACAACTCCAATATTGTTGATTTCCATGCATATCCTTATTGCCTGTCCTCTTACCTTTCTTTTGATATCTAACATGACTAACTTATGTGAATAATCACATGCACAGTGACCTCAGATATAAACACACCCTAAACAATTTTCAGTCACGCGAAAATGGTCTGGCACAAACGTGGAAAACCCTCTGGCACTCAATGAGTTAATAAGCACCATCTGATTTTGAACAGGTTTGTTTAAAATACTAAAAAGAAACATAAACAGACAGATTATGATATATACACGTGACATATAGTTGCAGTCTGGACTGAGACTGCGTCACAATCCAAAATGCGAACTTCATAGCATCATCACCAACATCACATACGCACAAAAGACAGACAACAATTTACACGTGATTTGTATATAGTTGCAATTTGGACTGAGGCTCCGTCACAATCCAAAATGCGAACTCCATAGCATCACCACCATCACACATGCTTGCTTTAACCAGGCCCGAGAGACACAGCCTCCTGCGGTGTCGGTTAGGATATAGGAGTAACACCCTCAGTGATTCTAGTCTTCACAACGAACCCACAACACACTGAAATCTGGGTAGGAATCGTTCAGGGCCAAATTATCCAACATTTTCAATTTCAGTTTCAATTTCACAAGATGATGTCTCCGCGCTCGGAATGAAATCCATATGCGCTGACGTCACAGGTGCCACGTGATGGAGAAGATCCAGAATGTTCACGGCACAAGCTTTAAATTAAGCCTGCACATAAACCCGTGAACTGGCCAGATCCTGAGGTCCTACCTAGATAGTTCCATAAACCTGGGGTCGTAGGGGAGTGAGGTGGCAGAGACCTCAACTTTTCCCGGGGTCAGTACCACGAGGGCGGCGCCCACGTCCTCTCCCTCTCCCTCTCTTCAAATTCATGTTCATATTAACATTTTTTTTTTAATCAAGAAGACTTCGGAAAGGCAGGAAGACTATTTCGGCTTCAAGGGTTGGGACCTGGGAGAACAACCTATCTCTCCAATGTTTTATACCAAGTCAGCTGGGCAATGCCCTGTTCTTCACGATTTACAACTGCCATGGGATCTTTAGCGTGCGCAGCAAGAAGGCACACAGGTCCGACTCGTTTTTCATCCCCTTCCGAAGAACTAAACGTTCAGTTCGATTTTCCGGTCAAACTGAGGAGAAAAGTCGAGGCCTCTACGGGAAGCGAACCCTGGAACCTCGAGTTTAGTTATTGGCAGGCGAACGTCTGTACCATTCTGCCACTCTACTCCTCTAAAAAGAGTTTTTTTCCAGCCTGATGGGGGAATCGAACATGAAACACTCAACATCTCAGCCAGTGTGCTAACCCACTTTGCTATGCTGTCCAGGTAATCCCAGGAACTTGGCTATGCTGTCCAGGTAATCCCAGGAACTTGGCTATGCTGTCCAAGTAATCCCAGGAACTTTGCTATGCTGTCCAGGTAATCCCAGGAACTTTGCTATGCTGTCCAGGTAATCCCAGGAACTTTGCTATGCTGCCCAGGAACTTTGCTATGCTGTCCAGGTAATCCCAGGTAATCCCAGGAACTTGGCTATGCTGTCCAGGTAATCCCAGGAACTTTGCTATGCTGCCCAGGTAATCCCAGGAAAACTTGACTTCTCTCATCCCTTTGAGAGAAGTACAGAGTTTGGAGTTTGTTTAGAGTTTGTTCAAGAGGGATTCGTCGTACTCGGACAATTCATTATGTGCTCCACCCAAATCTGCCAAGAATTATCTGGCAGACTTCCTAAGCCTGCGCAAAACCCTATACGTTGGCAAGGTCTTGAAATTGGGGAGAAGGGGAGAAGGGTCTTTTGAAACACTTTAAAGCTAACACCACCAGAATGAGGAAACATTAAGATGGGCAGTGAACAGGCCATTTCGTAATGGTGCATTCTGGGGTTGATCTCGACATATCAGATCTCGATTCCAGAGCTCTATCAAAAGAACCATCCTGCCCAAAATGGCCATTTACTAAAGAACCATAGATGCAACAATTCAAGACTGTTCATTGTCCATCTTATAACTCTTCCATCCTATTGCTGGAATCGTTGTTTCATAAGTCCCGTTTTTTGTTTCCAGTCTCTACTGGTCACAACGGGAAAGCTGGAGGGAAAGAGAGCACCAGGTAGACCCAGAGAGAGAATGCTGGACGGACTTGCAGAGTGGCTGGGGATGAGGAGGGTGGGGGAGATGCTAGGGGCAACGAGAGATAGAGATGGTTGGAAGTCCATGGTCGCCAACGCCATGCGGCAGGGCACCTGATGATGATGATGATGATTGGAAAACCATGCCAGCACATATAGGGCTTTGTGCAAGGTTGAAAGGTACGTGTACGACCTGCCAGGTAACAGCCGGCAGATCTGGGAGGACCGCATATGGAACTGCTTGAGTGCGATGAATCACTTATGAACGAACGCCAGACTCGGGACTCATGAGTGATGTTAAAAAAGTTCACAGCCGGTGATCGTTTATTTATGTGACATATGGAGCTCTTTTGAGTGCCAGGATCACTTCTGAGCACACGCCAGGCTCCAGACTTGTAAGCGGTGTTCAGAAAGTTCACAGCTGGTGAACGTTTATGTTACATATTGATATCTATCTGTCTATATGTATGCATGTATGTATGTATGTATGTATGTATGTATGTATGTATGTATGTATGTATGTATGTATGTATGTATGTATGCATGTATGTATGTATGTATGTATGTATGTATGCATGTATGTATGTATGTATGTATGTATGTATGTATGTATGTATGTATGTATGTATGTATGTATGCATGTATGTATGTATGTATGTATGTATGCATGTATGTATGTATGTATGCATGTATGTATGTATGTATGCATGCATGTATGTATGTATGTATATGTAAATATGTTTGAATGTATGTATGTATGCATCTGTCTATCCATCTATCTATCTGTCTATCTATCTATCTATCTATCTATCTATCTATCTATCTATCTATCTATCTGTCTATCTATCTATTAGCTATCTATCTATCTATATATCTATCTATCTGTCTGTCTGTCTGTCTATCTATCTGTCCATCTGTCTGTCTATCTACCTATCTTTCTATCTATCTATTTATCTATCTATCTATCTGTCTGTCTATCTATCTATTTATCTATCTATCTACATACGCATATATTCTTATATAATTATGTATATATACATATATATGTACATGTGTATAGATATGTACATTATAACATTTATCTATGCACTGTTTGCTGTCCCATTTTCTACACCACATGAATGGCTATAGAATCTGGTGCACATTGTCCACAGTGCTATAAGGATAATGACGATGGAGATGATAATAATTATGCTACTGTGGAGTTCCATGAATTGAAAACTGCGTGACAGGGTTGTATCGCGCTCTATGCTCACTATTATAATATATCCTGGCGTCGACCAGGCCCGAGAGACACAGATATCTGCTGTGTTAGTCAAGAGACTTGAGCAACACCTTCAATGACGCATCGGTGAAGTGGATGGCACTTGACTGTGTGGTGTCAGTCTTCCCAATGATCCCATACACAGTATTCATTCATTCATTCGTGTGCCCTGACGCATGGCGCTGACGATCATGGCCTAGGCCCTCCATACGAATCTATCCCTTGTTGCTGCAAGTACATCTCCCACCCTCTTTGTTTTTATCCACTTCCTAAGTCCGCCCAATATTTTCTCCCTGGGTCTACCTGGTGCTCTTTTTTCCTCTCTAGCTTTCATGTTGTGACTAGGTGATCTACTGTCTCTTGCCTCATAAAAACGTCCTATCAATGTTGCTTGTCTTTTCCTCGTTTTCTTCGTTAACGTTCTTCTTGCACCTGTTTCCCGCAAGACTGACTCGCTCGCTTTTTTTTATTAAAAAAAATTTTTTTTACTGTCCATGGAACTCTTAACATTTTCTTAGAAACCACATTTCAGCTGCTTCAATCTTGTTCTGACTTTGCGTGTTGATTGTTCACGCTTCACATCCGTACAACAATATCGGTTCTATATTACAGTGAATAACTCTCTTACTGATGATGTTGTATGTACACAACAACTGCCCCCCCCAAAAAAAACAAAACAAACCAAAACAACAACAACAAGCAAACAAAAAACAAAACAAAAAACAAACAAAAAACCCAAAAAACAAAACAAAACAAAACAACAAAAAACCAAACAAACAAACAAACAAACAAACAAACAACAACAACAAAAAATCCCCAACAAAAAACGATAAATAAAAAAATCACACAACGATTTTGACAGTAGTGATGGGATTCGAAACCACACAACCTTCCAGTCGGTGGTACGTAACGCTAACCACTGCACCCCCACAGCAATTGCTAGACCATGCCGGATGTTGCTTGTCATTGGCTTGCCATGCTCACAGAGATAAATCATACAGGGAGAAAAAATATATGGTACAGTTGTTATGTCAGACCATCGGGGCGCGTGACCTGACTTGCACAGGTTTCATGTTGTATCTCATTGGCTGACTGAGGGGCTGGCACGCTCTACTCGCACGTGCCAATCTTTCCAATGCTGCTGACACGAAAGACTTGGACAGCTACACAGGATACGCTGTCACCAGGCCAACCAGCCCTGAACAGGTGGCGATAACTAATGCACTGTGTCACTGCCACCTTGCTTCTTCATCCGTTTCGCAGTGTCACGTTGCAGGTACGAAACCAATGCAGTGACCAGCTTAGTTTGACCGCTAAGGTCACGGTGACTAATGATGCGCTTAGTTTCGTACGTGATGAATTGGCTACAGCTGTTCTGAACAGGAATGTGGTTTTTCCCTTCTGCTCTGTGCTGTTGTTCTTCTTCCCACACTGCATGGTAGTTACCCCCACTCCATGTCACACAGATTTGTCAACCAGCCTATCAACCTATATATTACCCCCACTCCATGTAACACAGATTTGTCAACCAGCCTATCAACCTATATATTACCCCCACTCCATGTCTCACAGATTTGTCAACCAGCCTATCAACCTATATATTACCCCACTCCATGTCTCACAGATTTGTCAACCAGCCTATCAACCTATATATTACCCCCACTCCATGTCTCACAGATTTGTCAACCAGCCTATCAACCTATATATTACCCCCACTCCATGTCTCACACATTTGTCAACCAGCCTATCAACCTATATATTACCCCCACTCCATGTCTCACACATTTGTCAACCAGCCTATCAACCTATATATTACCCCCACTCCATGTCTCACAGATTTGTCAACTGGCCTATCAACCTATATATTACCCCCACTCCATGTCTCACAGATTTGTCAACTGGCCTATCAACCTATATATTACCCCCACTCCATGTCTCACAGATTTGTCAACTGGCCTATCAACCTATATATTACCCCATTCCATGTCTCACAGATTTGTCAACTGGCCTATCAACCTATATATTACCCCACTCCATGTCTCACAGATTTGTCAACCAGCCTATCAACCTATATATTACCCCACTCCATGTCTCACAGATTTGTCAACTGGCCTATCAACCTATATATTACCCCCACTCCATGTCTCACACATTTGTCAACAGCCTATCAACCTACCAGCGAAAATAAGAAACAAGACACTCAAGCCATATACATAATCACCTTATTTCTGAACAACTGGCATATGCTACAACAATAGTAGTATAACTAGATAGATCTGTTTATACCTTGTATAGTTATAAACATTTTGCCATGATATTAACCTATAAAAGTATTTCATTTTTTATGAAATTTATATTGTTATTTCTATTAGCATATCAAAAACGTATGACTAACATTACTAAAAACTTCTTCAATAAACAGTTTACTTAAAGATTTTGGGTAACAGTAACAGATAAAAGCAATATTTATTCAGCTTCGTGCTTTAGCTACACAGTGTATCAAATCCAATTTTGGTGAAAATTCTTCCATATAAAAAGCAGCGTACATATTTTGTTCTCACACAGGAAACTAAAGTTGTGCTGTATGAAAATATCAAGCAGATTTCTGTGTTTAATTAACTTGCCTTGGTGCGTGGGTTTATCTTCAAAGAAAAAGGAATTTATCACTATAGTTTCGACATCCTAGTGTGATTTCTTCGTTTGTTTGTATTTTATAACATCTCAACAGAGTAAATTGTGGCACAGATATCCGAGGCAGCAAAAAAAAAAACCTGGAACCACGCCACATCCTTCTGAACAGTTGCCCAGGTCGACAAAAGGTAAGTGTAACAGACAGTGTACGCCACTGATCACGCCAGTCTGTGCACTCCATCCCCATACCTGTGTTGGGGCCAGAATTTGTTCAAGAGGAATTCTTCGCAATCATTAAAGGTACTGACACACGAGGATTTCTGACTGTACGTTTCCCGAAGAGAGTTCTTGAATGTTATGTAGAACCGATAATGTTATACGGTTGTGAGGCGTGGACAGTCAACAAGCAAAGCCAGAAAAAAGATTGAGGTAGCCGAGATGTGGTTTCTAAGAAGAATGTTGAGAGTTCCATGGACAGCGAGGAGGACAGGCGGGACGGGACTCGATGTCTTGATGGAGGCAGACACAAGAGATCATTAATATGGAAGATTAGAAAAAGACAGGCAACATTTATAGGCCATTTCATGAGGAAAGAGGAATTGGAGCACCTGGTCCCAACAGGAAAGCAGGAGGGAAAGAGAGCACCAGGTAGACCCCGGGGAAAAATAATGAACGGACTTGCAAAGTGGCTGAGGACAGAGAGGGTGGAAGATGTGCTTGCGGCAACAAGGGATGGATACATATGGAGGCCATGACCG
>CM060312.1:81652360-81654860 GCA_030674185.1 Monoplex corrugatus
GGATGGATCTTTACCACATTTGGATCAAAGGTTTCGTCGTTGAGGAGTCGTGAATGCTTAACCCTTTAACTCCCGCACCTTATCCATCAACTGCAAAAAACTTAACCCTTTAACTCCCTCATCCTACCGACTAGCTTCCTGAACGAAGCTGGTGGACAGGGTGAGAGAGTCAAAGTGTTACATTTTTGATTCGCTTGCATGGTTGACAATGCAGGATGCTGGTGGACAGGGTGCGAGAGTCAGAGGTTAAGTTTGGAGGTCATGGCGCCAAACTGAAGACCAATCGGATAAAGGAAAAAAACCTTTTAAAATCAGATTTTGAGGGAGGTTGTGAACAGCACTTCTCAGGAACTCTTGACAACGTCTACACTCTGGTTTTCACAATTGTGACACTCCATCAGAGAAATTAGAGCACCTGGTCACAACAGGAAACTGGAGAGAAAAAGAGCACCAGGTAGACCCATGGAGAAACTACTGGGCGGACTTGCGTAGTGGATGAAGACAGGGAGGGTGGGAGATGTACTTGTACCGACCAGAGACAGATTCGTACGGAGGGCCATGATGGCAAACACCATGCTCAGGACACATGATGATGATGATGATGATGATAATGATGATGATGATGATGATGATGATGATGATGATGATGATGATGATGATGATGATGATGATATCTAGCATTATCTTCGTTTCACGTCAAGTTATATTTCAACTGATGCTTCTTCGAGTTTACAGTGACCTTGAGAAGTACAAAATCTGGAATTTTTTATATGCTAATCTTTGAGGCAGCCGAGATGTGGTTTCTCAGAAGAACGTTGAGAGTTCCATGGAGAGCAAAGAAAACAAACGAGATAGTCCTGATGGAGGCAGACACAAGTAGATCACTCATAAGGAAGATTAGGAAAAGACAAGCAACATTTGTAGGCCATTTTATGAGGAAAGGGGATTTGGAGCACCTGGTCACAACGGGAAAGCTGGAGGGAAAGAGAGCACCAGGTAGACCCAGGGAGAGAATGCTGGACGGACTTGCAGAGTGGCTGGGGGTGAGGAGGTGGGGGAGATGCTGGGGCAACGAGAGATAGAGATGGCTGGAAATCCTATGGTCTCCAACGCCATGTGGCAGGGCACCTGATGATGATGATGATGATGAATCTTTGTACACACAGAAGAATCTTGACATGGCTTGACCATGCGTTTTTTCTTCTTCTTCACCCCGCATCTCACTGTACCGTTCGGTGAACACAGCACAAGGAGCTGAGGGAAGTTCGAGTGCAGTGCTTACAGCCTTGACTGAAATATTGTGTGTGCTGCTGGCACCCACCTGCTGTTTGTTTTCTGGAAGCCAAAAATATAAAATGGTGTTTTGTTTGTTTGTGTGTGTGTGTGTGTGTGTGTGTGTGTGTGTGTGTGTGTGTGTGTGTGTGTGTGTGTGTGTGCCTGTGTGTGTGTGTGTGTGTGTATGTGTGTGTTTGTGTGTGTGTGTGTGTGTGATATGCATGTGTGTATGAGTGTGTGTGTGTTTGTGTGTCATATGCATGTATGTATGTTGTGTGTGAGTGTGTGTGTGGGTATGTGTGTGTGTGTGTGTGTGTGTTGTGTGTGTGTGTTTGTGTGTGTGTGGTTGTGTGTGTGTGTGTTGTGTGTTGGTGTGTGTGTGTGTTGTGTGTTTATGTGTGTGTTTGGTGTGTGTGTGTGTGATGATGTGTGTGTATGTAGTGTGTGTGTGTATTTGTGTGTGTGGATTGTTGTATGTATGTGTGTGTGATGTGTGTGTGTGTGTGTGTGTGTGTTGTATGTGTGTGTGTATGTGTTGTGTGTGTATTGTGTGTGTGTGTGTGTGTGTATGTATGTTGTGTTGGTGTGTGTTGTGTTTGTGTGTGTGATATGTATGTATGATGTTGTGTGTGTGTGTGTGTGTGGTGTTGTATGTGTGAGGTGTGTGTGTTGTTGTGTGTGTTGTGTGTTGTGTGTGTGTGTGCATGTTGGACTGTTTCTGAGGCGGGGGATAGGATAGAGTAGGACGGCAAGATGAAACAAAATTAATAAAAAAGATAGTAATGCCCATACCCAAGTCCTGTTCTTTTTCTTCATATCTGCAAATGTTTCTAAAGTTTATAGACAACGGGGCCATAGAAGGAGTGGTGTTTTTTTTCTTCATGTTGTAGGTAAGCGAGATCTGATCGTCATTTTTTTGTGAGCGTGAGGAAAATCTGCTGATTATTTAAGATCGTTTCTAGACCCGCGAAGCTTGACGTACCTTGGAGCTATCTTCCAGGCCACGTTGGAGGATGTGTTCTGGTGTCTGCTTGTCCAGGCCATGTGGCAAATCTGGAGGGTGTGATACTAATTGTCCAAACCACATGGATACACATGAAGGATGTGTTGTCTGACTGTCCAGGCCATCTGGACACAACTGAAGGTATTTTATATCTGATTGTCCAGGTCATATGGACACATTTGAGGTTTTTGTCTGATTGTCCAGGTCATATGGAACATCTGA